>JAMPIV010001765.1:0-324537 GCA_024509875.1 Oreohelix idahoensis | reverse complement strand
ACCACACCACGCGTATCTTGTTCGGAATGTTATAGGTGTCCAGGACGGCACCAATAGGAACATTCAGAAGTGGAAAAGTAGACATGCATTGTCTGCCGAAGCGGCGTAGACGAGGACTCAAAGGAAGGTCAAAAATGCTGAAACATTTACGTCTCAAGCAAGTAAACACTCACCTGTGTCACAGATTACAATAGTGTGTTCTACGATGAAGGAGGATGGAGAGAAAGATGAAGAGGTTCATCTCCAGCTTCCATGCTTACCAATGATTACCTCAGAATCACAGCGAGATGTAGAGGTCCCTGCATCTTTCTCATGGCATCAGAGGCGTCAAGTGCAGACATTATATGGGAGGTTTCATGAAGTGCTCACTGATATTCCTGTTAGAACTGACGTGGTTACGGAGGACATCAGACTTACCTGTCACGAGCCCTTTTAGCTGCAACCGAATATTAGTCTTTTTCACTTAATATCTTCAACTGGGAAAAATGTGAATTATAGGTCATGTCGGGTGTTATCTCACCCCTACACCCCCTTCCCATTCAAAGCATCATTTTCCTTTCTCGTGGACAACATACAGTAGAAGAATAAGTCCCTATGGATAGGTATAGACTTCCCCCACTTGTATAGTATCATGAGGGTCAATGCCGAACACATGCCAAACGAAGAGGTTCTCTTATCTAAAAAATGTGCTAAATATCGTATGTTTAAAACTACAGTTATAAATGACATTGCGGCAAATTACGTTGGCAGAAGTTGCTAAGCTATTTGCAGAAAGTTGCCGTCCTCAGGGTTTTTTTTAGTTTAAGTACAGGTGGTTTGCGTTGGTGAATGCTCCTGCAACATTTGTATATGTGATGAGAATGCTTTTAAGTGGTCGAATGGATGTTGTTACATACATCGTTGACATATGTTTGTTTCATTACAGGTGGAAAGAACATTTAGAGGGTTTAAAGTCACTTTACATCATCTTACAGCAAGACCCAGTATGATTAAAGTTGGTTTTCATGAGTTTACTTTTTTGGGGTATGTAGTAGGACAGTGGGTTTTAAAACCAACTGATCAGACAGTTTGAATAATTTCGAATTTGCTACTTCCAAAAACAAAGAAACAGATTCGTAGCCTACTCGGACTGATAAATGTTTATCATAAATGTATCCCCAGGTTGTCCATGTTGTCGGCAGCTCTGATATCACTCACCCAAAAGGGTACGCCGAACAGGGTGGTCTGGACTGAAGAATGTGATAGAGCACTGAGGAAGATTAAGAATGTATTCTCCAAATAACTGTGTTTTCTTCTACTGCCAGACTTGACCAATTCCTTTTTACTGAGGACTGATGCTTCTGCGGTGGGCATTGGTGCATGTTTTATGCAGGAACATGATGAATTTTTACATCATGTCATGTATGTCAACATGAAGTTTCTTCGTGCTGAAATGCGATATGCCACTACAGAGAGAGAAAGAGAGAGAGAGAGAGAGAGAGAGAGCGCGCGTTCAGTTATCATTTGTGCTGTTTTGAAGCTCTCTAGGTATTTGTTAGGATCCCATTTTGTGCTGGAAATGGACCATTGACATTTCTTACGTCATCTAGGTCTCCAAATTCTCATTTGACAAGGTGGTTGTTGTTGCTACACCAGTGCAACTTCATGGTTTTCCATATTTAGGGAAAATTGACTGTTATTGTAGATTCTTTATTAAGATTATGAAAACTTGCTTTTAGTAAATGGATGGATTTTTTTTTTTTTTATTCACCACGTCCATTGTAGTGCCTGATACCTTTGCATGGTTATTGTTTTGCTGACTGTATTTTGCCTCTTTTTGTGTAAGCTATATTCTCATGGTATGTCATGTATTTCATACAGGTTTATAGACTAGATATCCTCAGGTATGGAAGAATTTGATGAAATGGATGTAATATCTATCACCTTTTTGGTTTGCATTTAGAGTTACGTCATTATTACCAAACGGTTGTTGTATTTTTCTAGCAACTCGTTTCTAAAGTATTTTTTTTCTGAGCAAGTAATTAGTGACTACGTACAGATGTTATGGGGTCACATTCAAATTGCAACAGATGTTGTCCATACCTATAAATTTTGGTCTTGGATTATTGGGTTCCTGATATTTGTCACCCATCCAGTGAAAAACTATGGTTTTCACTTGAAGAGGGAGGGGTGGATGTCATGAACTGTTTATAGAATGGATGTCAGTACTTATGCTCCAGCGGGAGCTCGATGTGCTGTAAGTTGTGAGTTGAAGTAAGTTAATGTTAAAGCTTGATATGGTTCACTAATGGTATTAGTAGCAGTCAAGTACTGTTGTTAAGTTCACGGTTTGACTGAGCTGTTATGAACGAAGTGGGATCTAAATACTGGTGATAGGTGAAAAGGTCATATGCTGTGGCAGGCAGTCGAGAGAGAAATTCGAGAGAGTGAAGGTTTAATTAATGAGACGCGAATTCTATTATGGAAAGCTGATAGTGCGGGTCGAGATATAATGTGATTTTTCCATGTGAATATTGTTCTATAATGTACGGTACCTGATGCATTGTGGTATTCTTGTGATTCACGGCCAAAGTGGCAGTCTTCTTCTTAGATTTATAGCCGCCAACCGTCAAAGCAGTCAGTGGCCATCAAAAATTGTGGTGTCTTGTAGGGCAGTAACACATTGATTCCACTTTGCTCGGTCGGCGGCCATCCTTCAAACAGTGCCCCAACTCATGTTAATTCTGTGCATCTCGGCTTCCACAGATCTCCGCAAGGTTGTTTTTGGTCGGCTTCTCTTTCGCTTTTCTTCAGGGGTCCATAGCATAGATGTTTTTGTAATTGTATCAGCGTCCCTTCTGAGGACGTGGCCAACCCAACTCTAGCGTCAGCCAGCTATGAGTGGCATGTTCTCCTGTTTACTCCGAATAAGTAGTACTTGGTTGCTGATGGCATTCAGCAAAAAGGTTCAGAGAATTGTCCGTTGGCAGACTGTGTGGAAGGTGGACAATTTCGACATTTCCTTCTCTGTTACTCTTCAGCATTCCGCACCATAGAGAAGCACAGAAAGTACACAGCTCTCATGCTGTCTTAATTTAGTGTTTGTGCTGTACTGGGAAGACCTCCAGATGTTGCTGAGATTAGCAAAGGCTGTTCTCGCTTTATTCATTTTGTTGTTAATGTATTTGGTAGCAAGTGCAGACACCAGCAAAGGCTGTTCTCGCTTTATTAAAGTGGCAGTCTGTAGATTTTATTTGTGTTGTGCTGAAGATTTGCTGTATAAAGACATCGGATATCGTACGTACGTGTTTGAGTGAACTGAGTAACTTTTAATTGTGAATAACGAGTTATGGTTGTCGCTCGAAGTGTAATGTCACATATACATGTGTCATTATGTTAGCACAACCTAGCACTTGACAGTTATCGTTGTTAATATTTAGGTGCCAGTTGTCCATCATCTTAGTTAGAGCAGTATGACATGAATGTTTAGGTCTAATCCCCGACTATCAATTAGTAAGTCATTGCTAACTAAGTGTTGTAGAGTAATTTTATGTATGTGTTTTTCCAGCAGTTTGGATTGCGATGATAACAGAGATTAGCCTATAATTAGCAAGATTAAAATTATTAGAGAAACCACGTTTGACAAGAGGATATACCTTAGCGACTTTAAAGTGTGGCGGAAAGTAACTCTTTGCGATACACATATTGTATAAGAATGTTAGCAAATCACTAATACTAGCTGGTGCAGCATTAGATTACTGATTCAGTCAAGTCCTGATGAGTTATTCTCTTTAAGGCCTAGAAGATAGTTGTACACTTCATTAACTGTCATAAATGGAATGTCGGATGGGATTGTGAAAAACGGAATGTCGGATGGGATTGTGTTTGTGCATTTGTTCTTACAGAATGTTGACAGTTGGCCTAAGTCACAAGGGGAATCTGGTATTGTAGATTTAAGACTAGTTATTTCCGCCTGAAAGCAATTGCTGAAGTCTACAAGTAAATGAGGTATTGGGGGTCAACCAGTCTGGCGAATTTCGTTTGTCTACTAGTGTTGATTACTTTCCACATATCTTTACTGTTTTTTTGTTCTGAACTAAAGTTTGTTTTCTTTTCTCTTACGTACTTAGTCGTTCACCTCCTTCCGTGAGGTGTAGAAATTTGGAAGAGAGAGAGAGAGTGCCAGACTATCCTATCGGCTGTCTTCCTCCTGGCCTGGTTCCATTCTAGTCCTCGGTCCTTCAAAGATTGTCTAATGTTGTCCTCCCAGCGGACTCTGGGTAGTCCTGGGGGTCTGGATCCCTGGCTCTTTGTTTCCCATGCTTGTCGTGGTAGCCAATCTTCTCCCATTCTGCAGACATGGCCAAACCATCTTAGTTGGGACTGTTATACTTGGGTCTGCAGGGGGTGGGATTTTAGGCCTTGAGGTATCGTCTGGTTGCGGACCATGTCTCTTCTTGTTACTTCAACCACCTTCCTCAGATACCTCATTTATGAGATTTGGATCTAGCTTTTGTGGGTTGTAGTCATTGCCGATGACTCGCATCCATATGTCAAGACTGGGACATAGGTGGAACGGTATACAGCCATCTTCGTTTTCTTACCAACCTCTCTCTTGCTGAGGAATCCTCGATTTATGGCCTGATAAAGTCTCCCAGCTGCTGCTTTTCGAGTGGCCAACTCTTCTTTGATGGCTCCCTTTCTGTCTTTAATAGCTCCGAGATATTTAACTCATTCCCCCCAGGCTGTTTTTGGGTTTTACCCAGGCCCGAAAATAAATGCAATTTTTTCAGACAGGTGAGGTTTTAAAAATAGACAGTGGATAAATACATAAGTTCGGTAGGTACTTGTGTTGTACATTCAAATGTGTGAAATTGACTGGAGAATCTTATGAAATGCTTCATATAATTAATTAATATGAATAGGTGTGTGTTATGTCTTGGGAAGTGCAGACTTGATTAAAAAAGTGTTAAATTTTTTTTTTTTTAATTGTATACTTAAACTTAAATATTTCAGCTCCCAATTAATGTATAACAATAAAATGTTCAGAATGTCAGTGCACATTTAGTTTGAAACATATCTAGAAACTTTTATCACTATCACTTCATAATTGTATTTTTTATGATTTTTTTCTCAAAACCACATATGTTTGTAAAAACAACCGCTCAAAATGTGTGCAATTTTTCTCTTCAGGTTATATTTTAAAAAACAGGTTGTGGATACACATTTTATTTAACTAGGTGTTTATGTTATACATTTAAATGTGTGAAATTGACTGGAGAATCTTATGAATTGATTCATATAATTAATTGACATGAATAGGTGTGTGTTATGTCTTGTGAAGTGTAGACTTGATTTTAAAAATGTTTAAAAAATAAAATAAAATTGTATACTTAAATATAAATATTTCAGCTCCCAATTAATGTATGGCAATAAAATATTAAGAATATCAGTGCACATTTAGTTTGAAACATATCTAGAAACTTTTATCACTATCACTTCATAGATGTAATTTTTATGATTTTTTTTCTCAAAACCACATATGTTTGTAAAAACAACCGCTCAAAATGTGTGCAATTTTTCTCTTCAGGTTATATTAAAAAAACAGGCAGTAGATACACATATTATTTAACTAGGTGTTTATATTATACATTTAAATGTGTGAAATTGACTGGAGAATCTTATGAATTGATTCATATAATTAATTGATATTAATAGGTGTGTGTTATGTCTTGTGAAGGGAAGATTTGATTTTGAAAATGTTTAAAAAATAAAATAAAATTGTATACTTAAACTTAAATATTTCAGCTCCCAATTAATATATGGCAATAAAATATTAAGAATATCAGTGCACATTTAGTTTGAAACAAAACATATCTAGAAACTTTTATCACTATCACTTCATAGATGTAATTTTTATGATTTTTTTTCTCAAAACCACATATGTTTGTAAAAACAACCGCTCAAAATGTGTGCAATTTTTCTCTTCAGGTTATATTAAAAAAACAGGCAGTAGATACAGATATTATTTAACTAGGTGTTTATGTTATACATTTAAATGTGTGAAATTGATTGGAGAATCTTATGAATTGATTCATATAATTAATTGATATTAATAGGTTTTGTGTAATGTCTTGTGAAGTGAAGACTTGATTTTAAAAATGTTTAAAAAATAAAATAAAATTGTATACTTAAACTTAAATATTTCAGCTCCCAATTAATATATGGCAATAAAATATTAAGAATATCAGTGCACATTTAGTTTGAAACATATCTAGAAACTTTTATCACTATCACTTCATAGATGTAATTTTTTTTATTTTTGTTCTCAAAACCACAAATGTTTGTAAAAACAACCGCTCAAAATATGTGCAATTTTCTATTCAGGTTATATTTTAAAAACAGGCAGTAGATACACATTTTATTTAACTAGGTGTTGTTGTTATACATCAACATGTGGGAAATTGACTGAAGAATCTTGTGAAATGCTGTAGATAATTATTTGATGTAGGAAAAGAGTCTGTCATGTTATGTGAAGTGTAGACCTAATAAAAAATAACTGGAAAAAAGATAAATAAACTGTACTCACATATGTCAGCTCCAGTTTAATCCATAGCAGAAAAATCTCAGAATATCAGTGCACATCCATTTTGAAACACAACACATTTTACCACAATCACTTCAAATATATAATTTATATGATTTTTTTCCTACACCACAAATTTCTGTAAATACCAAACAACTATGACTAATATTATTTACACCAACTATATTCTATTTTACATTTCCCAGAAGAATTTGCCACTATTCACATGCTTTATGCACTGGCACATGAAATCTTGAACCTCATCTGTAAACAAAACACTGAAACATTTCAATGGGGTTGACAGGTCAAACCCCTCACACCTGGTGTTTTCTTTGGACAAAATCGAAATGCATTTTGTGTCATCCCCTCAGCAATTTCTAACCAGTCTGGGACATCTTGTGAGGATGCACCTGCCTCTAGACTTGTGGCAGTTCTCATAGCTTTACTTTTGGTCACAATGGTGTTTTTGCCTCTTTATCCTTCTCCTTTAGTGACTGAAAGTTTTGCTCTTTTTATTACAGCCCTACCTGATACATGTTCAATCAGCTGATCGACATCGCCCTCAGAATGATCACTTTCATGAATATTCTGACACAAAGTCTTTACAATGTCTTCATTGGAATTACTAAACCTAATTTCTAAATCAGTGTTGCTCGAGTTATCTTCTGTCCACTGAGAAATTAGCGTCATGCTAGCTCCGCTGAAAGCAGGTGTTTAGAAGAAGATTCTCGATCCATTTTGTATGTAAACAAAGGAATAGAAATGGATATAAAACACACAATTTTAGCTTCACAAATTTGTTTTTCGCTCACAAACGTCCATAAACATGTCCTGGATGTAATGAAATGATTTAAAAACCAGCTAGTTGCTAGGTATTTATAACTTTTCGTTCAAACTCGACATATATCACACTGGCACGCCACGCATCAATGGTCTGAACGGAAGTCCTATCTGGCGCGTGGCGCGTCCGTTTGGACGGAATGAGTTAAAGTGGTCGACCTGCTCCAGGACCTGTTCTCCCAGCTTAATCTGATGTCTTCTTTCTTCTCGTGATATCACCATGGATTTTGTTTTAGAGCTGCTTATGACCACCCCTCTCCTCTCCAGTTCTTCCTTACAGACTGGATTGGAGATGTGCCTCTGATTTAGCAATCGTGGCAACATCATCTGCAAATGCCAGCTCTAAAATACATACCTGTCCCATTTTTCAGTTCCCCACTGAATACATTCTTGTTCTCTCCTTACATGCATTGATAACATCGTCCATGAGGAGTATGAAAAGATAAGGTGACAGGATATCACATTATCTTACACCAGTGGTGGACCTGAACTCTTCTGACTTATGGTTTGATGTCCTCACATAATTTCTGCAAGACTTGTAGAAGCTCTGGATAACATGAATCAGAGGTGCTGGAATGTTCTTCCTTGCCAAACAGTCCCAAAGTTTGCTCCAGGGGACCCTGTCAAATGCCTTTTCCATATCTATGAAACAAAGATGGATCTCACTCTTATACTTAACGTCTTTTCACTCAGCTGTCTGAGTGTGAAAATTAGGTCTTGAGTACTTCGGTTTGCTCGGAATCCGCACGGGACTGATAAAAGCCGGTAAATGCCACCACTGACAATATCTGGAATGCGGGTGCTATGTTCAGAGTCGTGTACTGGTCATCACTGAAGCAGGTCTGCTTTAGATTACCTCTGCACCATTAAATCAACCTGTCATGTTGACATTGAGTGGGAGTGTCAAGTAACGCGAATGGTGTACTGGTTCGGTGTAATAGACCACTTGATAATATTTCTCACACACTCTCATGCAAGGCAATGACGACTTGAACTGCAGCGGGCATTTCACACCGTTTAATATGGACGCACACATCAGGACAGCACAGAACATAGTCATAGGAACATGTTGACATATATATCATTAGGCATTTGAACAGTAGATCATATTTCATGCAGCATTCAAATATGATGGAAGATATAAGGAATCATTTAATGTTCTGGCAGACTATTGCCACATCCCCTAACTGACTGAACGCATCAGTGGGTGTGGGTGTGTAAACATATAAAGAGTTCACTGGCCGAACCTTTTCCTTGGCTAAGTTCTCCAGCGACATATATCAAATATTTATGTAATAAAGTTAAACCACGATAGGGGTTTTCATATTAGTGAGATCTCCATATTACTGTCCGATAGTAAGTTTGATAGACTGTTCTCTTGACAGTGATCCATAATGATGACAAGAAAACAATATGGCTGCCTTCCTGAGTTGTGCTCACTCACCCAGCAGAAGGATAATGATAAGCCAAAGTTAATTCACAATTTAAGGGACCTCAAGACGCAGCAATAGAGACCGCAGTCAGTGACTCATAGCTTGACTGCCTGCGTCAGGACCAGCGAACCAGAGCTGGTCAAGACCGTGCTCCACCTCCACGTGGTGGTCCTGGAAACAGTCTGCAGCAATGCAGGCTGGCTGAGCGAGTACGGATCGCAATGGGAAGGCAAACCCGGTCCTAAAAAATGCCATGCAGAAGTCGGATGTGTCGACCGAAAGGTGCAGATATCACAGCTACGTTGGAAACATACACAACGCAACCACCGTCCTTTTTAAGCGAACGAAGAAGAAGAAGAAATTCACAATTTGAATATTAATAATTTCCTAGAGTTTCCCTACAGTTCCACATTACTAAGGTTGTTACATGTAGACATCAGCTCTGTTGGGAAACCTGTCATCTTCAATGGTATATCAACGACCAACGATGTTCGAAACACGACTCCATCTAGGCCTAACCACGTAGAGATCATCAAAAGAAAGGGTCTGGTATTACCTGGAGTCCGAATTAATAACAAAGTGCATGAGGAGAATCTCTGACAAATAGACTCTTGCAGAGATTCCAACTCCTCCTGAAAAAACATGCACAAATCACTTTTCAACCTTGAAAAGGACCAGCCCAAGAAAAACACAGTCAGCCATATCAGGCGGCATTATCGAGACTCCCTACACATTCGTAGGACAACGAATACCTGCCCCCAGATTTCGGCACAAAGAATATAGTCCGACCTAAACATACAAAGATATACAATATAAGACTGAATCTTCTTGTACTAGACAAGTAATACATATAAATTCAGGCCATAAACCTATTCAAGATCAATCTATTTTCTGGCCCTAACAAATGAGAAATTACATAAATTCGGCATTCATTCGCGAAATCAATATTCAAGGGGAGATCATCCACATAATCAAAAGTATAAATCAAATCATGGATGATATAACTTTGACTGTAATCTCTTTTTCATATCAATTAGTTATGTCGTAATCTGTGCATCAAAAATATGTGCGCAACGGATTACCACACCTCCCGGGAAAAAAAAATGGTACATTTTTTTTTTTTTTTGAAATACATCTAGGAGCAACATACAACAGGCTCACAACGCAAGAATTACAATGCACAGATGATAAGCATTCCAAACAAATGTAACGCCTAATGTTAGGCTATGTCGTCATATGGCACGACAAGTGAGAATATATCTCAGGATCTTAGAGAAAGTATTTCTCTAAGTATAAATATTTCCAGAGAGGTGTCACCAACGCATACTACAATACTGGCAATGCCACAATTTCTACAATAGTTTATCCAAAAATTTCATCTTAGGTATCTTAACATCATGATTATCAAAGACGAAAAAACATTGAAAGATCAGCGGTGAATATACATCAATGAACCGCTAAGTAGTGATTGTTGCGGGGCTTTATACGATTCACTTCTTTTATTGTTGTTGCGGCCCCGTCTTCTATTTCAGTGGTCGTTGTGGAAAGCCACCGTTCTCATTGATTCAATAAGCTTCTTAGTTCTGGTCATTTGATTCATTAATTCTTGATCGTGCTATTGTTGGAATAGTTACGCGAATGTGAGTTAATACTTTCTGTCTGTCACAAGGTTTGAACTCAGTAACATAATTGTTGAATTTGTAACTTCAATGAACGTGATAAGTCTCTTCTCGAGTCCACACAATTTTTAATATACATTTCAAACAGTAGACAGTCCATGGAGGTTGATTATGAAAAACATTATATATTAGAATTGAATCATACATCATAAATGCTATCCATGCATTAAAGTCCTGGTCCAATAATATGCAACCCTATAGTCAGAACGTCGTAACTATATGTACGCGCGGTTGGGACATCCAACGGCCGACAATGAGATTAGACGTCTGGCGATATAAAACGAATGTGGACCATAATTTCATCCTTCCTTGACTTTAGTTAAAATTACTAACCTCGATACATTCCTCTCTTCATAAGAATATCGGACTGACCCATGTCCGTACTGCAATAACATATGTGCGGCAATATCATGCCTACCACTGGAAGGATTATAGGACACGTCTTATCCGTTTGACGGTCATCTAAGAAAAGGGTGTGGTAACCTAGTCACGGTGCGTGACATACCAACGCATACACGTCATAATCAATCGTGTGTATCGCGTACACTAACTAACAATTATTTACATTATATTAAACGTAGTCACCTATTAATCTTATGCTGTTAACCTCTAGCAGACCATGCCAATAAAATACCTTAACAATTCCCTGTCCACTGGGGGAAAAAAAAATCTATTAGATAGATTTTTTTTAACAAAAAACCCATCTGAAAAAATACCAATATGTTAACAATATCAAAAAAAAAAAAAATTTAACGAGATTGCGGCATATGGCCTACGACGTTCTGTCTAGAACCAATGTCGTGGTCATGTCGACTAACCAATAGTCATGTAATATATTCATTATTTATATCATAAATAAATATAAATGGTAATAAGAACTAAAAGAGAATGGTAATGTCGATCTCTAATTAAATAATTAATTAACTTAAAATATGTCGTGATAAAGTGTCATGTCAGACTAATTTAAAGTGTTAAAATTAAACTAAATAACTATACTAGGTATGGAATAAGAATAAGTTGTTGAAAATCTAATGTAAGAAAAATGAGAGGATCTGTTAAAGAAAGACATAATAACGAATAAAGAATAAATTAGAGAAAGAAAAAAAATGATGTATAAATTTAACTAAGTTATGTGTGTTGAACATCAAGTAAGTGTAGTATTAAGTTATTAATACCTTTCTAACTAATTTAAACAATAGTATGCAATATAATCATGTAATTCTAAGAATATAATCAAAGAATTATGTGAGTTTTCTTTTCTTTCTTTCATTTTTTTAAGTTTCATTCATTTTTTTTAAAATTCAACTCACTTGTCATTTTAATGTGGATTAGTTTTAAAGAATAAATTAAAGTAATTAACATTGGATATGAAGATCCATTCGTAGTCTTGATCCTTGAATTTCCATTAGACAAAATGTTCAAGTATTCTGAATCACGTTATATAACGAATTAGTTCGACTGGAATGTCATTTATTTTCTCCGAAGTGTTTTGAAACAATGTTGTGACAAATGTAAACCAGGAAAGTCCCGGTGTAAAGACGAATATAGTGTCAATTGATTGCAGTCACTTTGCGTATAATTTGCCTATAGAAAGCAGCTGAGTAAATGGTTCATTCATGTGTCAAAAAGCAACGATGGTGCTATGTTCTTTGATTAAGTTTCTCTGTACATAGTATTGTCTTTGCGACAAACAACGTAAATTAGGAATCGACATCATTAGGATTTCGAGATAATGTATCTGCCAAGATGTTGTCGGATCCTGTGATGTACTCGATTGAAAACTCGAAGGGTTGGAGGAGTATAGCAAATCTGGTCAATTTTGGACTCTTGTGATTTGCTCGTTGTAGTGATGCTACGGCCCTTTGATCGGTTTGTACTACAAAAGGGGCTCCCAGTAGGAATTTTTCTAGTTTGGTTATCGCCCACACGACGGCTAAGAGTTCGCGATCAACCGTAGAGTACTTCACTTCTGGTGGTTTCAGTTTTCGTGACACGTACAAGTTTGGATGGAGGATGTCGTCATGGTATTGGAGCAAACATGCGCCAATTCCGTAGTTACTCGCATCTGTACGAAGAATGAACTTTTTAGAAGCATCAATTAATCTCAAAATAGGTGGATTTGAAAATATAGAAATTATTTGCCGAAAAATTCTGTCACATTCGTCAGTCCATGTCACTTTCACTGGCATGTTCTTCTTTAGTAATGAGGACAATACAGCAGTGATGGATGACAAGTTAGGTACGAATCTACTGTAATATTGGACTAGACCTAACAAGCTTCTCACTTGTTTCTTCGTTTGAGGAACGGAAATGTTTAAAATTTTTGAAACTGTACTGGGTAATGTTCGGATATATCCAGCTCCAATAATGTGACCCAAAAAAGTGATCTCATGAAATGCTACCTGTAATTTTGTAGGTTTAGCAGTTAACTTGTACCTCTCAAGGTATCAAAAACGTATCCAAGACCCAAAAAATGTTCCTCAAAAGATGAACTAAACAAGCATATGTCATCTATATATGTAATAATGTCTGGTCTACCTGAAAAAATGTGTCGCATCATGCGAACAAAGGTAGCTGGAGCGTTAACCAGCCCAAAAGGCATCACGTTCCACTGGTATAGACCTAGCGGAGTTGAAAACGCTGTGTAGTATTTTGCTTTTTCGGTTAGTGGTATCTGCCAATAACCTTTAGTTAAGTCTA
The DNA here is from genome assembly GCA_024509875.1 of Oreohelix idahoensis. Classification (NCBI taxonomy): domain Eukaryota; kingdom Metazoa; phylum Mollusca; class Gastropoda; order Stylommatophora; family Oreohelicidae; genus Oreohelix; species Oreohelix idahoensis. Next base: position 311,320 of record JAMPIV010001765.1, on the reverse strand, counting down.
TCTTAGTAAATATAGTTGCTGTCGATAGACGTGGCAGTAAGTCATCGAGAAGTGGATGTGGTTCGCTATCAACTATCGTTTGTGCATTTAATTTTCTATAGTCGACGCATAGTCTAATGTTATTGTCCTTCTTTCGGACAATAACTAATGGAGAAGAAAATGGGGAATTACTAGTTTCGATAATTCCTAAAGATAACATCTGTTCAAGTTCCTTAGTAGTTTTAGTAAGAAAGTGTATAGGAACAGAATAAGGATGTACCCGAATTGGAGTATCCTCGTTAAGAGTGATGTCATGATTAATGACTGATGTGCGACCTGGAACATCGGTCAACACATCTGGATAAGATTGTAGCAGATCAGCAATCTTTTGATGCTGTTGCGGTGTAACCGACGAAGAGATGGTTACGTCCCGCCAAGATTCGCTAGATTGTACTACAGGTACAGGTAAAGCTAACTGTACCTCAGGAAAAGAAGATTCTTCTTCCTGGATAACGGATAAATTAGAATAGTGACATGTAGGTCTGAAAGTGTCATCTAATTCATGAAAAATAGCTTGTAGATGTTCAGGTCGAGTATGAAATTGCTTGAGCATATTTATGTGAAATATTTTGTGATGTCCCTTAATGTCCAGGACATAATCAACATCAGAAATCTTATTGATAACCTGGTAAGGACCATTCCACGAGATTAGTAGTCTATTATTGTTATGTGGCAATAACACATAAGCTTGATCTCCTGGAAATAATTGACGTAATCGTCTATTACTGTTTTGGAAAGTTCTAGCTTTCTCTTTCGCAGCCTCAGATGAAGCTGTTGCCATTTGACAGGCATCAATAATGTTATTCCGGAGATTAATTACATATTCATAGGATGACTGAGTGTCCTGAGTCATCTCAGAATCGATTAATAAATCTTTTATCAGTCCCATAGGACCTCTTGGAGGAGCGCCAAAGACTAAATGAAACGGAGAGAAGCCAGTTTGTTCATTTGGCACCTCTCGATAAGCGAATAACACCGCTGGTAGCACTCTGTCCCAGTCCTGTGGATGGTTAACTGTAACTTTATGTAGCATTTGTTTGAGTGTACGGTTAAGTCTTTCTACAGCACCATTACTCATTGGGTGATAAATGCTGCTGAGGTTTCTATCTATTTGCCAAGTCTTCATTACCTCTGTCATAGTCTCAGATATAAATTGAGAACCATGATCTGACAAAAGTTTTCTAGGAAAACCTACTCTAGAAAAGATCAAGTGTAGTGCATCAGCTACATCTGTGGTGGTGGTTGTTTTTAATGGGATGGCTTCTGGCCATCGTGTGCATAAATCGATGCAAGTGAGAATAAACCTATGTCCTCTGGCTGATGGTAAAAGTGGGCCAATGATATCAATGGCCATTTTGTCGAAAGGTCTCACCGATATATCACAAGCCTGAATAGGCGCCGTGTGAAAGGCTCCCCGTGCTTTCACTTCTTGGCATATCGTACAGGAGCGTACGTACTGTGAAATATCTCGTGATACTCCCGGCCAAAAAAAAGAAGATAATACTCGTGAACGTGTACGAGTATAACCCATGTGACCTGCACACTTAGAATCATGTGCATGTTGAAGTATGTACCGCCTAAAAGCAAAAGGTACCATGACTTGTTGTCTTATCTGAGTTTTATCCATAAAACATCTTAATAAAATGTCATTTTTAATACTAAACCACTGACTATAATTTATGTTCCTAGAAAGATTGTCATCTTTGTTGACCAGCGTAAAAAATTTTGTTAGTGACCTGTCTTCCCTCTGTTTTGCAGCAAATGATACTCGGTCAATAGCAGAATGAATCTCGATATTTTCATGATCATTTGTTTCCTTGTTTTCCGTGTCTATAGTCTCTAATTGTTTTGTATGTGCTCTGGTTATTGCTGCATTTCCGATGTATAGATTATTTTTTTCCCATTGAATAATCTCATCTGGTGTGCAATCTTTACTCCCGTGTATGCATCCCACCATAAGGTCGGCAATTGGGTTTCTTAACATGCATGCTTTAACATTGCCTGTGAAGAAAGGTGTGTCAATGTAAATAATAGCTGTTGGATAATATTCTATGGTTCCCCCAAAAGTCATGCACCTGACATGTTCTCCAGTTGCACAATTTGGATGAACAAGTGTCTGACGGATTCCGATCGTGGTCGATCCCGAATCTCTTAAGACTGAGACGATGGATCCATTAACTTTTCCTCTGTTGAAGATCAGTGATCCTGTTCCGTCATTGACTGCTAGACTGACTTCTGGTAGAATATGACCGCAGTTCAGAACTGTCTCTTTTGCTTTCTGAAATATAAGATTACATGTTGGGCAACTATTTGCCACGTTATAATTCATTGCAAAACAAGTAGACGATGACTGTATTTTGTTATCAGTAGTTGAACTCTGAACCCTAGGGGTTGTAGCAGTAGTAACAGCTGCCCCTGTATTATGGTTATAAGTTGTCGATCTACGAGAATGAGAACGATGACGAGAATAATTAGATGAATTATCCCGTTGTCCTCTATTGTAACTGTTATCTCAATGTCTCGAGTTATAATTATCGCTATTGTTCCACTTGTAATCATTATTATAGTTATATGATCGATTATAACTTGAGTTACGTGGATTACTGTTATTTCTTGACTGAGGTGAATAGTTTCTGGTTTGTTGTCGTCCTCTATTAAAGTTATTGTTAAAGTTATTCTGTCCCTTATGAAAATTAATGTCATAGTTTCCTTTGAACCTACCCCTGTCTACACTGTGTGTTCTAGGTTTGTTATGATTATGATATGCCATATTGGAGGCTACAGGAAGTGGTTCTCTTATCAATGTGCCAGAAATATTAGCATTCGGATGAGCTGTGCAGTAATTTAAGGAATTTTTTCTAACTCATCAATAGATTCTGGTTTTCTTTCTTGCAGATAAGCAAAGAATGGTGGGCTGACAGACGATAATACTTTATCCCTCAATAACAAATCGACTAACTTGTCGTAGGATTTGTTGACACCTGCCAGTTCAACCCATCTGTTAAAAGTATTGCGTATGTTAGCAATAAAACCCGTGAAATCTCTATTGTTATCTGGCAACAAACTTTTAAAACGCAATCTACATGCCTCTTCGTTCAAGTGGAAACGACGTAGTAACAACGTCTTAATGGCCTCATAGTCTGTTGATAGTGTTGGATCTATATTTTTGTGCTGCACTTGCAGGTTCGCCATCTAGAAATTCCTTAAGTTTCAGTGCCCATGCCGCTTTGTCAAGGTTATTCACCTTACATATGTCCTCAAAGCGCGCGAGCCACGATGAAAGGTCATCTACGTGTAACTTGAATGGAGGCAGCTTAAAGTAATAATTACCTTTAAGTCGTGTGGATGAAGATCCAGATTGAGCAGTATCATTTTGGGTTGCTGCAGCGCCCTGTGAATTAAGTTTTGCTGTTTCTAATTTAAGTCGTTGCAATTCCATTTCTTGCTGCAGTATGATTTCTTGTCGTTTCAATTTATTCTCTTCTTCAATCCGTAGGATTTCATCTCTTGCTATCTTTCTTTCTTCTTCTTGTCTTAATTCTGCCTTCTTTTCCGCCTGTTTTCTTTCAAGTTCTTCCATCTCTGCTTTTAGCAATGGCTTTCTTTTCCTCCTCTTCTGCCTTATATTTTGCAAATTCAGCCAATGCATAAGCCTCGAGAAGTGCTCCTTTTTTCCCAAAATCTTTACCATTTTTAATAAAATAGTCTAAGTTAAGCATCTTGACGTTAATATTGTACGTAATGGTTATGTAATAATCACCAATAAATTTTAAGTAATTATTATACTTATTCAATTTATGAATAGTCGATATAAACAATCATAATATTATTGAACTTAATCTGGGAATGTTCAATTTAATTAATTGTAATATTATCTAACTATTATTTGTAGATTCCATACATAGACATACTATGTTGGGAAAATATTACATATATACTCGTTAATATATCATAAATAGTTATGATATTTATCTATTTCGGGTGCTGAATTACTATCATGCACCTAATAATAAATAGTATTATTCCTCAAGTATTATATCATTCAGTCAGTGATATGTGCTAAGTAAATCATTTAGTAATGGAAAAAATGTACCAAATAATATACACTATGTCCTTTATATGCAGGACAGACTAAAAAGTCAAATTATTTTATAAATATATATTATTATTATATTATGCCTTAATCATGAGCTATAAAGTGCATCGCCCATTTCTTGGACTACCACTGCAAATTGGTGCAAAGTCCCTAATTCTCCTTAAAAGTCATTAAATTTTAATTATATTCATATACACTCTTATTAAGCAAGAAATTATATTATTAGTGTTAAATCATGAACAGATGAAATGAGGACATACGATACGATGGGTAAACCAAGGATAAACAAACCATATTATCACGAAACAAGACGTTTCTACAATAAAAATTGATATTATGAAACCAAATCTGCAAACCGGAAATATAGAGTAGGGTGAAGGTTAACTGAATATAGAGTTAAATCTGCGTACACAAAAATTAATGACGCAAACATGGACTCATTGACGGTTATACAAAAAAAAAAAATGAACTGAATAATAGCAAGATCAGAAAGAACAAGATAGATTACTAACATTGTTACCAAACTAAATAGAATTTAAACTTAATACGATAAAATACACCGATTATTTCACCAAACTAGACATCTAACATATACTGTGAATTAAATGCAGTCCCGAACGAAACAAGCCCCGGAAATGTCATCGACGCGTTCTCCGCGAAATGCGATTTAATTCACTACCCTAAAGACCGTTCAGAATGAATATCGGCAATCCGTAGAGCCATAATTTATTCATTCTGAATCTCCACTCCAACCTCCCACAAATTAGGCACAGCACAAACAATGAAAACAAATATAACGTGCATATAAAATATATAGAACGGACATGCCTGCAAAATGTGAATTAGACTCAGTGATGTTTCTTATGAATGACAACAGTCACGAACTGAGACTTATCTTTTAACCCGTCGTCCGATGCGATCTTCACCAACGGCCTAGACTAGAGGATAGGACTGTTTGCTCCTTGTTGGTAAATAATGTCTTTTCAATCCTATGATCTACTGAGAAGTTGTATTCTTGAATGAAACATTAGGTGAGCTGGCATCGTCCTTCGATCGTTGGCTTGTACACGGAATATTGTGACGTCACTGATTTTTGCATAGTTACACAAGCCACGTCATGTTCGGAATCATGTGACTTGAACGTTTTCTTGTAATCGTAAACAGTCCGTGAAAGTATGTAAACAAGAAAAAATTTCTTTCTTCCTTCGTTCCCCAGCAATGGCAACCACTTTGTTGCGGGGCTTTATACGATTCACTTCTTTTATTGTTGTTGCGGCCCCGTCTTCTATTTCAGTGGTCGTTGTGGAAAAGCCACCGTTCTCATTGATTCAATAAGCTTCTTAGTTCTGGTCATTTGATTCATTAATTCTTGATCGTGCTATTGTTGGAATAGTTACGCGAATGTGAGTTAATACTTTCTGTCTGTCACAAGGTTTGAACTCAGTAACATAATTGTTGAATTTGTAACTTCAATGAACGTGATAAGTCTCTTCTCGAGTCCACACAATTTTTAATATACATTTCAAACAGTAGACAGTCCATGGAGGTTGATTATGAAAAACATTATATATTAGAATTGAATCATACATCATAAATGCTATCCATGCATTAAAGTCCTGGTCCAATAATATGCAACCCTATAGTCAGAACGTCGTAACTATATGTACGCGCGGTTGGGACATCCAACGGCCGACAATGAGATTAGACGTCTGGCGATATAAAACGAATGTGGACCATAATTTCATCCTTCCTTGACTTTAGTTAAAATTACTAACCTCGATACATTCCTCTCTTCATAAGAATATCGGACTGACCCATGTCCGTACTGCAATAACATATGTGCGGCAATATCATGCCTACCACTGGAAGGATTATAGGACACGTCTTATCCGTTTGACGGTCATCTAAGAAAAGGGTGTGGTAACCTAGTCACGGTGCGTGACATACCAACGCATACACGTCATAATCAATCGTGTGTATCGCGTACACTAACTAACAATTATTTACATTATATTAAACGTAGTCACCTATTAATCTTATGCTGTTAACCTCTAGCAGACCATGCCAATAAAATACCTTAACAGTGATACAATCAATATATTATATATTACATATGTGTACATATTTTAGTATAGAAAAAAGTGTAGTAGAATTAGATCTGTAAAAATATCAGGATCTAACGGTTAGGTGGAATCATGTGGGCATCTAGATAAGATATCTGCCATCATATTTTCTGAACCACGGATAGCTCGCACCGAAAAATGAAAAGGCTGAAGAGCAATCGCGTATCGCGTAGATCTTGCGCTCTTCAGATTTTTACTCTAAATAGCCTTAAGAGCTTTCTGGTCAGTTTCCACAATGAAATGCGCGCCAAGAAGAAATCTTTGAAGTTTCAGGATTGCCCAAACCATAGCCAATAACTCACGGTCTAGGACCGAGTAATTCTTCTCTGCGGCATTTAGTTTCCGAGAAATAACATCACAGGATGCAGAGTTCCGGAGTACTCTTGCATTAGTGCTGCTCCAATCCCTGTGGATGAAGCGTCACTACGAAGAATAAATGTCTTATCTTTAGTAGGTAACACTAAAATAGGTGAAGTAGAAAACATAGTTTTAACCTTATCCAAAGAGGATTGACATTCTTGAGTCCAATGGACTATATTAGGAGACCCTTTCTTTAACAAGGAAGAAAGAGGTGCCATCACAACGAGATCTATCAAAATTCTTATCTCTGTTGAGCCCATTGCTCTTATTTGAACTCCATTTACTATAGTTATGAAAAGTTGTGTTATTACCCTTATGATCAAAATTCCTATTAGTAGGCTTTTGTTGTCCACAAAAATAATTATTATGAGATTGGTAACCTCTATCAAAGTTCTTATAGTTAGTGGAACCATAATGTTGAGGACAATTAAATTGCCTCCAGTTCTTTGAAGAAGAACTATTATCATATGGACGCGTTTGGTAATGTCCACAAGCACGATAATCTCTCTTAGCAAAATTGCTTTTACTTTTCCCTGTGTTACTGTGCTTAATAGGTACATCGTACTGTCTGAGCTGAGTACGATGGGTACTAACAGTTTTGTTTTCTTTTACCAACTTATCAGGAATTTGAAAAGTCGATGCACGGTTTTCATGAGGAATCTTATCATGACACTTATTAAAGTCCTCACCGTGATCTAAACTTGATTTACCTTTGTTGGCCTCACGCCAACTCCCATTAGAGGCAGTATCGTTATTTCGTGGGAAACCATATTTGCCACGAAAAGATTTGTTCACATATTGTTTCATGTTACTGCTAGCATGGAGTGCATGTCGCTGACTCTTTGCATTAACATATTGACCATCAGCTTTATGTCTAACTTCATTCACCTTGGTAGCAGACAACATTTTATTGTTCAAAACAATATCTAATAAACCATCAATTCTGTTGCGAAGTTTTGCAATTTCTACTTCCGCAACAGCTTTCTCTCTAGAAACAGCTCTATGCATTTTCTCATTGGTTTTAACTTCCCTGTTATAATCCAACCTTGTAACATGTAACTGAGAAGCCAAAGTCTTCTCCTTAACAATACTATCTTTAAGATCCTTTCTTAATATTGTCATCTGAGCTGTAGCTTCTAAAACCTTAGCTTTCTCTTGAACAAGTTCAAGTCTGAGTGCTTCAATAGCACTATGATGAGTAGACCTAAGTTCATCAATTTTCTTATCTTTTTCTTTGTTCGCTGTCAACTGTGTTAACTCCAGTTGCAGTGACTGAATCTCAGTATCCTTCCTATTCTTAAACATCTTCATCTCCTCCAGAGATTCCATACTCTTCTTTATAGCAGTACTTCGCAGAAGATCCACCTCATTACTTAGTTCCAGAATTGTTTCTTCATAAGACTTCTTGTCTTGTCCGGCCTGAAGTTGTACTTTGCGACACATTTCTTGCGCACTAGCAAGTTCTAAGTTTGCTTTATGTAAGTCATCTTCATGTCTCTTAGCTTCAATCCTTTCAGGAACAACCATATCCTTCTCAGGGAATATTGCATTCTTTTCTTTAAGTTGACTCTCGAGATTACTATTATCATGCAAGAGACGAAAAAGTGTTTTATTATAGGACTTTTTCCGTTCCTGAGCCTGAACTTTTAACATCTCACAGTCCATTTTGACTTGCTTTAGCTCACTATTAAGAGACTGTTCTTTACCAAGATGATTGTTCTTCATTAAGCTCACTTCAACTTCTAACTCTTTTTTCTCCTTTTCCAGTTGAGATTGTCTCAATTTATTCTCACTAGGAAGAGCTAATGTTTCTATAATCTTCCACAGTAGTTTTAAATCAAGCGTGGAAGAGTTCACCTTATCTACCTGATTACCCAACATCTCTTTTAATGAGGTCACTTCCTTCTCCGACTCTTTCTTCTGACTAGCCCAATCTCTATTCTGACTAACCCAATTTGTAACATGTCTATTATTAGCTTTTATATGAAACTCCACTTCCTTCTTCAGTGTAGCATTTTCAGAATTCATTTCTGAGAACTTCTTCTCATTCTGCATTTTCAACTGCTGTAGCTCATCAGTAAGAGCTTTATTTTTACCCTGAAGATCATTTATCATTTTTTCCAAAGCATCCAACTCAACAACATTACCTTCATCATAAAAGAGTGTGGATAGTGATTTAGAAAGTCTAATTACTCTATCCTTAGAATAGCCATTTCTATAATTACATATAGCATATTCTCTAAGACTCTCACTCGCCTGAAGTAGGAAATGCTCTGTGGCATAATCCTCACCAAATAAACGTAATTTTTTTTTCCCTTCCTGAAGGAAACGATGGACAATTTTCAACATATCCATAATAGCTTATGTCCAATAATATGCTATCAGTACCTGAAAAAGTAAATAAATTACCTTATCCCACTTTAATGGGAGACAAGTCTGTACTATAGACTTGTATACTCACTTTATTTTATTTCACTCTCTTAGTCTTAGTCAAAGACCTTATATGGTTATCTTGTTTATAATGAAACAAATGATCACTTGAGTACCTGTGGAAAATAATATCTTCCTATCCCAATCAATGTGGGAGACAAGCCTTAAACAGGTCTTGTATATTTCCTTGTACAGTAATAATAATAATAAAGTACTGGCCTGTACTATCATATAAGTGTATTCAAATATACCTCCTATTATCTGTCAACCAAAGACATTAACAAAGGACAAGCATAAAAGACAATATGAAAACAACTGCAGAAATCAAATTAAATTAAATTAAATATAAGGAACTGAAGTAAGTAAATAATCACAGAATCTGTGATGACAACTGCAATGAATTAAACAAAACAAATGACGTCATAGAGTATAAACATAAGGGTGTAACAAACTGAATAAAAGGAAAGATGAGACCAACAAATTCAAAAAAATCAAAACAAAACTAAGGAACACAAAATTATTAACAAAAACAACGAAGAAAAACGTGTCTTAACAACTAAAAGAAATAGCAACAGGTTGTCGCTAGCAAATTTTCAATTTGAAAATTCGCACCTAAAGAACACTAGTACAAGACCAATATTACTCGGTATTTCTTGTGCTAGTCACCTCACCAACCGCCCACGGACATATAAACAACTATACATATACACAAATAACATGTAAACATCAATAGCATACATGCATACATTAATTAATTAGATGTGTTGTGGTTGGCATGTGTTGTAAAGTATGCTCAGTATAAATGGTACAGCTTTTTAATTACTCTAACTGCCACTTTTAATCAATTTCAATTTTGATTTATTTATTTTTTTACACAGTTCAAAATTTTTGAGCATATAGAAGATTTAACGATGAAATCAATGCACTTATGTTCAACAAAACTGGAACAACAGAACAGTTTATGGCCTTCAATGTATTCGGCTCTGTACTGCTTGACATAAACACTGCCTGTACTGCAAAATGTCATCAAGCGCTGACCTAATTACTGCCTTCGCTCGATAAGACAGGTCTTGCTGACTTCGACTGTGTAGTTGTACTGTCCACCTGTAAATCCATGTTTGCGTGTCGTATATGGCGTCAGGAATGGTCTGGTTACATTAAACCCAGGGATCTGGCCTACCACTGATAAAGACCGGTAAATGCCACCACTGATAATATCTGGAATGCGGGTGTTATGTTTAGAGTCGTGTACTGGTCATCACTGAAGCAGGTCTGCTTTAGATTACCTCTGCACCATTAAATCAACCTGTCATGTTGACATTGAGTGGGAGTGTCAAGTAACGCGAATGGTGTACTGGTTCGGTGTAATAGACCACTTGATAATATTTCTCACACACTCTCATGCAAGGCAATGACGACTTGAACTGCAGCGGGCATTTCACACCGTTTAATAGGGATGCACACATCAGGACAGCACGGAACATAGTCATAGGAACATGTTGACATATATATCATTAGGCATTTGAACAGTAGATCATATTTCATGCAGCATTCAAATATGATGGAAGATATAAGGAATCATTCAATGTTCTAGCAGACTATTGCCACATCCCCTAACTGACTGAACGCATCAGTGGGTGTGGGTGTGTAAACATATAAAGAGTTCACTGGCCGAACCTTTTCCTTGGCTAAGTTCTCCAGCGACATATATCAAATATTTATGTAATAAAGTTAAACCACGATAGGGGTTTTCATATTAGTGAGATCTCCATATCACTGTCCGATAGTAAGTTTGATAGACTGTTCTCTTGACAGTGATCCATAATGATGACAAGAAAACAATATGGCTGCCTTCCTGAGTTGTGCTCACTCACCCAGCAGAAGGATAATGATAAGCCAAAGTTAATTCACAATTTGAATATTAATAATTTCCTAGAGTTTCCCTACAGTTCCACATTACTAAGGTTGTTACATGTAGACATCAGCTCTGTTGGGAAACCTGTCATCTTCAATGGTATATCAACGACCAACAATGTTCGAAACACGACTCCATCTAGGCCTAACCACGTAGAGATCATCAAAAGAAAGGGTCTGGTATTACCTGGAGTCCGAATTAATAACAAAGTGCATGAGGAGAATCTCTGACAAATAGACTCTTGCAGAGATTCCAACTCCTGAAAAAACATGTACAAATCACTTTTCAACCTTGAAAAGGACCAGCCCAAGAAAAACACAGTCAGCCATATCAGGCGGCATTATCGAGACTCCCTACGCATTCGTAGGACAACGAATACCTGCCCCCAGATTTCGGCACAAAGAATATAGTCCGACCTAAACATACAAAGATATACAATATAAGACTGAATCTTCTTGTACTAGACAAGTAATACATATAAATTCAGGCCATAAACCTATTGAACAAGATCAATCTATTTTCTGGCCCTAACAAATGAGAATTACATAAATTCGGTATTCATCCGCGAAATCAATATTCAAGGGGAGATCATCCACATAATCAAAAGTATAAATCAAATCATGGATGATATAACTTTGACTGTAATCTCTTTTTCATATCAATTAGTTATGTCGTAATCTGTGCGTCAAAAATATGTGCGCAACAGGGACCTCATCCAATTGTGGCTCAGTTAGGCGCCGGAGTCTCTGCTCTAGGATTCTACAGTAGATTTTACCAGGGAAAATGAGAAGGGATATGCCTCTATGGTTTCCACATTGTCGATTGTCACCCTTTTTTAGAATTGGTGTTATGATGGCAATCTCCCAATCCTTTGGTATGGTCTTAATGTACCACGCTGCCTGTAGGACCCTTAAGAGTAATAGGTCGCCTGATGCTCCCATGAACTTAACCATTTCTGGTGTTATACCATCATGCCCTGCTGCTTTGCTCATCTTGATTTTCTCCAGTGCTGCCTTCAGTTCTTCTATCTTTATGTCATCTTCATCACCTTTGGTTTCCTCTTCTGTGCTAGTGGTTATCATTTCTGATGCTTGACCTTGCTCACCATTAAGGAGTTCTGAGAAATATTCTTTCCAATACTTCCTTTGGGGCAGTAAGTAATTAGCCTTGCTTGTTCTTTATAAATTTGAGAGGGCATTGTTTTTCCTTCCTCATCTTCTTTAGGGTCTTATAGACCAATTTCTGGTTTTCTTGCGCATCTTTTTCCTGCTTTTCTCCAAAGTCCCAACTAAGATGGTTTGGCCATGTCTGCAGAATGGGAGAAGATCGGCTACCACGACAAGCATGGGAAACAAAGAGCCAGGGATCCAGACCTCCAGGACGACCCAGAGTCCGCTGGGAGGACAACATTGGACAACCTTTGAAGGACCGAGGACTAGAATGGAACCAGGCCAGGAAGAAGACAGCCGATAGGATAGCCTGGCGCTCTCTTCCAAACCTCTACACCTCACGGTAGAAGGGGAACGACTAAGTAAGTAAGTTCTCCAAATTCTTCCCAGGTCTTCTGTTTTGCTGCTAGCACCTTGATATTTGCTTCTTTTATGCGTATCACATATTCTCTATTTGTCCTGCTGTATTTTTAGCTCCTAAGTATTGTTTACATGATTTTCTCTTTGACTTCCTCTGTCCACCAATGTGTCCTCTTTCTCTTGTTCCCAAGTCGGACTTCATCACATGCTTCTGCAGCAGCTGTCTTTACGATGTCCTTGAATTTAAGCCAGAGGGTTTCCAATTCATCAGGTTGTTTTTCTGTGTTTCTCACCGCTGTAGCAATGAGCCCCTGATATCATCTTAATTTCTGGCTCTCTCAGCTTGTAGGTCTTAATGCTCATTTCTCCCATTGTTTACTTGGTTTCTTGCGTGATGTTGGGCAGTTCCTAGGCTGAGCAACTTTTTCTGTTGTTTTTTTTCATTGTAAGCAGGTAGTAATCACTTCCAATCTCTGGCCCCCTCCAGACTCTAGCATTCCGGACATATTTGAATGAGCTCCTCCTAACAATGGCATAGTTGATCACTGACTTCTCATTCTTTGTAGGTTCACATCTAATGTATGCATGTATGTGCTAATGGGGGAACTTTGTGTTTGTAATGATCAGATTCTGCTCACTGCAGAATCTAAGGAGTCGCTTTCCATTGTCATTGAGAGTATTTTCTCCATATCTTCCGATAACTCCACCCCATCTAGCATGGTCATTTCCAACTCTGGCATTGAAATCTCTTAACATGATAATTTCATCTAGGCAGTCATCCACTGTCCTTTGAAACAGCTCAAAGGATTCCTCCTTGACCTCTGCTCTCTCATCCTCATTTGGCCCATACACTATGACCAGGTTGGCTATGGTTTCTCCTTTTAGTTTTAAAACCATAATGCGCTCTGAGACAAAGTTCCATGCCTTGATACTATCTTTCTGGTTTTTGGCCACAATGCAACCCACGCCACTTTAGCTATTTCAGATGTGGGTACACCACTGTGGAGCAGCGTGTTGCCATCAAGACCATCATTCCTTGTCCCTTTTTCTTTGTTTCCTTTATAGCCAGGATTTCTAGTTTTGCTTTTCTCATCTCTTCCACCAGCTCCTCTTCTTTCCCATTTATACTTCTTGTGTTCCAAGTTCCATAAGTCGTAGTCCATTCCAGTTTGTCGCCTTTAGAATCAGTCTGGTTTTCTCTTTTGTAGTTCGCGTAATCATGTTTTAAAGCAAACAGGTGATTGGCCTGTTGTGCTTCTTTTCTCTACGTATTAGATATTGTACCTTATTTCTTTGTGCTCTGTATTTGTTAAAATCCTTATTTTTGGGAACTCGATCTCACTGCCTCATGACTTCTAGCCCTTCCTGTATGATCCAAGTAGATCTGTCTGTCTGTCGTTTCACATGAACTTCTTTAGTTGGTGTGTGGTTATCAAACAGACAATGAAAGATGCGTGTCTAATGAGCAATGTCATCATTGGGATTGGAAAGCTGGTAAACACTGACTAGAGATGCAGCTCGCAGATCATGTAAAAATAGTTCATGGCTGAAATTTTTGAAACTTCTAAATTTAATACTTATATTTGTTCTTTGACCACGTGCAACATATTGAATAGTGGTCACTCATTGCGACAATAGGAACTGCGCATTCTATAATGTTTGCACCGGTGATGTAGATGTTGTCAATTGTTGTGGATGATGTTTCTGTTACTCTAGTTGGCTGGCTGACTATTTGTTATAAGTTGTATGATAGTATGATATTTTTTCATGTTTGGTTTGTAGTGTTATGCATGTCAATGCTGAAGTCGCCGAGAAGAATAATTTCTTTGGCAGTGGTAAATACTTTGTCCATCTTAGTGGTGAAATGTTCATACCAGATGGTTCCTGCACTGGGATTTTGATAAAATAACAGACTAGAAATTATCCCTGATTGACCAACAAAGAGACAACTATCACTATCTTGATCGAGCAAAAACAGGTAATCCTGTTCCATATTAGAATAGGACATAACAGACTGAACAGTCACTTATACAGACTGAGATTGGTCCCATCACCCCTATGTACGTGTGGACAGGCAGCACAGACAGCCGAACACATCCTGCAAGACTGCCACATGTTTAGTCAATTGCGAACTGAACATTGTCCCACAGAGACGCACACCCACACAAAGCTGTTTGGGAGTCTTGAAAACTTTCAACCACAGCAACATACATCCAGAGAACCGGACTTCTTGTGTAGACATTTCTAAACAACAGCGAACGAGAAGAAGAAGATCCGTGATGAGGTATTTTTATTTCTAACCACATGCACTTGGTCTCTGCTGTCTCTAAATTGCTTCTGCAGCCATAACTAATAGAAGTGAAAGTACATACTACTATACTTGTTTCTAGATTTCTACGTGAGTCTCGCCAAACCGTTTTAAAGCCATTTAGTGCAGTATCATCATCTGATATTTTGTCATTTAAACAACTTTCAGAAAGTCCATAAAAAGTGAAAATTTGTATTCAAAATTTGAATAACCTCAGAAAGTTTGCCTAATAGATGGTAAATGCTTAGATGTCCCAGTCGTAGATCATCCTTAATTAGCCATTATATCTGATTTGTATGCATTTTATTTTGAAGAGGGGTTTAAAAATATAAATAACAAAAGCAGTGTGAACATGAACATCATGAAGATTTAAACTAATTAGCATCACCAAGTAGTGAAAGTAAAAATGTTAGCATTTAATGTACGAAACACTTGGCGTTGGCAATAGAAACAATTGTAATTAACTGAAATTGTCAGGAGTATAAAAAAATAGTCACACAAAAGCAGGCACGCACAGTTTCATGCAACAACACTCAAAAGTTAACACCATAATTAAAGGAACACAGAGAAAATACAAATTTTAAAAAGCCAAAAATCAAACAAGTAAAAAAACGTGTAACGGCCTGAGGCCAATGAAATATGAGTGTTCCAAGAAAGTAACAACATACGTTTTACTTTAGGCATTAAAGTAATCAACTAAATTACATGGGAGAGACTGCTTAAGTCAGTGAAAAAGTATATGTGTAATCGTCATCTATAATGGATGTCTCTGCCTGGCATATAGTAGGGGCCATGTTGCACAGACATCATTAATGCTTGGCTGAGTGACACAGGGCTGAATTGCATCAGGTAGCTAAGTTCTAGATTCCACTGAGGATGAAGATGTTGGCTACAGGAGGAAGAATGACTGTAGATTTCTTCTGTCATGATGTCAACACTGCTAGTAGGTTTATGAGGCTGGGACTTTGTGACACTGCTCGTAGAACTGTCAAGTAATTTGTTTGTGAGGGACTGTCTTATGGGCAGTGGAAGAAACATAACATTCAGCTTCCTGACTGTTGGTGGCATTATGTTTGTTGTAAGGTAAGCCAAACCCAATGGGTGCGCTTCTATGACCAGCCGATAAGGTGTGTTGTGCATTCTTGTGATTGGCTGATCTCATGGTAGATGGGTTTCTTTTCTCTGTGTATTTTGGGTTGTCGCTTTGTGTTCACTCTGGATATTAACTGTTTTTTGCTAGGATACTGCTTCCTAGTTTAGATATATGTATTTGATCTATGTAGAAGTGTTTCTTTGGTGCTCCTGAGTTACTTGTAAAGAAAGGAATGTGGCTGGTAAAACTAATGTTGTTGTGTTTACAGTAGCTCTATAGTGTCTTGTTGTTGATGTCCGCTATGCGATGTTGGAAGCCATAGCAAAATTGGAATAATTGATGACATATAAATAGAGGTGTTAGGAAATTTTTTGTTATTATAGTGGTCAGTCTGGAAATCGCAGACTGGCTTACTCTGAGTCCATTCATTTTGTCGTTGATTCCTATATGTATTGTTCTTCTTGTAATATTATGATGTATGTCGAACTTATTGATTTTATCAATTAGTCTGTCAGTTCCAACCCTGGCATCATTATGACTGAGATGGCTTATTCTTATGTAGTGGACATCTGATCTATGTAAATGCCTTTTAAAAGAGAGTTGCCAATTATGATATGTGCTGCTTCACTACATGGTTGTTGACTCGGCTTTTGTTTTGATTTTTGTTGTCGTCATTGATTCTCTTGGTCTGAATTGTCCTGATGAGCCTGGGTTATTTGAACGGGTGGTAGAGGTGTTGGTAAAAGTGATTTGGCAGCTGTTTACTTTGTACGGATATCTCGTTAAGGGCTGAGAACCTGTTACACACTTTTACAAAAATAGGGTAATTTTCGTGTGCATGTGTACCTGAAACTTGTTTTGGTTTGACATTAGTGCTGCTTGAGGCATTCATTTGAAGTTTGTTCTTTTGTAGAATCACCTAAAGATTCAGGTACTATAAGATGATGCACTAAATGAGTTGTTTTAGAACTAGATAATTCACTCCATAGTTGCTCAATGATGAGTTTCATTTTGGAATTATCTTCTCCCACAGAAAATATTTCGGTTTTGAGGAGTTCCTTTTCTGTACTCATCGATTTGTGGTCACTAGTCGTCAGATCAGCCAATAGAGCTCTCATTGTATCCTCCATTTTGAGCACTAGTTCCTGGCAGCACGGTGTATTTATCCTGTGAGTGACTTCTGGGTGTTTTTCATGAGTTGAAGTTTCATCTGTTTGTGTGGCCAAGTCTTTAGGGACCATGGAATATTCTATGGCCAGCATATGCTGAGAAATTGGAGTATCTATTTCCTTGCCACTCTCTGGAAAGTTTTATGTCATGGAATTCAAAGTGGATATATCTGTGGGAGTGTTTGGGCTAGAGTTAATATTGAGTATTTCATTATCAAATGATGAGACTGGCAGCTGAAGATATGATATCTATTGCCATTTGGGATAAATAAATCGTTGAATCCAAATTTGTGTTAGCAATTATTTTCTTTGTGGATTCATTCAAACTGACAAAGTCTGTTTCTTACCATGACTCAACAACTGTGGCAGTTTCCTGAGCCATCACTTTGTTCTTGGTATGGTAGAGGTGAACAGAGATAAGAGGTGTTGTGATTAAATCTTCCACGAGTGCACCATGTTTGCCTGATCTCATTTCAACAAGGTCAGTCTGGTAGTGTTTGGTACATGTTGTGTGGAAAGCCTCATTTGAAAAGTGTTGTGAAATAGTACGGTAAATCATTGGCCCTCATTTGATAAAGTTAAACTCGACTCCTGGCTACAACCCTTCAGTTTCAAATGCAAAGCCTCGTTCTTTTGTAGAGTGTAATTTTTTATGGTGGCAGGGCGCAGTCTACCATTCCTATAGGCTTTTCTTCCTTGCATGCCACAGCCACTATCCAAGTGCGACATTTTTACATGTCCACTCAGTTTAATTGTCAGGGAAATTTATTGTTTTGCTGGAAACTTTATTTGTTTGCAAGGGTTTGGTTGCCAGGAAGACATGCTGGCTGACCGCCCTTTTCAGTACCGAGTCACGGGGTCATTGTTGAAAGTAAGTTTAGTTAATGAAAAGAAATGAATAGTTCATACTTTCCTGATTTTTTTTTTTTCAAATACCATATATTAAACTGACACAATGTCATGTGCACAGTATTCACAATACTGAAAAAGAAACACACCAATATTATAATCCTTGAAGTAACATTCCCAAAGCGTGAATACAAAATTGAAATGTGAGACATGATCCATATACGTCTGCTCAGCTCAGCAAGATACGTAATAAGGACAAACAATGGCCAACTTTGATCCGTCGTCAGATTCAAAGATTGTTTAGTAGAAGAAAGAAGTGGGGAAACATTATTTATGTCAACAGAATGAAGAAAAACACACAGAAATTTGATGTCAGTAAGAATGGGTCACTCCAGAGAAAGAAGAGGTTTAAACCTGGCAATGAATATTACCAGGACACTAACACAAAAGGATGGAGAAGGAAAGGTGATCTTTCATGGACGGCATCTAGCGCCTGGATTCCCAGGGAACGCAAATCCGTTAATGGAGAAAAAGGGGAAGAGCTATTCGATTCAATAATCAGTTCAAGACTGGTTAGGCCAGAACAATTATCTGATGAAATGGTAGAAGTGCAGAGTCCAGTTAAAGGCAATCCTTCATTGATGGCAGCTATTGCCCAGATTCCCATTGAAAGCACATTTGTCAAGGGAGAAATACGATCAACAGTCCTAGAAGATAATATTTATGAATTCATTCTAGGCTGCAGATATGTGGGTTTTGGAGACCCGCGACATTCAAGAGTGACAGCTGCAGGGCAGACACGTGAACAAGCAAAGGAGAAGAGACACGGAGATGAGTTTGCCTTCTTCCCACGAGAGCTGAAGCAAGCTGAAAACGACAAATCGGTAGAACCTTGTTTTAAGAAGAGACTGAAGGGAAACTATCCATCGCAACCGAGAGACTTCCTTAAGCAGCAAGGACTACTCTTTGGGACAGCAGG
Organism: Oreohelix idahoensis; assembly: GCA_024509875.1. NCBI lineage: Eukaryota > Metazoa > Mollusca > Gastropoda > Stylommatophora > Oreohelicidae > Oreohelix > Oreohelix idahoensis. Next base: position 292,430 of record JAMPIV010001765.1, on the reverse strand, counting down.
AAAGCGCAGAAAGGAGTATACTCCACGAGTAATACAAGCGCAATATAGATCTCATATCTTAGGAATGGGACATGCTAGTGAATCTAGTTGTTATGACAGACAATACATCACTACGCAAAGAATCACCCACCATTATTATTGGCAGGGAATCACAAGAGACATGGATCAATGTATCAGATCAGGTCCTGAATGCCAGAGAGGGGCATTAAATCATGGAAAAACGGGGGAAGCCACTAGTAAGGTAAATAGACCACGTATGAAGAAGAAGAGGCGTCAGCATGACAGAGAATATAATACGAATGGTCCCAGATGTGAGCTAGAGATAGGCGAACAAGTTTTACTGTTTATGCCTAGCAAACAGAACAGGTTACAGATTGGATGGCAAGGGCCATACATAGGGGTTGAGAAGGCATCTCGAACCAATTATAAGATTCCAGTGGAGAATCAGCTGGAAATATAATATTATTCTGCTAAAGAGACATTTAGACAGACACACAAGCGGATCGGCAAACCTCCCAACAGGAGTGACCACAGGGCACTCGAATAAAGGAAAACTGAACTCAGTACTGCAGCCCAATGCGGCTAGACAGCCATCTGCATACGTGCAGAATTACACAGCCAGCACTATGAACGGAGTAGAGCAGGGGTGACAACTCTTGGCCACGGCCATGACATTAAAAAAGAAAATGGAGAACAAGAAAGTATTCAGTGGGGTACTGGAAGATGAGACAGGTCTGTATTTCAGAGCTGGCATTTGCTGATGATGTTGCCCTGATTGCTAAATCAGAGGCACATCTCCAATTCAACCTGCAAGTCTGGAAGGAAGAGCTGGAGAAGAGAGGGATGGTCATAAGCAGCTCTAAAACAAAATCCATGGTGATATCACGAGAAGAAAGAAGACATCAGATTAAGCTGGGAGAACAGGTCCTGGAGCAGGTAGACCACTTTAAATACCTCTGAGCTATTACTGACCGAAAGGGAGGCATCAAAGAAGAGTTGGCCACTCAAAAAGCAGCAGCTAGGAGACTTTTTCAGGCCATAAATTGAGGATTCCTCAGCAAGAGAGAGGTTGGTAAGAAAACGAAGATGGCTGTATACCGCTCTACCTATGGCCCAGTCTTGACATATGGATGCGAGTCATGGGCAATGACTACAACCCACAAAAGCCAGATCTAAACCTCAGAAATGAGGTATCTGAGGAAGGTGGTTGAAGTAACAAGAAGAGACATGGTACGCAACCAGATGATACGTCAAGGCCTTAAATCCCATCCCCTGCAGACCCAAGTATAACAGTCCCAACTAAGATGGTTTGGCCATGTCTGCAGAATGGGAGAAGATCGGCTACCATGACAAGCATGGGAAACAAAGAGCCAAGGATCCAGACCCCGAGGACGACCCAGAGTCCACTGGGAGGACAACATTAGACAATCTTTGAAGGACCGAGGACTAGAATGGAACCAGGCCAGGAAGAAGATAGCCGATAGGATAGTCTGGCGCTCTCTCTTCCAAACCTCTACCCTCACGGTAGAAGGGGAACGACTAAGTAAGTAAGTATGTTTTCACAACAATGTGACAGTACATCAACAGACCATCGATGGACAAGTAGAAGTAGCTGCCACTACGTCTCGGTTGTGTTTACACAAAGGCAGTAATACACAAGTATTATTGTGGCTAGTAATAGAACATAATGGACAGTCGAAGACAGACTGGCGAGGCAACTTTACAAAGAGTATTATGTTCAGTCAGATTTCATGGAACAAGCAAAGTAATATTGGATTAACGGAGACCCAAAGTCTGAGCGAAGATCAACATGAAAGGAGTAAAGAATATGTCATTATAGAAAGACTAGTAAATGCTGCACAGACATCAGACAGACAGGAGACGGATTGTCTGGGGGAAGCAAAACACGAATGCGATCATAGCAAAATATTACAGAAACGTTACAGAGTAAGGGGGACTGGTTGTCTGACTAAAGTAAGACGAACAAAACTTCACATGACATCAGAAGAGAACACGGGAATCGCCAGCAGCCATTCGGACACGATATAACCCAGTGAATTTTGTCTCTCAGCAGTGCTAAGAGAATGCATTTTGCCAGACCCGACTTGTTTCTATATTTCACGAGGAAGAATCAGGACATGAAGTCAGTGATTTCTTTATATGGGAACCCATTGGTAGAGACAGGGAACCTTTGAGATAACTCAGCCTTCGTCTTACTACCATGGCTGACGTAGATCATGAGACTAGCTAATGAGTAGGGCCAACAGATATACTGCGATGACACGTATCTCACAGAGATTTAACGGCAACAAACCTACCAACAACCAACGGGGGTTTTAGGAAGGAATTTGCCAGGCAGCAAAGGATACTTTCTACTATCAACCACCCACACAGAAAAGTAATCAGAAATTACCTATAATAATGGATGCATTACTAAGAGCTGTCTACGTGAATTATTGATCAGAAGTTGCATGAGTATATGGACGATCTTTTACAACAAGTGCCTACAAGAATTATCGATCAGAAGTTGCATGAGTATACGGACGATTGTCATTACAACAAGTGCGTTTGAGAAATCTTGATCAGAAGTTGCAGAAGCAAACGGACGATCTTTTAAACCCAGTGCCTACAAAAAGTATTGAGATCCTAAATTACCTGCAGTAATGGTCAGACTCGCCAAGTAAAACTGATGCGCCAACATATACAAATATATAACATATTCATATCAAGTGCCACCTGAGCAAACAGTCACCACAACAAGTAGACATCTGACTACCAGACGAAGTCTCTACTACCTAACATTGCGTTCAACACAAACTATGAACAAGCCACCACAGCCGCTCGTGGCATTGACAACACTTGTATTGTGAAGAACAAAAGACCAGGCCACCGACACCGGACAGAAATTGAGTTGACCGTCCAGTGTTATTGAATGCAGATAAAGACTTGTTCAGTGTAGACAAAAACCCAGAGTTTTATTGACAGTCTGTCAGAGACCAAGAAACAAGATATCCTTTTTTTTAGCAGTTAGGATTAGATTAAATTCATCATCATCATCACATAGTATAGACTTAAGATTAGTTTTGTGTATTTTTGCATTAACTATTATCTTTTTTTCCAGGTATAGTAAATGTTAGTTCTAATTGCATTTGTATTATTGTAATTGGATGTTGTGTTACCTTTAAGTAATTCAATAAATGTTGTAGTTGTGTTTGCGTTACAACACACGTTCATTACATATATAGAGAAGGAAAGAAAGTGTGTGAGAGAGACATACAGTTCTTCCTTTCTTCCTCTTCTGTTCACTCAGTGTATTAGGGGAGGTGCGGCTCGTGAGCATTATAATAGAGAAAGGGAGATAGAGTGGTAGGAGTGACAGTGTCACGAGATTCAGAATCACTGGGACTATCTGCTGGGAACTTATAACAAAGTCTTAAATTCACCTTCTCCCACTCCTGCTGCCTATCTTCAACTGGTTGCCAGGCAAATCTGAGCCATTGACAATGCCGGCACCACAAAGATAACTCTCCCTGGTTAACCCTGTGACAAAGGCTTCTCTCCAGTATGTATTCCTCTGTGTCGTTTCAGACCAGAAGACTTAGTAAACCCTACTCCACAAACATCACACTTGTAAGGCTTCTCTCCAGTATGTATTCTTTTGTGTTCCTTCAAGTTAGAAGACCACGAAAACTGTACTCCACAAACATCACACTTGTAAGGCTTCTCTCCGGTATGTATTCTTTTGTGTTCCTTAAGGTTCGAAGACCGTGAAAACTGTACTCCACAAACATCACACTTGTAAGGCTTCTCTCCAGTATGTATTCTTTTGTGTTCCTTCAGGTTAGAAGACCATGGAAACAATACTCCACAAACATCACACTTGTAAGGCTTCTCTCCAGTATGTATTCTTCTGTGTTGTTTCAGACCAAAAGACTTAGTAAAAACTCCTCCACAAATATCACACTTGTAAGGCTTCTCTCCAGTATGTATTCTTTTGTGTTCCTTCATAGTAACAGACTGAGTAAACCCTACTCCACAAACATCACACTTGTAAGGCTTCTCTCCAGTATGTATTCTTCTGTGTTGTTTCAGACCAAAAGAAGATGTAAAATCTACTCCACAAACATCACACTTGTAAGGCTTCTCTCCAGTATGTATTCTTTTTAGTTTTATTGGAGTAGAATACTGTGTTAGCATTACACCAGAATTATCATGTTCATAAAGGTTTTGTATCTTTTTACTCTGCATGTCATTAACAAATTCATGACTCATATCAACCCTATCACAGTCACCACTTTTCTTTCTAATGTCATCTGACCCACTTTCATTTTGAATTGTGACCTTAAATTCATTCTGGGTCTCACCAATGATTGCTGATCTGTCATGACTAGTAATGGGATGCACAGCTACATCACTTCCAGTTGTTCCAGACTCATTAGAATTGTCATTTGTCAACAATGAAAAACTGGTATAATCATTCTTGCACAATCTTTCCTTGATGTTGATGCCCTGGTCTTGGTATGGCACATCTGAAATTATATGGGATTTAGATAGAAATAAATAAATAAGCAGTCAGTTATTAGGTATCTTAAATTGTGTAGCTCTATAAAAGACACATAGCTGAATCAAAATTTAAAACTGGAGATAATAAGCCATTATGGCAGCATTACATTTCATTCTATATCTTCAATATCCATTAATAAAATAGTTAATTTCCTTCATTATGTGCACAATTTTTTTAAACAAATGTTTACATTAACGTCTGAACAGATTCATTTTGCCTCTTCAATTTTGCGAGATTTTGCTGAATGTCATGAGTGGACATAGTATGGTATATTTTTACAAAATTCATGTTAAATTTAGTTATGTCAAAATGTCTTGCAAACAAAAAGATTATTTTAAAATAATAATAAAAAGCAAAGCAGCTTTAAAAGCAAACATTTCTTAGAAGATTCAAATAACGATGAAATTTTTTTTTTTTAAATGTCTGAAGTCTTTAACTGCTCAATGTGAAAAAGTTTAAGGGCAAAGGTTAAATGCTCTGCTGCATCAGTGCGATATGGCTGATACCAAACTGTATTGGCTACTGCTGTTCCTTTGGATCTATCAGTTGCATTTAGAGGAAGAACATGCTGCATGGACAACAGCTTGATCTCCATATAACTGTGCCCAAGCTCGCAATCTGAACAGGACACTCCAGCGTTACCCTTTAAGTGTCGGCCCAACACGGGAAGTAGCGTTAATAGTCATAAGTTTCTTGCCCACCTGGCATAAGGCATGGTTTACTTCTGAAAAGGGGGAGAGTGTTACCAGTTTCTTTTGAGTCTCTTAGGTATCGTTAGCATTTGACTGGTCTGTCGGGCCTGCTAATGTGGCCAACATACTTTTGAATGGCCCAAATATCTTGTGGGCTGTTATTCTGTCAAATGATGATGATGATCTGGTTAGAATGGCAATGAAAAGTCAGTAATGATCAACAAGCAACGAAGAGATGCTGGACTCGTTGCAAGAGTTAGTAACAAAACATATTTATTTTACGATACATTGACATCAGTGGTTTAGACATTCTATATGTAGACAACAGTAGTTCAGACATTCTTCATCAGCATGGTCATGGCAAAATTGTACATAGTAAATAACAATTACTACGGGTGTTGACCAACAACACTAGCCGCTGTCACATCAAGGTTAGCGGAAGCTTTACGGCAACAAATTAGTAGGATGCATGGGTTTACGATAATAACCATGTTTAAAGATTTGAGCATATATAGATATATACATATATATATATATATATATATATTTATATATATATATATATATATATATATATATATATATATATATATATATATATATATATATATATATATTTATATATATAATGACAATCCAAAAAACTCTCCTAGCGTTGTACTGAATGCACTAACAACAGCCTCCACTGGTCAGGTTGAAGTTCTGCAGTAAACGGTACTGGAGGAATATGTATCTGAGGCTGGATACTTCAACAAGACAATTCTGGCTGAATATTAACGATACATTATTCTTGACATATCTGGCACAAGAGAAACAACATCATCTCGCAGATGATTATAATCATTTCATGGCCATGTCCTCCCTAGACTTGAGATAAGATCACGAAACAAAGAACGTCTGCTCACGACGAAGGATCTATGGATCTGCCACATTGCCTATATGGCAACAAATCCCTGCGTCGTACCACGCTATGCCTAGTTTAATACTGGTGCATGGTCGTACGCAAATAACATTACAAAAAAATATCATTGCTGTGTTCAGATGCATGTCTGAAAATCACAGGCGTAGATATGGGAGCTTTAAACAGCTATCTGACCCTCAATGAGTATAAAGTCTTTAACAGAGAGGTTCTAGTATCTCACAAGACAGCTACCACCACCTTCAAGCTGGACAATCCCTGATCAATTAGGTGTTGTCCTGCCATTGTTAGCTGTCCCCATTGGTTGCATGGGGACTTGTGTCAAACCCAAACAGTGGACAGAAAATTTCACACCAAGCAATAATTACAAAACCAGAAATAATAGAAAGAAAGCAACTATCAGATTAGAATGTTGGAACATCCAGACTATGTTGACTAGACTATAAAAAATACTAGCAGTACATAAACGATGTCAGATAATGTTTCATGTCCATCATGCCTGGGGAAGTTTGGTATTGGCAGGATGAATGAAAATGGACAATGGCTCTTGAAGCTGTATGTCCATCATGACCAACACCTACTTTCAGACAAAACCCCAGTATAAGGTGTCATGGTGACACCCTTGATCCAAGCACTGGCACTAACTGGATCTGATTCTTGTCAGAAGACCACTTCTCAAGTCTGTGCTGTCCACCTGCTCATACCATAGTGCAGACTGTGATACACATCACTCCCTAGGTTGATTCAAAATCAGAGCACAACCAAGAAAGCTATCTGATGTAAGACATGAAGGGAAATCATGCATCAATACCAGTAAAATGTTAGACCCTGTCATGATCGCACATTTTACCACAACCTTCAAGAAAGTGCTCAGTTGCCCATAGCATGATGATGCTGTTACAGAGAACTGGGAGCACCTACAGAACATCATCCAAAGTACTGTGCTTGCCATCTTTGGTAAGAAGTCAGCCAAATGACTGGTTTGATACTTTATCAGATGTGATGACACCTGTCACTGAAGCTAAGCTCAGTGCTGTGATTGAATACAAACATTCACTGAAAGCTAGAACCCAACAGATCTGAAGGCTACAAGAAGCAAAGTCCAACAAACTGTTCAACATTGTGTAAATAATTATTGGCTCCAGCTCAGTGAGAGCATCCAGACTGTAGTGCAAACAGGCAATACTAGACACATGTGTGGTGGTATAAAAAAAGCCCATGGTACTCAAAAGAAAATAAGACGACACCGCAAAAAATCGTCAGTGGGGAGAAACTAACTCATAAAGGTAAACAGATGTACAGGTGGGTTGAACACTACTCTGAGCTTTACGCTAGAGACCATACCATCATGCATGCATCCCTTGATGCTGTCAAATGTTTACCAACTATAGAGGAACTGGATGCTGAACCAACATTGGAACAACTCAGCAAGGCCATTGATAGCTTAGCCTCTGGCAAAGCTCCTGGCAGTGATTGAATTCCTCTTGATTTAATCAAATGTTGTAAGATTATATCCCCTGCTCATGGTGCTGTGCCAGCGATGAGAGGAGACAACTATCCTTCACGTGAGAAGCAAAGATTGTAACACTTTATAACAATAAAGGAGATAGAAGTGATTACAATAACTAAAGAGGCATCTCTCTTCTTAGTGTGATGGTTTTGGCAGAAGGATTTAATTTTACACAAGTAATACATTTTTGATCTTGTCTAGAGTGTTTATTTGTGTTCATGTTGGCATTATCTAACAATCTAAAGGAATTCGACATTTGCCATCTCTGAGGATGACAAACTTGTGACATGCAGGAGATGTAAGCAGAAATGACTCTCATTTATAGTGATCATGGTGCTGTCTGACACAAGTGGAATATATCTTGGTTGAGAAGGAAACAGTGAAACATGTGACTTTGTTAACAGATAATGTGGAAATGCTATCACTAGTAAGCGGGAAAGGTGTGCACGATTAGGAAGATAATCTTTGCTATGAGTGACTAAACATACGGCAAAGAGTATTTCATGTCATCCAAGCTGGGCATAAGATACCTGATTCGTTCCTTAGAGAGAGGTGAACATAGCTTGCCAGACATTTGACATGGCTATGATATGGTATAGGTAAGACTTAATAGTGTAATTTTGCGTATATATCATCGATACTTTCAATTGTGAGACATGTGCTAACGTACTTAGTGATATTATTAGAGGAATTCTAGTTCAAATTGCGCTTATACAAGTGTGCAATTATTATTATTATTTGTCTAGTGTTAACTAATAGTTATTTTGCATTCCAGTGAGCCGTAACTGTGGTTGATTTCATATCAGTGATTATTGTGACCTGGGGAAGGAACCTGTCCTTCTACCAGGCACATCAACTGGGTGGTGGATGGTTGAATGGCCTCTAGATATAAAGGTTAGCTGTGAATACTGAATAATCAGCAATGAACCAAAACATGTGGTTGTCTCTAAAAGTGAGGAGGGATAGTTGTGAGGGACAGCTGTCTGTATCAAATCACATTTGAAGCTTTATAATGTGACAACCAGCGAAATGAAGGTGGTTTAACCTCTTTCCTCCCCACTGTCATGTGGGTTTAACTTTTTAGTCAAAGGCTAGTGGAGACAACTGTACACAAACAGACAGACAGCAACAGGAAACTAACATCATAGTTTCCCTTGTATAATGATGAATCAAAACAACTTCCTTGTAAAAGACAACAACATTAAGGGGGATTCCAGAGGAATCACTTCGTCCAGTTGGGAGCATCATGTGCTAACCAATGGTCAGTAAATTTAGAATGAAGGATAATTAATCATAGCAACTTGGAATGTCAGGACACTAATGCAAAACGGAAAAGTAGTTAAGATCAAGACGGAAATGAAAAGGATGAAAGTAAATGTATTAGGGCTATGTTAAATGCGATATACCGAAACAGGTGAAATATATTTTGACAACTACAAAATAACACATGACAGAGGAGTAGGCACAATATTAGATGCAGAAAGAGCAAGAACAGTAAAAGGGTTTTGGGCAGTATCAGATCGAGTCCTGTTAGTTCAACTGTCTGGCAGACCAATTGGTATCACTTTGATACAAATATATGTCCCAACAGCAGATAGCTCAGAAGAAGAACCTGACACATTTTACAATGAACTTAATGTGGCAATAATAATAATAATAATAAATTCTTTAAGCACCAAACACGGCGCATAAGGCAGAAACCAGTGCTCTCCAGGTTGTTCGTTGTGACGCCACTCCTCTTAGCTCTTGCACATTATTTAGGCCCAACGTTCTTCCTTCTCTTATTATTGTTCTTCTGAGTGTTTCTTTTGGTCTTCCTTTTTTCCTCTTACCCTCAGGAACCCAAGTGAGCGCCTGTAGTGGTATTCTGTTGTTTTGCATTCGTAGGACATGACCGATATATGACCATCGTCTTTTCCTTATATAGTCGGAGACATATTTCTGCCTAGAGTCTTCTCTTATTTGTCGATTAGTCTTGAATTCTTTCCAACTGATTTTCATGAGTTTTCTAAGACATTTGTTCTCGAATGTATTCAGCTTGTTCTCCAATGATTTTGTTATTTTCCAACTCTCACAGCCGTATGTTAACACTGAGATAACATTTGAATTAAACAGACGAAGTTTGGTATGTATATTCAATGATCGTAATTTCCAAATGTTAGATAATCTATTGAAGGCACTAGCTGCCAAAGCAATTCTAGTATGAATTTCTCTTGTTGTGTCACCATCCTGAGTCATTTTACTGCCTAAATAATTGAAACTTTCAACTTTCTGTAGTCATGTGGCAATGACTCAGTGTAAATCTCACAAGACATCTGTTATACTTAGAGACTTCAATGCAAAAGTTGGAAATGAAAAAGTTGATGATGTGACTCATGGTTATGGCCTGGCAAAAAGAAATGAGAGAGAGATGACAAACTGATAGAGTGGGCAAGAATGCATGATATGATAGTAAGAAACACCTGGTTTAAACAGCCTCCTAGATGCCTCTGGATGTGAAAACAATCAAAAGAACAATGTTCATAATCAAATTGACTACATACAGGAGATTTAGAAACAGTTTAAAATCTGTGAAAACTAGGCCAGGAGCAGACTGCAACAGTGACCATGTACCAGGAATAATAAAACTTAGAATAAAATTGAAGAAAGTAAAGTGAGCACTTGCCACCTTTGGTAAGAAAACAGCAAAGTCAAATGGCTGGTTTGATGCTTCATCAGATGTGATGGCACCTGTCATTGAAGCTAAGCGCAGTGCTATGAATGATACAAACGTTCACCGAGTGCCAGAACCCTACAGATCCTGAGGGCTACAAGAAGCAAAGTTCAACAAACTGCTTGACGCTGTGCAAATGACTATTGGCTCCAGCTCAGTGAGAGCATCCAGATTGCAGCGCAAACAGGCAACATTAGACAAATGTATGACAGTATAAAGAAAGCACTTGGCCCCCATAAAAGTAAGACGGCACCACTAAAAACCATCAGCGGAGAGAAGCTAACCGATAAGGGTAAGCAGATGGAGAGGTGGGTCGAGCACTACTCTGAGCTTTACGCTAGAGACAATACCGTTACGCCTGCAGCCCTTGATGCTGTCAACAGTCTGCCAACTATGGAGGAGCTGGATGCCGAACCAACATTAGAGGAACTCAGCAAGGCCATTGATAGCTTGGCCTCTGGCAAAGCACCAGGCAGTGATGGGATTCCTCCTGATTTAATCAAATGCTGTAAGAGCACGCTATTACATCCCCTGCATAGGATGCTGTGCCAGTGCTGGGAAGAGACAACTATTCCTCAAGACATGCAAGATGCCAAGATTGTAACACTGTATAAAAATAAAGGAGACAGCAGTGATTGCAATAACTACAGAGGCATCTCTCTTCATAGTATTGTTGGTAAGGTTTTTGCCAAAGTCATCTTAATGCGACTACACAAGTTAGCTGAGCGCATATATCCAGAGGCACAGTGTGGATTCCGAGCTGGCAGATCAACAACAGACATGATCTTCTCTCTCCGCCAGCTTCAGGAAAAATCAAGAGAGCAGAAAAGACCATTATATATTATCTTTATAGACCTCACAAAAGCATTTGACCTGGTTAGTAGGGATGGACTCTTTAAAATCCTCCTGAAAATAGGCTGCCCTTCTAAAATGCTGGAAATGATAAAGTCATTCCATGACGGCATGAAGGGAACAGTCCAATATGCTGGAAGCATGTCACAGCCCTTTGATATACGAAGTGGCATTAAACAAGGCTGTGTTCTGGCTCCAACCCTCTTCGGAATCTTCTTTGCCTTACTCTTGAAACATGCATTCAGAGATGCAACTAAAGGAATATGCCTTCACACTAGGTCAGATGGCCGTCTGTTTAATCTTTCAAGGCTGAAGGCAAAAACAAAAATCAGAAGGGTCACTATAAGAGACTTGTTGTTCGCTGATGATGCTGCAGTCGTCACTCAAAGCCAACAGGAGCTTCAGAGCTTGATGAATCGCTTCACCCCCCCCCCCCCCCCCCCCCCCCCCCCCCCCCCCCCCCCCCCCCCCCCCCCCCCCCCCCCCTCAAGCATGCAAGGACTTTGGCCTCACAATAAGTCTAAAGAAAACGAATGTGCTGAGTCAGGATGTGGGTGCTGCACCAGTTATCACTATCGATAACTATGAATTGGCAGTGGTGCACCACTTCACATACCTAGGGTCTACCATCAATGACAAACTCTCACTGGATACAGAAATCGACAGCCGCATTGGCAAAGCTGCAGCTACCTTTGCCCGCCTCACATCGCGTGTTTGGGGAAACTCTAAACTTACAATGAAGACCAAAGCTGCGGTATATAATGCCTGCGTCACCAGCACACTCCTATATGGCAGCGAGACCTGGACGACCTATGCTAAGTAAGAAAGAAGGCTCAATACCTTCCATTTGCGGTGTCTACGCCGCATCCTCGGCATCTCGTGGAAAGATAAAGTGACAAATGTCGAGGTGTTGTCACGTGCTGGCCTTCAAAGTATGTATACGCTGCTTAGACAGCGCAGACTTCGCTGGCTTGGCCATGTTCGCCGCATGGAAGATGGTCGCATCCCAAAAGATATCTTCTACGGACAATTAGCAGATGGCAAGAGAACAGTTGGGCGACCACAGCTGAAGTTCAAAGGTCAGTGTGCAAGAGAGATATGAGGGCACTGGATATGGATCCTGCAACATGGGAGGATGAAGCTGCCGATCGCACTAAGTGGTGATGCTATTTACGGCGCCACCTCAGATTGGGCGAGGAGACGCTCACACAACAAGCAGAGGTGAGGAGAAAACGTCGACAGGAGCACCAGGAAAATAAGCAGCTGAGGGCTGCCACCTCAGGGGCGCATTCCCATAGTCAGTTATGACTGAAGGGGCTATTATTATTATTATTATAAAGTGAGCTTTAGAAATACACAGTATAGATGAACAGAAGGAAATGCTAAAGGAATCAATACATCAAAGGATATTGAACCAGAAGTAAATAGGACTGTAAAGAAGAAGTGGATGACACATGACATTTTAAAACTGATACATGCAAGAAGGAAGAAGAAGCAAGACAACAAAGAATATGACAGACTAAATAAGGAAATAGTAAACAAAAGTAAAACAGCAAAAGAAGTCCTTGTAGCTGTACTCCAGCAATTCTATTCTCAAGGTAGTGGCTAATCCATTTGTGCATTCACCCACACATCACTTCTGCCTAGTTTGACTTTCAATCCCTCTTTCCAAACTTTATCAAAAGCTTTTTCTAAATCTACCCAAACAACTAGCACGTGTTTTTTTTCTCGTGGAAGACATCTTCAAATTCTTATATGTGATCTAATTTTCAGTGGATCTGTGTTTTCTGAATCCTACCTGTTGAGGGGTTAATAAGTGTTTGTTTTCCAAGTGCCACATCAGTCTGGTATTAATCATGTGCTTCATCAGTTTTCCTACACAGTTTAGTAGGCTGATTAGTCTGTAACCATTTGGTTCTTTCAGATCCTTGTCTTTCTTTTGGTATATGTATTAACGTTGAAAAGACAAAATAATACAGACCCTGGATGACCTCAGAATAGTGCTTCACAAACTATGTCAACAATTCAAAAGTGTTGTGATCCAATGGATCCCAACTCACTGTTTCATCAGAATCAGATACAGAAACAAATGGAATGTAGAACATCCAGGTCACACAAACTGATGCATACTACCTGCTCAACAGAAGAGAACAAGTGGTAATCTTCAGACTCTGCACTGGCCACAACAGATTGAGATATCATCTATTCAACAAGCTAAAATTAGGAACTACCGATCAGTGTAACTATGGCACTGATAAAATTAGTGCTGAACAACTGCTTCACAGTTGCTCAACATATGCAGAACAGAGAAAGCGCATATGGCCGACATCAGTACCATTCGAGGAAAAGCTCAATGGAGATTCAAACAGCCTCAAAGTGACTACTGCTTTCATTGCAAAAATTCAAGTGGACCTCTGAGAGTGTGGAAGAAGAACTAATGTTATGTAAGATAACTGCCCCCTTTTTTTTCTCCAGTGCATCTGGAATCAATATTGCCTACTTTGTATATGTATATGCCAAGGAAGGTAACTAACAATCATTCTTGTGATCACCATAATTAAAACGGCTAATGAAAAACATTATTATACAATGTGTGGATTTTTATTTCTATTGTTGATGTTTAATTTGTGTTTGTTTGTTTGTTCAGTAAGTATTGATAAATGAAAATAAATTGGAATACCAGACTAGGTTAAAGGTTCATGAGTAGTTTCACTGTTATCTCTATTTATGGTATCCTAAGGTGATGTGCTGATCTTAGAGAGTTTTTATTTTTTTATATTTTAACTAAGAATGCAGTGTTTTATTCTCAGAAATCAACAAAATACTACACACACACACACACACACACACACACACACACACACACACACACACACACACACACACACACACCCACACACACACACACACACACACACACACACACACACACACACACACACACACACACACACACACACACACACACACACACACACACACACACACACACACACACACACACACACACACACACACACACACACACACACACACACACACACACACACACACACACACACACACACACACACACACACACACACACACCACACACACACACACACACACCACACACACACACACACACACACACACACACACACACACACACACACACACACACACACACACACACACACACACACACACACACACACACACACACACACACACACACACACACACACACACACACACACACACACACACACACACACACACACACACACACACACACACACACACACACACACACACACACACACACACACACACACACACACACACACACACACACACACACACACACACACACACACACACACACACACACACACACACACACACACACACACACACACACACACACACACACACACACACACACACACACACACACACACACACACACACACACACACACACACACACACACACACACACACACACACACACACACACACACACACACACACACACACACACACACACACACACACACACACACACACACACACACACACACACACACACACACACACACACACACACACACACACACACACACACACACACACACACACACACACACACACACACACACACACCCACACACACACACACACACACACACACACACACACACACACACACACACACACACACACACACACACACACACACACACACACACACACACACACACACACACAAATAAATAAATAAACAACACAAAATTTCAACTATACAATGACCATTTCATTACCTTCATCTTTATATAAGCCAGGTTGTTCTACTTTCTTAATTCTTGGTGTTTTTGTATCTATGATGTCACTGATCTGATCATGAGTATCACAGTCTTCAGTGTAGTTATGACCATCATGGTTCTGGTAGCAAAAGAATAAAATGAGAAATATTTAGTGATATGGGTACATAAAAATGTGGTGAAAGTTGTGATCT
This sequence comes from Oreohelix idahoensis, assembly GCA_024509875.1. Classification (NCBI taxonomy): domain Eukaryota; kingdom Metazoa; phylum Mollusca; class Gastropoda; order Stylommatophora; family Oreohelicidae; genus Oreohelix; species Oreohelix idahoensis. The sequence continues at coordinate 277,178 of JAMPIV010001765.1, read as the reverse complement.
GTTTATGAAATTATTCAGTGGCATACAAATAGCTGTCATGTCACAAGCAGTCATACTCTCAGAGATGTGGTGAGTTCATAATCAGAAATCTGAAGTCACGTGATGAATGCTTTATGTGTAGAAGTGATATCATTGCAGTATTAAATATTACTACTATATATGACACCTTAATTCACATTCTTAGCAGCCTCACAAGCAAAGAATTATGGCATCATACACAGGTTTAACAATAAAATCAGAAATAGGTATATTTAATTGAGATTGTGAGAACACTTTAAAAATTATGAGTTCACTGAAATGAGCACACAATAACATTATGTCTATCTTCCCTTATAATTTTCTTAGCATGTCTCTGCCTAACAACAGAAACAACATGATGACTGAGACATGCAATAATTAAAAATTGTAAAAAGAAAGAAAAAAAAACACACAAAAAGACCATATATATCAATGTGCTTTGGTGGTTTAGTAATGATAATGTTTGCCTTTCAAACTGTGTTTTTTTCATGGTACACTTTAAAAAAAATTCTGTATTCATTTTAATTTATTGATGGAAGTGAAAGTGTACTGGTAAGTGGGAATATTTCTGTACTTAAATTAATGCAAATGCATTCATTGCAGGTGTTAGCTTAGTGCAAATTGTATCTTTGTTAGTCACAGGGTTCTTATGCATAACATTGTACACTATGTTTGTTAAAGTCAAAGGGTTCTTGTAAATAACATTGTACAATATGTTGGGTAAGATGTATATACTGATCACTGCATGTGACAAAACCATTATAGCAATGTCATGTTCTTGTGGCCATTGCTATTCAATGGCTGCCACAAAGTAACATGTTGTTGATGATCTGCTATAGTGGTTAGCTCAATCTCTGCCCTTGTGTAGTGTTAGCTCTCAGTACTCTAATAACTTCATCTGTAACACGACAGCAACAGTATGATACTATAACATGTAGGATGATAAATGTGGCATAACACTGCTCTGGTTTATGGTATTATAAATACCATAATGTATCTATGGTCTTGTAGAAGAAAGACTCATACAAAATTTCTCCGAATTTGCAAATTTCTCAAGCTTCCATTCACTTGGAACATAAACTTTTGCAGATGACATTCTCATGTACAGAACTGGCTCAGACAGACAGGAAATGGTCCAAGACATAGAAGAGACACTACAGGCAGTTTCTAAATGGAGTAAACAAAGTGGATCAAAGGTCAACCTCAACAAGGCCTGTGTGAAGTGGTGTTCTTTGAACAACAACACAGATAATTAAGCTTCCAGATGTACTTTTAGTGGGCAGAACATTGAAAGGCAATTGTCGGTTAGATCCAGATATGTGATGGCCCTGGCAAAAGCCTATATGCGGGTAACCACCGAAAAAAGGCACCCCCTACATGAGAACATAGCTGATATCAAAGGAGCAAGACTAAAAAGGGGGAATTCATGGATGGCACAGGCAGAGGCTACAATTGGTCAGATAACCAAGGTTGACAATATATCCAAAAGGGAACAGTGAAGTAAGTCAGGGGAGAACTGGGTAAAATAACAGCAGGTCATCATTAGTATTGGCAGAGAGTGCAGAGCTTGAGGCAACGGACAAGCAGAGCTGGAGATTAATCACCTGATAAGTGATCATGCTGGGGACCATGACACCATTTGTGTAACATTGATGGGTCTGTAGTGTGTGGTGAGGAATCAGGATTAGGCTTCTGCTTCTCTGTGAGAATAAAGGGTAGGGTAATTGTTGAACAGAGTGGAGCCTACATGACAACAACCTCCAGCATGAGAATGGAGGTAGAGGCAGTTACTGCAGCACTGAGGTGGCTGCCTGAAACTCCATCAACCAGGGCAGTTATATTGTTATGCTTCAGAATTTCAAAACAGATGGCTGTGGCAGGAATGGAAAACATCAATAAAATCCCTAAGTCTTCGAGAACTGGTGTGCATCTACTGTCCTGGTCATGCAGGGGTACGTGGCAGGGAGAGAGTTGATAGACTGGCCCTGAAAGCACCCATACTGGGGACATTGGACATGGATAAGAGAGATACTGAGAGCAATTAATGATCTCCTAGATAGTGACACTGCAATGGATGAATCAACAAGGCCAAGACTGTTGGACTGTGGCATCAAACGTGGGACTAGCAGAGATGGGTGTGAGAGAGGATGCATCTGTCGTGTGTACAACCATCATGCTACAGGTTCAATTAGCATTCATACACTTTGACGTTTGCTGAGGAAGACATGCACCTATGGGTTTATCATGAGTACAGTGAGGTCGATTCTGATCAACAGTAACTATAATCAAACCTTCCACAATTTTCTAGTCTCAGTACAGTAATACTAAAAAGGACATAGCTCATTCATTGCTTCTCATTAAATACAAAGGAAATATAACTCCTGCTCATCAATGAAACTTACGTTCAAACAACAGGTACCTCACTTAGATCAAAATCTGCCACACTGTTTGTAATGACAATACAGTAATTGTAGAGCTTTGTAGTTGAAATTTTAAAATAAAAATATGTATCTATTATTTTTAATTCAGTCATCCATGCAGAGCCTGCAGGTAATTAAAATATTTTTTTACATCTGATAATGATAATATATTCTTTGCTGGTATGAGACAGAATGTCAAATAAATATAAATGGTACCAATCTGAAGCAAGTACGAGGGGGCTTCAAACAAAAACCTTAAATTTGCGACAGAAATTTGAAACACCGTGCCATTGTCATGTAAGTTGGCAGTATGGAAAAGCTCCTCAGAAGAAACATCAATGCCATCACAAGAACAGCAATGCTATGAACCTCTGAAGGTAAGCTAAAGAGAGGTGACCAAAAACATCTTGGTGGAGAACTGTGGTGGCAGAGATGCAAAGAATGAACCAGAGCTGGGGCACTGCATGAAGGATGGCCACTGCTGAACAAAGTGAAAGCAGTTTGTTGCTGCCCTACAAGATGCCACCAGGCATAATGACCACTGATGGCTTTGGCAGTTGGCTGCAAAGGAACAAAAAAAAAAACAAGAAGAAATGGAAAAGCTGTACATTATGACCTGGAAACTAAATTGTATGACTGTATTTCTTTTCAATCTCTTCAAAGCATACACGTTTTTTCAGACATATAAATGCTTGTATTTTTCTTTTTTACAAAATGTTTGGAATTTTCCTCATTTGTATTAAGCATTTCAGGGGTGAATAAATATGCATCTCCATCTTATATTGATATATTTAGCTAGAGATGCATCATTGCTCATCATAGATGAATCTTCTATGCTTTCATGCCACTCTGTGCCTGCCATTGATTTAATTAACAAGAAAAATGGAAATGAATGAAGTGACCACAAAAGAATTAGTGAACATGTAGCAGAAGAAGACCAACACAATTATATCCCACCATGTTAAGTGCTTGTATAAACATAAAAAGAGGTGAAACTAAATGATACATAAATAGAACAGTCAACAGTCTCCCATGCCGTGGACACATAATAAGTGAAGATGGCAGATATAAAATGGAAATCGAGAAAAGAACAGCTAAAGATACATTGAACAACATGAAAGAAATACTGACATCTAAACAAATAACTCACAAATTAAAACTGAGAATTATGAAATGTTATATATTTTTTTTTTTTGCGTACGCCCGCTAATACTCGAGGAGAAATCTCAGGTTATTACTAATGTCTAACCTGACATTGATTTTACGTGAGTATCCCCTTTTTTCTTGTATAGAGACAGGTGTCCCTCGCCATTCAGGCAAATACTCTCCGATTTCGAAGGTACCCATTGCAGCTGGGTCGGCTCAGAAGCCGCCAATCCCTGGTCGACGACACTCCTTCAAATGTTCTCGCCAGGTCTCGAGTTAATCCAGTCCAATTCCCGGTCGACGAAAAATCCTCAAATGCCGTCGCCCGGGTTTGATCCTGAATCACCCGGTCGCCAGAGCGGTGTTGTAACCACTACGCTAGCGCGGCTCCTTAATGTTATATATATTCTTCACTACTGTAGGATGTGGAAACATGGACAATGAACAAGCAATTGGAAGAAAGAATTGAGGCCCTTGACATGGGATAGAGAGGAATGGGGCACAATCACAAATTAAAAATGACAGTCATCAAGTATTTTTACTTTTATTACTGAATGGTCTAGAAACTGGGACAATGACCAAGAAGTTGAAATAAAATAATTGTGGAATTTGAGATCTGGATATGGAAAAGAATGAAGTGGTTCTCATTAACTCTTTGACTCCAGACCAACGCTATGAGCGTTGCAAAATTCAACGCACCGTGCCAGAGCAACGCTCAGAGCGTGGTTTTTAGTTTATCACAAATAAATCCTAAAAATCAACCGTTTAATGCAGTTCATATTTTAAAACTCATAGAATGATTTCCACTACTATTTAAACAGCTAATCTGACTGTAGTTAAGCAGCACATGTGCGAGTTTTGATGTTATTATCACAATTTTTGTGACGATTCGCGTGTTTGCATTTTTCGTTGTTATTGCTAGAGAAATATGTCACGCTTTATATTTACATTTTCTAAGTCCCCTAAGCAAATAATTGTATCAAACTACTTTGAAACATTGCTGACATTGATGATGATTGTTTGGTAGTCACGGTTCATTGTCAAAATACGGAATCTGTGCAGAAAAGCTAGACACACTAGATTTAGTTGATGAGTGGGCATAGTCATATTCTGTCCGATCAAAAAGCAAAAAAACTAGACCTACCGTAACATCTAATCACTAGTCCTAGGTAGAAGATGAAGCTAGGGATACTATTAAAACATTAAACAAGAGTAAAAAAGTTTTTATATGACGTTATTATTCTTTATTTGTTTGAAAATTACGTAATGCACGATTGCATAATTTATTTTTTTCTTACAAGGGACCACAGAAAAACTGGTGTGAATAACACTAAATGTACTAATTGTGGCCATAAGCATGTTTTTTTTGCTTTGTATATGGATTAACTTGACGTTTGTAGACTAAAAAGAAAGTTTTATTGTCTGCAACAGTAATTTGTCTTTGGTAAGATCGTATTCTACAGTTAACTTTTTAGTGTTTTTCAATTTTACATGCAAAATGTTTTAAGTATAACGAACACACTTGTGTTAACTGATTCCGTAAGTAATTATTTTCAGCTCTGGACGGAATTATTTTTAAGTCCCAAAAATTTACACATACATAAATTACGTTTACTGACAATGTGTGTCTAATTATGAGTTAAGTATAACATATTATATATCAAATTAAAGTACATTGGATGGACAATATAAATCCATATGCCTTTCTAGCTAATTTTATGTTATGTTTATGTTATAACAGATAACATGTACACGGAAAAAAGATAACTTGAAATTTTGAACAAAAATTTTCGACTTACGTAAGGCTTGTAACATAAATTGTTATCACAATACAGTTTCACTGTTCTCTTTGTGCAGGTAATCCATTTAGAAACACAGAAAAAGTAAGAAAGTTATGGTTGATCACACAGTTTGTTCACTGTTCACATATTAGTAACATATCCTGTGTGTTTTTCGGCCATTATGGCGATACGACAAAACACGATTAAAGATGAAGATAAATGTGAAAAAATTCGTTCAAACGCAAATAAAAGACGTTGAAGCTTGTTGAAATTTGCCCAGTTTTGTGTTTACTTCCGTTCGAGATAAATTCCGGGCAGTATAAAATATCAGAATAGAAAGAAACAATGAAATAAATCAGCGTCTTTTATTAGATCTTACGTCTACAGCGTTCGGCCTTTGCATCTATTATTAGATCTTGCGTACGGAATCAGTTAATACTACCAAAGACATTATATATTATAATTCTCTATCCATTTCTCTACAGTTTGGTATATAATAAGTACATGTTCACAGAAAAAGATTAACATAAAATTTACACTAAAAGTCAGTACACTTCACCGTTTAGAATTCTTCAAAACATAATTATGGCACAGGGTAGAAAATAATTATGGAGTCAAAGAGTTAAAAGATGTGTGTGTGTGTGTGTATGTGTGTAGAGGGAAAAGGGGGGTGAAATCCTAGAACTGCTAGGAATGTAAAAAAAAAAATAATGAATGAGATCAAAATATTGTGATCATATAAAAATACATAGGCCTACCACTTTGATGAAAACCATAATAAAAGGACAGGTTGAAGGCAAATTTTAAAGAAAATCTCGGATGCATTGACGTACACTTGGTAAATATGGCGGCCATTGTCTACTTTTCTGAAACTCTACCATACCTCATAATCTAGTTCCTGTTTTATTTGTGTTCCTTCTTCCCATTTCTTCATCTTCGTACAGCTCTGGAGCATAGTTTCTGTTGGAGTATAAATGGCGTCTTTCTCAAACTTAATAGGCCCCCTAACGGTAAGATAAAAAAATGAGGTGCGTATTGTTCGCCTTCAAATGTAGCCTAAACAGTCGAGCTGGCACGATGGTTACAGCACTTTCTTCTCAAGGCAGAGTTACTTAAGTACAAACCAGATATTTCCACCCTTAAGTTTATTCAGCTGTACATGAATTGTCCGTGAACCACTCACAGCCACCGAACAAGAAAACCAATCTTATTAAACTGTTGGTAGTATTAAAGTACAGAGTGACCTCCCATTATGGGAGCATTCGTTGTTTAGTTCAGTGTATTTGTCTAGTGTATCGACGTCAAAAATAAATATCAACAGTTATTGACAGAAAGCATGGAGCAGTATAGAAGAGAAAACCCAGAAGAAAAAGCAACCGCAAAATGGGAATGCTTAAAAACAAGCATACAATCAGCAAATGCAAATTTACCTAAAAAGGAGTCTAAGAAAAATCAAATTTGGATGACAGATGACATCTTGAATAAAATGGCAGAAAGAAAGAAAGCAAAAAACACTCCAGAATATAAAACAATAGACAATGACATACGTACTATGTGTAGAGAAGCAAAAGAACGGTGAATAGAAACAAAATGCAAGGAAATAGAAGACTTGGAAGCAAAGCCCCATGACAAGAGATATGCATGAAGAAATAAAGAATTTATCAAATCGGTCGCGGTTTGCACAAGGAGGAAGCTGTATCAAGAACAAAATGGTGTAATATTACTTGATGAAAAAGACATATCAAACAGATGGGCAGAATACGTAAGAAAAACTATTCGAGGACAACAGAGGTAAAAAACCATCACCAGTTATTCTAAATGAAGGCCCAAACATTCTCAGATCAGAAGTAGAGAATGCCATTCATATGATACAAAAAGGAAAATCAGCAGGCATGGATAACATAAAAATTGAAATGATAGAAGCTCTGGAGAGCTTTGGTATAGATACAATCACAGAAATATGCAACGATATATACAATACAGGATATATACCAAACGACATGAAGACATCAGTTTTTATAACATTGCCCAAAAAACCAAATGCAACAGAATGTTCAGACTTCAGAACAATCAGCCTGATGAGTCATGCAATTAAGATACTGCTCAAAATCATACAGGAAAGAATAAAAAGTAAAGTAGACAGCGAAATCCAAGAAGAACAGTTTGGTTTTAGACGGAACAGTGGAACAAGAGAGGCAATATTTTGCCTTAGAATATTAGCAGAAAAATATACAGAGGTCCAAAAAAGTATGTATATGTGCTTCATTGACTATAAGAAGGCTTTTGACAGAGTCCATCATGAGAAAATAATTGAATGCCTCAAAGACATAGGTGTAATATGAATACATTAAAGTACGAACCACACATTGTAATAATATGCGAACCTTCACATGTACGATGTTCTGTAAATAAACATGGCTACAAACTGAACATGCTTTTACTGAGTGCCTTCTGAAACATGTGTGTGCTTGTGTAGATGACGAGGTAATGCTTATATACATACATCATAACATTACATGGTGGCAGCGGTCGATACCGGACTGACGCAAAAAACAGCTACACGATAACACGTGAGTACAGTATTCGGCTCATTTTCGTCATCGAGGTCAGCCATGGCGGCGAAACAATATCGCAACGCACCGCAAATGAGATTCGCCGGTCAAGATGATAAGAGTGAAGCTTTCTTGTTATGGCGCCAACGCATAGATCTATATTCCAAGACCACTGGTCTGGAAGGACAAACCCTAACTCCATATATCCTAGAAGCATTGGACGATGAAGGTTTGAAAATTTACAACAGTTTTGCTACCGCCATGCCTGTGGAGTCGGCGACAGACCCCGCAGCCATATTGGACGAATTTGAAAAACGTCTGATAATAAAGCACACGAATTTTAGAGTGGCAAGATTAGAACTTCACCACCTGCGACAGAAACCTGGTGAAAGTCTAGATGATTTTTTCACTCGCATCAAGGAGAAAACAAGTGTATGCAAATTTAACAAAGAAGAAGAAAAAGAGCGAATTATCGAACAGATCCTTCTCAGCACACCAATGCCAGAGTTCCAGAAATGGATACTGAGCCAGAGTGATACACTAACTTTACAACAACTTCTGGATGAAGGCAGGAAACACGAGGCACAAGCACTAAACATTAAACAAATTCAGCAAGGTACATTAGCAGCCCAGGTGGATGCAGTGAAAAGCTATAAACCCAAACACAACAAAGCAACTGGTTCGAAGCAACAAGAAAAACATAACACAAGCAGAGGTGCTATGTGTAAATGTTGTGGCCTAAACCACATACAAAACTACTGTCCAGCTAAAGACTCTACATGTCATTACTGCAGAAAGAGGGGCCACTGGATAAAATTATGTTTCAAGAGGAAACAAGACAGTGCTCAACACAAACTTCACAGCAGAAAGTCGTCAAAACAAACACACTCTATGATGACTGAGGACCTTGACTCCAGTGAAGAAAGTGATCCTTCCACTTTTGATACTGTGAAGATACTAACTTTCAGTAATGAACCAAAGAGAACGCAGGCTTTCTGCAAGGTACAATTCCGAATACCAGGAATTAAAACGCACAAAGAAAGAAACATTCGGTTCAAGATAGACACAGGTGCCCAAGGTAACACTCTACCCTTAAGAATATTCAGACAGATCATGCCTGACAAGGTGGATGAGCAAGGATTTCCCACAAGGGATGTAAAAAAAGTAGGAGTGGCAGGACAAAGCTAAGAGCTTACAATGGAACAAGTATAGACTGTTTCGGAGCAGTAACACTTGAATGTTTATACAGAGACTCTGAATGGACATCGTCAACATTTTACTTGGTAGATGTTGAAGGACCTGCAATTTTGGGTTTACCAATGTGCGAAAAGCTGAGTGTGGTAACTATTAACAACATTAAAGCTGACAAAAAAGAACATCTTACTCTACACGTCACTGGAGTAGATGACCTTAAACAGCGATTCCCAGAACAGTTCGGCAGAATAGGCAAACTTCCAGGAAAGGCAAGTTTTTTTTTAAAAGACAACGCTGAGCCAAAGATAAACCCCAACAAGAAAGCAGATCTTACCCCAAACATCAAAGTTGATTTTGTCAAGTTTAGCGATAATCGGCTTGAACACATCAGAGAAGACACAATGAGAGATCCTATCCTTAACTCTCTCAAAGAACTGATATACCATGGATGGCCAAGCTCTATCAGGGAAGTTCCAACACACATCCGTCCATACTACTCGATGAGGGACGAGTTAAGCATCGAAGATGGTCTGATCCTTAAAGGAGATCGCATTGTTGTACCAGAAACACAACGCGATTTCATCCTTAAACAGCTCCATAATAGTCACCTTGGTACTGTGAAGACACAACTGAGAGCAAAGAAAGATGTTTACTGGCCACAGATAAACAAGGACATAGAAACATTATGTAAAAACTGTTCAATTTGCCAAGAACATGCAAATAGGCAGTGCAGAGAACCTCTCATACCATCAGACATACCATTGAGCCCTTGGAGCATTATAGGAACTGATATTTTTTTCAATCGACAATAATGACTATCTTATTATTGCCGATTACTACAGCAAATTTCCCATCATTGAGAAACTTCCACAACCCTCACCATCAGCTGTTATTGCAGACATTACAAAGAAGTATTGCAGCATGTTTGGCATCCCAGATGAAATTAGATCAGACAACGGTCCACATTTCTCAGGTCAAGCATACAGAAACTTCACTAAGGACTGGAAGATCAAACACACAACATCATCACCTAGATACCCTAAATCTAATGGTTTCATTGAGAGACAGATACAAACTATCAAGTCAATCATGAAGAAAACAAGAACAGAGGATGTACACCTAGCACTCTTGAGATGGAGAACAACACCGGTAGACAGTAAGATCGACAGTTCAGCAGAACTTATGTTTGATAGAAGAATTAAAGACCTTCTACCATCTAAGGTCCACTTCCGTCCACAACATAGAGACAGCACATATGATCAACTTCAGCATCGTCAGCAAGTTCAGAAATCCAACTATGACAAATGTGCTAAAGACTTACCACCATTATATCCTGGTCAGCATGTGACTACCTACAACCACAACAATGACACATGGTCAAAAGCAACAATCATTTCCAGAAACCCTGAACCCAGGAGCTATACTTTAAGACCAGACAGCAGCAGCAACCTCCTGAGGCGAAACAGAGTGGACATAAGAGAAATCCCACAGAATACAACAGAACAGAGAATTCCCATGCTTTCAACAGACAATGCAGTAACTCCAGACTTGGTGCCCCACAAAACCAACAAGCGCCAGGCCGAAATCACAACCAACTCAAGCTAAACCAGGGACTTCCGCAGAACCACCAGCACTTTACACCACTCGTTCTGGCCGTACAGTGACACCTCCCAGCCGATACAGACAGTGACATATATACTCACACTGAGCATTACACATACTTATCCTTTCTCACATGAAACATTTCGTTGGAAATGTTTGCACACATTTTTTTTTTCAAAAAAGGGGGGATGTAATATGAATACATTAAAGTACGAACCACACATTGTAATATATGCGAATCTTGACATGTACGATATTCTGTAAATAAACATGGCTACAAACTGAACATGCTTTTACTGAGTGCCTTCTGAAACATGTGTGTGCTTGTGTAGATGACGAGGTAATGCTTATATACATACATCATAACATTACAATCCCGATTTTCATTTTTTTTCCTATTTTGACATAAATCACTGTAACCTTTATTGGGAGCTGTAAACTGCACAGTTTCTGTGAAGGAATTACACCAATAGACATAAAAAAGAGTACAAGGATGTGTGCTTCCCCTTGCCTATTTAATCTTATACAATAGAATTTTCAAACATCTACAGGGAAATACCAGGACTAATGACATCATTAATTGGAAAGTCAATAAACTTTATATATGCAGATGATACCGTGTGATTTAGCTGAAAGCCCCAGGAGTTTTTCCCAACTAGTGAAGCAAGTGAACAGCAACAAGTCATGATTTTTGTTCTTATTAATATTGAGAAAACAAAAACTATGATAATTAGCAAAAACAAACGATAAAAAGTGTAAACACATTAAAGATAAGCGTAAATGGGAAAATCCTGGAACAAGTCAAGCCAGCTGACAATATCTTGGTCATATAATAACAGAAGATGGCAGATCTTGAAACAGAAATCAAGAAGAGAACAGTTGAGTTGGATGGCAAAGCTACATTCAACAACATGGTAACTATACTGACATCCAAACATTTATCTCACAAATTAAAACTGAGAATCATAAAGTGTTATATATATTCTGCATTTCTGTATGGTGCAGAAACATGGACGATGAATAAGCATTTCGAAGAAAGAATTGAGGCTCTTGAAATGTGGATATAAGAAGAATGGGGCGTATCTCATGGAAAGAGATGAAAACAAATAAGGAGGTCCTAGAAAATCTAGGTATGAAAAAGAAATAATGAGGGAGGTCAAAGTTTGGCAGTTAAAATACTTTGGTTCTGTGTACATAAAAAGGTATAACACCTTGCAGAAGACCATAACAGAAGGGAGAGTTGAAGGCAAACGTGCAAGGGGAAGACAACGCTATAAGTGGGAAGATCTTGCATCAAAAGATGGACAGGAAAGAGTCTATCAGAGTGCACCACCAAGACAAGAGACAGAAGACGTTGGAGATCCATTACAGCCAACCTTCGTTGTGGAGATGGCAACTGATGATGATTTGTCTAGTGTGCCAATAAAGGCTAAGATGGTAAATACCAATATATTTAAAAAAAAAACTAAAAACAAAAAAAACTTCAGTATAGAATCTGCCGCTAACTGTATGTTATTATCTGTAACACTATGATTCTATTTAAAGTAAGTCTTACTAATTTCAGGTGTTTTGTGCAGGTAGATTTTCAAAATTGCCAGCTCGCAGTGGCGTCACGCATCGTCTGTTCCTCGCAGTTGTGTCAATATCAGTACCTGGCGGTGGTGTGCTGTGGACCCTCAATTGCAATGGGTTATGGAGCTCATGGCAATAATTTGCTTTTAACGAAGTTGTTAGGGGACTCCATAATTCATTAATTTCCCCCAGCTGGCCGAGAAGTGTGGATTTTAAAGCTGAATCAATTGAAGGTGGTGTGGGAATCTATTCTTTGCTCAAGACAACCGGACACTGTCACTTGGGATTCGTGATCATTTGGGCCCGCCCAGAGTAAGGTGCTGAAACACTTTTCTTCATTTGTAATTAAGCATTTCAGGTACGATGAATAACTGTAAATAAACATGGCTTATATTGAACATATTTATCTAGAGAAGCATCACGGCTGATCATAGTGTGAAGCTTGCTTTCATGACTTTGTGGTCCTGCCATTGATTTAATAACAAGAAAAATGGAAATGAATGAAAAGGGGGGGGGGGGGGGGGGGGGGGTACTATTTCAATGAAATTGCTACACTGTTGTAATCACTCCGTCTAAGTTTTTCCTAGCATAGGACACGATTTGGAATCATCTCAACATCGGAAATTGGTTGCAATGAATTATCAGCTGCCTCTTCAGTGTTTTCTACTTAGATTTCTTTTTGTTATGTAAAATCTATGTTTCATTAAATTATTTTTTTATTTTGCTTCCTATTGCTTGTTAAAAAGATGATTTACAAAAAGGAAACATTTTATAACTGAGCTAGAAAAGATGAAAGAAATGTAAAACGTTGTAAATACAGAATATAACACTGGCTGCCAATAAAGGCTAAGATGGTATATACCAATATTATTTTTAAATTTAAACAAAAAAACTTCTGTAGAGAATCTTCCGCTAACTCTTTGTTGTTATCTCTAACACTATGATTTTATTTAAAGGCGAACTTATAATCGTTTCTAACATGTCTCGGTCCGGTATGCAATGGCGCAGCGAAGAGAGCGGCAGTGGTGGTGATCGCTCTGTGCGTTGCAGGAGAGGTATAACGAGATGGTAAGTATAGTTGTTGTTGTGCTGATGTGTTACGTACATTTATTACCTAAGGGGGTAGTCTTCGGTCCTGCCAAATGTACGCACCAGTCTTGATATATTTTATTATTTGTGCGTTCGATTGATTCACGCACTGACGTGCACAATGCAGTGTGAGTTGCTTTGGACGCACGGGTAACCTAGTTTGGGAAATAGTGACGTCATGTGAGTTCGGGGCAGTACGGACTGTGTTTATGTCCGAGGTATATTTCTTGGAATATTTTATTGGCAAGTTTGGAAGAAGCCATTACTTTTGTATGATCTCTACTGGTTCATGATGCAGCCAAGAGTAGAAGTATCATGTAAGTGTCGCCCCATGTCATTGAATGTTTATTGAGTAAATTAATGTATAAGGCCGCTCATAGTTCTGATCTAGCGGGAAGTCATCACAGTATGTCCTTCCTAGAATGGACAGACGGAGTCGTTAGCCCTTTTGAATTACCGTAGAGGGGAGGATTCCTACGAAGAAACAAAGTTAATTGATTTGCATACTTCTTATGTTTATATGCCGTATTTTCGTAAATGCCAAAGTCGTGGCATGGATACAGAGAGGTTGGTCAATACAGAACTCTAACCTGGTCGTATTGTTGTGGATGACTTTGTTTGGATTGTTATATATCTATGCTACCTAAATATTGTATGAAGGAAGTCTGGAATTAGTGCGAGTATGACAAGAAATATTACTCAGTGAGAATTAATCCGTTGGTCATAGGATACGTCCTTGAGAGAAGGTCAACGGACGTTACTACAATACATATGCTATGGCAAAGGAAGTGATCGATCTTTAGTCACTTGAATGAGAGGACTTAATTGTAGAGGATCTTCATAAACTTGAAAAGTCAATGATCAACATTTTGATGTAATGACCTTTTTTTGCAACTGTAAATATGACCGTCTTGTTCAACGTCGTATATGTCACGTTCAATAAAATATATGTACAATCATCACAGCCTTGTGTGCTGCCAGTCAATAACCAGTTCATCACTACTTGTTGGTGTTCGTGTTGAAGAACATTTATGACATTTTCGTTCTATTAAAACCATTCGCGTAAATAACACTCTTGAACGTTAGAAACGAACCCAACAGTAATTGGTATGCCAGTGTGGTCTGGAAGTAATTTCAAATAAACGTACCCATCCAAATTATCGTTTGAAAAGAAGAATTTGTACTTTCAAGGCGACATCATCTCAATTTGGATCCTAGCGTGATAATGAATCAAAATCAACTCAAATGCTCAAGATCATCAATCAACCTCCACGTCAAGTTCTACAGTGACTGACTGCCTTGCTCACCTCTTCGTCAGTATTACGTGCGAGCTGGTTTTATATACGCAGAGCGAAGTATTGTATCCTCTGACGTACATCCACGGAGACGAGGCACCTTGTTTTTCCCGGCACACGCGAGCTAAGTATAACTTGTATCCGTTATACATTTTATTATTATTAGCTGTGCCTTAATTGTTTATGTCCACCTTTATATTTTCCGTGTTATGTGTTATATGTTGTGTATTCTTTGTGGGAGGTAGGGAGGTTGATCTGACGAACGAGATCCATCTCGAAGCCAATTCGGGCTCTTCGTCAGACGTTCTGTAGGGCTCAACTTGTAAGTTTCAATTGAGCGATAGTTCCGGTACAAGGCTAGAAACCTTGCCGAAGTTCCGATCGCTAGTTGCTTCTTATAATAGTATCTATTTAGCTGTTTCGTCACGTTTAATTGTTGTTTTTGGTATTTATTTTACTCGTACCTTAGTTTTATAATGTATTTTGTTTGTATATTACGTCCATCTCACCTTTCCTGTCGTTCAGTTTTTTACAAAACCTATGTTTTTACACTGTGTTGTCTATTGTCTTGTTGATTATTTGATCGCAGTTATCATCGTAACTCTTTACGACATTCTATTTTTAGTTTCACATTTTTATTTTTATTGGATTTCTGCGACTGTAGTTACTCGTCTTTGATTATCGGGTCTTGTCGGTTATGTTTCTATTGTCTTTCTCGTTGTTCATTTCATGACATTTGATTACATAAATTTATTGATTAATAACATATTTAATAATTATATGATAACATTATACCGTTCTAAGGACAGGAACGAAGAACACTTGTTATAGTAACAAGGTTAATTAATTTATATTGATTAATTATCATTTTTATAAATCAAGAGTATTGTGACTACTTATAAAGCATAATGTATTCACTAGATTATTTCATTAAGCAAGCAAAAGCTCTTCAGATGGCTCCTGATGAAGCAAAAACATTTGCACTTGCAGAATATAGGAAAGCTCAAGAAATAGAAGCCAAACAGAGAAAGTTAGAAACTTTAAGACTAGAAAAACTTCAATTTGAGGCAGATCAAAAACGGATTGAATCTGAGGAAAATGAGAAAAAAATGAGATTAACTGCTGAGGAGGATGAAAAGAAGAGGAAATTTATAGCTGAGGAAGAGGAGAAAAAAATGAGATTAGCCTCTGAATTAGAAGAGAAACGATTTCAGCGAGAGGCAGAACAGAAGCAAAAGGAGGCTGAAGAAAGACTTAAAATTGAAATGGAAGAAAGAAGATTAATAGCTGAAAAAGAAATGGAAAATAAACAAAAGGATTTGGAAGTTAAACAAAAAGAAATGGAAGAGAGGAGATTAATAGCTGAACAAAATGTAAAACGACTTCAGCTTGAGATGGAAGAGAATGAAAAAAAACGACAGCATGAACTGAAATTAGCAGAGTCAGAATATGAGAGAATTAGGTTAACTCAGGAATCTAATTCTCAGAGAACTTTTGAAAGCCAAACTCCATCCAGACATGATTATTTTAAGGAAATTCACCTTAAATTACCAAAATTTAATCCCCCGTCTGATGACGTAATATTCTTCCTAGATAGGTTTGAGGCCACTTGTGGATCTTATAACGTGGATAAAGCGCTATACTGTACATATTTATCCAGATTACTTACAGGGGATGCATTAGCAGTTTATCATACCACCAGCATTGGTGAGAAAAATGACTATAATGCTCTTAGAGCAGCACTTCTGCAAAAATTCCAAATGACAGAAGACGAATATCGTTTAAGATTTCATACATTACTACCTCAATCTGGCAGAAATTTTAGTGATTTTCTGTCACAGATACGACTAACATTAGAAAGATGGATCGAATTATCCAAAATTGAAAAGTCGTATGAAGGTCTCTTCGATTTACTGATGCGCGATAAGGTACTTTCGTCTGTAAATCCTACATTTCTCGCATTTTTACACGAAAGGAAACCTTTATCTATGAAAGGCTTAGAAGAACATGCAAAAAATTTTTGTACTGCTCACCCAAACATGGATCTAAGTAACGCACAGATTAAGAATGAATTGCCTGTTGCTTTTGCAGCACAACAAAACAATTTTTCACGAAATCGTTCTTTTAGTGCTGATAGGTATGTCAATAAGGGAAATAATTACAATTTTAACAATGATAACTTTTACAAAGGGAAGCAATTTCAACAATCTGCTCCATTTAATGTTTCTTGGAACCAAACTCACAGATCGCAAGATTTTGGTAACAATAATTTTAAAAATAATCAAGGACATTATAATAAACAAAACTAGAGATCAAAATCTCAGGGTCCGCAAAACAGACAAGGTTCCTGGAATAAAAATTTTAAAGAACAGCATAACTTTAATTATACAAACTATCGGACTCATCCAAATTTTAACTCTAGTAGAAAGACAATTATGGCAATTTTAATGCAAATAATCAAAATCGATCGCGTCGCAGAGAAAGATCGTCGAGTAATACGGGTAGACATTCTAATGTCTCTTTAATTGATACACAGGCTAACATTGAACAGGGTAAAGTAGCTGAAACTCACAATGCTATGTCTTGTTCTCTTGATTGTACCCAGGTGAAAGACTGTCCAGAATGCTCGACTCATTTCCAGCCTAAGGCGATCACGACACTGCGTTGCGGACATACCTTGCCTAGTCTACCTGCAGTCTGTACGGCCACTGCTGCGTCAGTACACCAGGGACAGGGCTCTCTTAAGTTTAACAAGGGATTTGTCAACAACATTTCATGCTCTCTCCTATTTGACTCAGGTTGTAGCACTGTGGGCGTCCGGACTTCGCTGATCAACCCAAGTTGTGCCACGGGCAGGGTTGTCAAGTGTGTGACTTTTGGTGGCACCGTCGAAACATTTCCCACTGCTATTATTGATCTTAATACACCATTTTTTTCAGGAAAGATCCAAGCATGTCTCCTTCCGAATCCAATTTGTGATTTAATACTTGGTCGCATACATGGTATTAAAGAGTGTACACCACAGCAAATAGCTGAATGGGAGAGCGACATATTCAAACTGCAAATGCAGTAGTGACTAGAGCGCAAGCTACTAATATGTCGCATGATACACCTATTGAACCTACAGTTCATACCACTTGTGATGATGATGCTCCTATTTCACGGGAGTTGTTTGCTACAATGCAAAAGAATGATGATTCATTAAAAAAAATTTTTCAGTATGTTAACAAAAAGAATACAAGCAACAAACTTGCAAAATCTAGACATGACTTTATACTTAAAAATGGGATTTTGGTTAGAGTAATACTGGAAAAGGATTCATCCTTATGTTTTCAGATTCTAGTCCCATCCTGTATGAGATCTCGGATATTACGGCATGCTCATGACTCGCAATGTGCGGGCCATATGGGTTTTTCGCGTACCAAATCCAGAGTGCTTTCTGCATTCTACTGGCCAGGTGTTCATAGAGATGTTACTCTCTATTGTCGGTCCTGTTTGATATGTCAAGAAGTTAAGGTACGGGGTCCATTTCATGCGGCTCCAATTCAAGCTGCGGACATCCCGATTAGACCATTTGATAAAATGGCTATAGACATTATTGGTCCGATGCTTCCATCTGCTAGAGGGCATACTCATATCCTTACGTGCATTGATATGTGCACTCGTTGGTCTGAGGCCATCAGTCTCAAGAACACTTCATCTGCCAGTGTAGCAGAGGCATTGATGTTAATCTTTTCACGCATTGGTTTTCCACGGAAAATCTTGTCGGATCATGGGGTTCAGTTCATTTCTGAATCCATGTCTCAAGTTATGAAGACATTAGGTATAGACAGATCTCTTAGTTCTATTTATCATCCGATGTCAAATGGGTTAATTGAGCGTCTCAATAGGACACTCAAGCAGTTGTTGGGTAAGATGACTCAAGACCATCCCCAAGACTGGGATCGGGTCCTACCCGCTTGTCTCTTTGCGTATCGCGAAGTACAAAATCAAGCCACGGGGTTTTCTCCATTCCAGCTTGTTTTTGGCATGCAACCACGCGGTCCTATGTCGTTAATCCACGACTTATTGGTTGACGAGAATATTGAAGAGGAAACTCAATCCTCTTATGAGTATGTGATCTCTCTGAGAAAGAGAATCATAGATGCTTGTAGACTAGCTACTGCATCATCTGAACAAGCCAAAGAAAAAGCTCGTCTATTTGCAAACAAGTATAGACGTCTTCGCCAGCTCATACCTGGTGATGAAACTTTTGTCTTACTACCTACGCATAACAATCGTCTTTTAATTACCTGGAGAGGTCCTTTCAGGATCATCTCAAGAATATCCGATGTCGACTACATCGTTGATGTTAATGGTAAACATAAAACCTTCCACATTAACATGTTGAAGGAGTATTACTCACGTCCTGATTATCTACAGTCAGTGTTTCAGGCAACTGACGATCCTACACCTCCTATTCAACACTATTCTAGTTTGTCAGTCATCCAAGAAGAGGAATCTTCTTTCGATGATGTACAACTACCAATACCAGTTGTACCACTCCATTCCACTGAGAAATGGAATGATGTTACAATCTCATCTACTCTTTCGGCTGATCAACGTCAGCAAGTCTCTAATATTCTATACTCGTATGAGGATGTCCTCACTGACATCCCAGGTCATACGTCAGTCATCCAACATGACATTATTCTGACTGACGATACGCCTATTCGAGTTCGCCCATATCCTATTCCTTTACACTTTCGTGATAAGGTTGATAAGGAATTGGATGAGATGCTCCAATTAAATATAATTGAACCATCTTCATCACCATATTCTTCTTCCATGGTAATCATTAGGAAGAAAGACAACAATATACGTCTTTGCGTAGATTACAGAAAATTAAACAAAGTTACAAAATTCGATGCGGAACCATTACCTCTTTTAGATGACTTATTGGAGAGATTATCTCATGCTACATTCTTTACGAAATTTGACCTTTCAAAGGGATATTGGCAAGTGCCACTCACTCCTAAAGCAAAGCCATTCACCGCTTTCTCGACACCACGGGGTCTTTTTCAATGGAATTTTATGCCATTCGGGTTAATGAATGCGCCAGCTACCTTTGTACGCATGATGCGCCGCATATTGTCTCATCGTCCCGATGTCATTACTTATATAGATGACATCTGTCTTTTCAGTGACTCTTGGGATGAACATATTCAGGGTTTAAAATCTTTACTTTCTACCTTACGGGATTATAACTTAACAGCGAAACCTTCAAAGGCTTTTGTCGGTTTTCATGACATCTCATTTCTGGGTCACCGCATAGGTCATGGTTTCATGTATACAGAAGACGGTAACGTCTCTAAAATTTTAAACATCTCAGCACCTAAGACAAAAAAACAAGTTAGGTCGCTTTTAGGACTAATACAGTTCTATTCAAAATTCATCCCTCATTTGTCTACTATAACTGCACCTTTTTCTTCTCTACTGAAGAAAGGCACATCTAATGTAATAAAGTGGTCGCAGGATCACCAAGCGGCTTTAGACTATATAAAACAATTTTTTTCAAATGCACCTTTTTTAAGGTTGCCTAACAAAGATCTCACCTTTGTTCTTCGCAGTGATGCAAGTTCTTACGCTATTGCTGCAGTTTTGATGCAGGAATATAACGGCACCTTATTTCCGGTTATGTACGTATCCAGAAAGCTCACGCCGAGCGAGACGAAATATTCCGTTCTGGATAAAGAGCTCCTTGCTCTTGTCTGGGCAATCACTAAACTGGATCGTTATCTCCTCGGATCTCACTTTGTGGTGGAGTCTGATCAGAAAGCTCTTACCGCACTGAACACAGGGAACGTTAAGTCATCAAAGTCAGCGCGTTACGCTATAGCACTTCAACCGTTCCATTTTGAGATACGAGCTATTCCTGGAGTGCAGAATGTGTTTGCAGACTGTCTGTCAAGATGCCCAAGTGAACGTGTCGAAACTAAACCACTTCCAGATGTTGGAACATCCTCACCGATAACATGAATAACTTTGTACATTGTTATTGATACTATATTAACGTTTTATTAGAACGGGAACATTGGTACTACAGTAACTTTTTATTAATATGGCAACATTGTTAAGAGCGACAAATATACATTTGTTATTCCTATGGAACATATTACACTACATGGCGTGTGCGAGAATATATTTTATCTTGTATGGAACATTCAGTACATCGTCGCGTCTATTACTAACTAGTTGCAACTGAACACTGACAATGAGTGATACTGGAATTACTTAGAAATATTAGTAACTGTTTATTTGTTAGTAATTAAGGAATATATAAATTAGATTAATTCAATTTAATCTATTTAATTGATTATGGATCACACACATACTAACTTTCTTAGTTGTCACGTAATGCCTGCATTCACGGGTCTTAGTTATGATATCTCACTTTTAGATCACTAGTCAACCATACTAGTGTTAGAAAAACATTAAGTGTGTTAATTCTTAATGTGTTTAATTTTGCATTGTTTCATTTTTGCACATTGTATTTTCAATTTTTCTGTTTTATTGATCCTCTTGTCATTGATTATCATCAGTGTTGCTGTTCATTTTCATTTTTTGAAATCATATGTTTCAAATTTTGTTGAAAACTTAGTTGAATTTTATTATCATTTTTTTTTAAATGGTTTTTTCATTTTTCATTTTCAAACTTGTTTTTACTTCGAATATTACCACATCGTTCCAAAGTAGGTCGATTGTGGATGTGTGCTTTAATGCATACTATCATTTAGTTATATTGATTTCTTTTAATATTCTTTTCTTAATATGGTATAACTTTATGCATTTAATATATCTTGTTGTAGTTTTGACTCACCTCTCTCGGGTATTAAGTTCAAAAAAAAATTAATAGAATTAATTTTTTTAAGGGGAGGTGATAAGGGAGCTGTTACGTACATTTATTACCTAAGGGGGTAGTCTTCGGTCCTGCCAAATGTACGCACCAGTCTTGATATATTTTATTATTTGTGCGTTCGATTGATTCACGCACTGACGTGCACAATGCAGTGTGAGTTGCTTTGGACGCACGGGTAACCTAGTTTGGGAAATAGTGACGTCATGTGAGTTCGGGGCAGTACGGACTGTGTTTATGTCCGAGGTATATTTCTTGGAATATTTTATTGGCAAGTTTGGAAGAAGCCATTACTTTTGTATGATCTCTACTGGTTCATGATGCAGCCAAGAGTAGAAGTATCATGTAAGTGTCGCCCCATGTCATTGAATGTTTATTGAGTAAATTAATGTATAAGGCCGCTCATAGTTCTGATCTAGCGGGAAGTCATCACAGTATGTCCTTCCTAGAATGGACAGACGGAGTCGTTAGCCCTTTTGAATTACCGTAGAGGGGAGGATTCCTACGAAGAAACAAAGTTAATTGATTTGCATACTTCTTATGTTTATATGCCGTATTTTCGTAAATGCCAAAGTCGTGGCATGGATACAGAGAGGTTGGTCAATACAGAACTCTAACCTGGTCGTATTGTTGTGGATGACTTTGTTTGGATTGTTATATATCTATGCTACCTAAATATTGTATGAAGGAAGTCTGGAATTAGTGCGAGTATGACAAGAAATATTACTCAGTGAGAATTAATCCGTTGGTCATAGGATACGTCCTTGAGAGAAGGTCAACGGACGTTACTACAATACATATGCTATGGCAAAGGAAGTGATCGATCTTTAGTCACTTGAATGAGAGGACTTAATTGTAGAGGATCTTCATAAACTTGAAAAGTCAATGATCAACATTTTGATGTAATGACCTTTTTGCAACTGTAAATATGACCGTCTTGTTCAACGTCGTATATGTCACGTTCAATAAAATATATGTACAATCATCACAGCCTTGTGTGCTGCCAGTCAATAACCAGTTCATCACTACTTGTTGGTGTTCGTGTTGAAGAACATTTATGACATTTTCGTTCTATTAAAACCATTCGCGTAAATAACACTCTTGAACGTTAGAAACGAACCCAACATGATGACAGTCGATGATAGTCCAATAAAGAATAATGAACCACACAAAAAACAACAGTCTCAGAAATGAGCACTGGTGTATGATAGCACAAACAATAGTCAGACAGTAAAGACTCCTGGTCTGGTGGTAATAACGAGATCAAGAGACTAGAGCGTCTCTGGTAATAACTTATATGTGCTTTAAATAACAATGAAATTCAAATTGAACTCAATGGTAACTTTATGAAACTAAAAAACTCTAAGTTACAATTAAAATCAGCTCATTTATAATGCTTCTCTTTTCTTTTGTTCTTGAAATTGATGGATATTATATACGGATATAAACCAATAAAACGGTATTGAATCAGTTATACAAATTAACGGTTCACATGAAACAATGGACGTTTCGGTTTTTACCCTTCGTCAGCCACAAACATGTGACAAAGAAAAGAATTACATATAGGTACTACAAAAACATACGATGATGAGAAATATACAACAAATGGGCGATACAAGCAGGTGGAAAAAGTAAACAACAACAGTGATGAGAGAAAAAAAAGAGAACAATAATAATACAAGAAAATCGTAAAATCTAAAGGAAATACCGAAACAAGAAAGTAAATAATAAACGAAACGACAAATAGAGAATTAACAAAACTTTGGAACAAGTAAAAGTTCACTGAGCTCGATCCGAGATGCTATGAAAGAAAGCCGTAGTATTCCGTCACAGAAATCACAAGGAAGTGACGTATGATAGCGACAAGACAAAAGATATAAAAGGATACGAAACTAACCAAAACAAAAACATAAGAAGATAGATCTAAAAGACAACGAATAAAGAATGAAAAACAGAAAAGCTACTAGAATTTATGCAAAATGATGTTGGATATTCAAGCCATCAGGAGCTAAAATGCTTATTTGAAAAATAAGACGATTCTCGAACGAAAAGCGAGTCTTGTCATTACTGGCACATGAAAGGAGGGCAGTAACATGAATATCGGAATTACCTGAATGGTCAGGCCTATTGAAATGAAGGGCCACCGGCAAATTTTTGCCATGATAGATATCATTCAAGTGCTCACGAAACCTGTCTGCCAAACGCCTGCCAGTTTTACCAATATATTTAATGCCACACCTCTTGCAGGTAAAAGAATAAATCAGGTTTTTGGATTCGCACGTGAAAGACTCTCTAATTTTAAATTTTCCTTTCGGAAAAGTGACTGTCTGAGTTTGGAGTACAAACGGACAGCTCTTACATATCCGGCGTTGGCACGGTTTAGTACCAAAGTATGAAGGGCTAGTATGTCGCAAGCGACTGTGTACAAGAGTATCCCTAAAATCCCTATTCCTACGATATGCTACCAAAGATGTATCATGAAACAACTCTTTGGTATCAGGATCAGAGTGGAGAATAGGCAGATGTCGAAACAGAATTCTCTTCACCGCCAGACAGTGAGGATGGAAAGTTAGAACCAGTTTGAGTCTGTCAGATTGGACAGAAGGTTTAGTAGTGAATGCCGTCTGACGAGTGACGCGTGTGATACGATTAAGAGCATCAGATAAAACACGTTCTGGATAAAGACGTCGGCGAAAGAACTCGAGGATCTCTTGAGCTCGCTGATGAAAATCATCGTCATCATGACATAACCGATGCAAGCGAAGAAGTTGAGAAAAGGGAATGGAATTTTTACAACTAAGAGGATGCGATGAAGTATAAAGAAGGAAACCATGAGCGTCAGTAGCCTTATAATAGACAGACGTTTTAAGACAAGTATAGCTAATAGTCACAGTGATGTCAAGGAAGTTCACTGAGGTCGTAGAGATTTCAGAAGTGAATTTGATGGCAGGATTGAAATTACCAACATAGTCAATAAATCGACGGAGGTCTATCCTAGACATGTCTGTAATGCCAATGAGATTATATATGGATATGACTTGTCTCTGCCATCAATGGTACCTATACCTTGTAGGGGTATGGCAGCTTGTGTACCCTGATAATCCCCAGAGCAATGCCAGTGGGAGTTTTTCTCCTGGTAGGTTCAACCAAGCTGGACTGGTCTGCGTGGGTAGGGGTCAGACAAAAGCTGGTACCCTGGTCTTCCAGGTTGGGGGTTTTAGCACAGGGCCGACACCTCTGTCTATGTAAAACATCGCACATGTTACGGAAACGGCAACAAATGGAAAAACTTTGATGCGGGACGGACATCCGGAGTCTCAGGCTCGAATGACTGACAGTGGTGAAAGCCGAAAGGAAACCACTGGCATTAAAACGGATGCCCTGACCGCAAAACACAAAACCAGAATTGGTTTTTGGAACGTCAGAACTATGAATGAGGCAGAAAAGCTGAGACAGATCACAGCAGAGATGAGGAATTACAAATTACATATCCTGGGAATAAGCGAGAGCAGATGGACAGGGATGGGGAGAGTGAAAACAGCTACAGGAGAAACAGTACTTTATTCTGGTAGAAAGGATAGTCAGCACAACGAAGGTGTAGCCATTATCCCGAAGAAAGGACTGGAAAGGTCTTTACTGGAATGGAAACCCATTAACAACAGACTAATAAGCGCAAGAATGAGAGGGAGATTCACCAACACCACAATTATACAATGCTATGCACCAACAAACGACAGCGATGAAGAGATCAAGGACGAGTTCTATCAACAGGCACAAAAGGAAATAGAAACTGTACCCAGGTACGATCTTATTATAGTTATGGAAGACCTAAATGCGAAAGTTGGAACACACAATAATTATAACGAAAGAGTAATGGGGAAATGCGGTAGTGGAACAGTAAATAAAAATGGAGACAAATCAATAAGCTTCTGCATTATTAACAATCTGGTCATTGGAGGAACACCTTTTCAAGACAAAGAAGTGCACAAGTTAACACGAGAATCACCAAACGGACGAGACAAAAACAAGATAGATCACATAATGATCAATGGCAGATGGAGACATGCACTACAAGACGTGAAAGTAAGAAGAGGCGCATATGTGGGAAGTGATCATCACCTAGTAGTAGCAAGACTGAAGGTAAAACTCAGAGCTGCTGGACCAGTTGCAGTCAAACAGAAAAGACACAACATCATGAAACTGAAGGATCCCCTCACCAGAAAAGCTTTCGTGGTCGACGTAAAGAGAAGATATGAGATTACCAAAAGCAAGGAAAGAACAGAGACCGATGATGTGGATAGAGATTAAACGCCATCTCAACAATATACAAAGAAAGCAGCATGTCATGCTTGGGATTCCAGGAAAGAAAGAGCCAAGACTGGATAACACCAGAAACGTTAAACACCATAGCGAAGAGAAAGGAAATGAAAAGAAAGAAAGCAGAAGCTAAGTCTCCCAGGTTAAAGGCACTATATAGTGAACAGTACAGTCAGCTGGACAATGAAGTAAAACGTCAAACTCGTGCCAACAAAAGGGCATTTCTGGATGACCTTGCAAGACAGGCAGAAGAGGCAGCACTGAGAAATGAACAAAGCACAGTTTATAAAATAACTAAAGCTATCAGTGGAAAACGAGGTGCAAACAACATAACGTTAGTAAGAGACAAGCAAGGAAATCTCATCACCACAGCACAGGGGCAGGAAACAAAATGGGCAGAGCACTTCAGAGAAACACTGAATAAGGAACCACCAGAGACTCAGCTGAATGTTCCTGAGGCTGAAAGTGACTTAGACGTAAATACAGACATTCCGCGTAAAGAAGAAATCATCCCAGCTATCAAAGGGCTAAAAAAATGGAAAAGCGCCTGGTCACGACAATCTAAATGCTGAGCTATTCTTCTCTTTCTTCTTCTTCGTTCGTCCTGAAAAGGACGTTGGTTGCGTTGTGTCCGTTTACAGCAAAGCTGCAATATTTGCGCCTTTCGGCCGACACATCCGACTTCAGCACGGCATTTTTGGGACCGGGTTAGCCTTCCCTCTTCGATCCCTACTCACTCAGCCAGACTACAGTGATGCAGCCTCATTCTAGGACCACCACTTGGAGGTGGAATAGGGTCTTGGTCAGCTCTGGTTCGCTGACCCTGACACAAGCAGTCTAGATATGGGTCGCTAACTGCATTTCTCACTGTTGACGCGTCTTAGGTCCTGAGCTATTCAAGACAGACCCTGAACTGGCAGCAGAACTATTAGAACCACTATTTGCGCAAGTCTGGGAAACTGAGACAACACCAACAGAGTGGAGTAAAGGAATAATTGTCAAATTGCCCAAGAAGGGCGACCTTGCAGACTGCAACAACTGGAGAGGAATTACCCTCCTCTCAGTTCCCAGCAAAATACTAGGCAGGATAATCATCCAGAGGATTTCAAAAGCAGTTGACCATAAACTGAGGAAAGAACAAGCGGGCTTCAGAAAGAACAGAAGATGTGCAGATCATATATTTACCCTCAGGAACATTATAGAGCAGTGCTCAGAATGGCAGAGACAGCTGTACATTAACTTTGTTGATTTTGAAAAGGCTTTCGACAGCATACACAGGGACAGCCTATGGAAAATTCTGAGGGCTTATGGAATTCCCAACCGCATTGTTTCCATCATAAAAAGCCTCTATTCTAACTTTACGTGCAGTGTTGGATTGAGTAATGTAACTTTCGAAGTGAAAACAGGAGTACGATAGGGATGCCCCTTGTCAACAATATTATTTTTAACAGTCATAGACTGGGTGATGCGCCAGACAACAGAGGACAGTCCAAGAGGAATAAGATGGACAACATTTTCTACATTGGAAGATCTGGAATATGCAGATGACATCGCACTGCTAGCACATTCACATCAACACATCCAGTAAAAAACGGATAGACTTAATAAGTATAGCCAGCAGGTGGGCTTGAACATCAACCTAAAGAAGACAGAGGTCATGACGCTCAATGTGAGCAACCCTGAGCCCATATTAGTAAGGAATCAACAACTGGAACAGACAGATGCTTTCACATACCTAGGATGCATAGTAACACCAGACGGTGGAGCAAGCAAGGACATCAACAACAGAATGAACAAAGCAAGAACAGCCTTTTTTAGCCTAAACAACATCTGGAAGTCCTCTCAGTACAGCACAAGCACAAAATTAGGATTATATCAGAGCTGTGTGCTTTCTGTGCTTCTCTGTGGCGCAGAAGGCTGGAGAGTTACAGAGAAGGAAATGTCGAAATTGTCCTCTTTTCACACAACATGCCTAAGGAAAATTCTCTGAATCTTCTGGCCAAACACCACCAGGAACCAAGAACTACTTATTCGGAGTAACCAGGAAGACATGCACACCATCATAGCTGGCAGACGCTGGAGTTGGGTTGGCCATGTCCTCAGAAGCGACCCTGATACCATCACAAGAACAGCTATGCTATGGACCCCTGAGGGAAAGCGAAAGAGAGGCTGACCAAAAACAACTTGGCGGAGAACTGTGGAAGCTGAGATGCAAAGAATGAACCAGAGTTGGGGCACTGTACGAAGGATGGTCGCCGACCGAGCAAAATGGAACCAGTTTGTTGCTGCCCTACAAGACGCCACCAGGCGTGATGGCCGCTGACTGCTTTGACGGTTGGCGGTTATGGATCAAAGAAGAAAGATGGCTTGTCTATTCACACAATATCTCCAGAAATCACATTGGTATTATATACATTACAGTGATATTATAGTGTATACTTTACCTGAATTACAATGTCTCTGCTTTTGTGACAATAAGTTAAAAAGTCTTTTTCTTCATATGACTTGCATCTTCACACATAAATTGATCTAATGTTCGTATGTTTCTGCACTTATCTGAGTGCTCATTAAATGATGGTGACAATGTTGGTTGACTCCACATGGCTATATAGACTCGGCTGATCTTCTCATGTATTAGGGATACCAGCACAATCAGGTGGACCAGCTCTAGTGCTCCATGTCGCTATGTGGGAAAACACTTGGGTTCTCACTTCTGGCTTAAGTTCTGTAGGTATGACGGAAACCTGAAACAACATAAAGTCTGTGGCTAGCCTCTTCCTAAGAGTTCCCATAGACTAATGTAAGGTTGTCCAGTGTCATCAGTAATTCATGAGTATGAATGCGCACACGTGTTTCTGGTTACGTTGTCAGTAGTACATATGTCTACTTGCAAACACAAATTCAAATGATATGATTACAACTGTACATAATATTACATCATCCATTTACATCATATTTACATAGTCCTATCTTCCATCTGCTATCTTTCCATTCAGCTCTGGAAATGTGCAGTAGTGGTCTATCACAAACAGAAAGATCCTGACATTCATGACGTATGATATACATTATTGTCATCTGGTGTGGTTTTCACTTTCCCTCCATCTTATTCTTCTATTAGACATTACATAGCATGATTGATCAATGAAGTGACATATTTAAATTTATTATGTATTTACAAAATAGGAACAGTAGCCCTACTCACGCTCTAGTCTTGTCAGAAACACACTAGCAAGACAAATTCTGGCAAGGGCAGGCTATCCCAAATACTCAATGGTGAAGGAATACGTGACTCCTCTCTCCTTTTGTCCTCTGCGTTCTCTGATTTCGTGTGTGCCCTCCCACTTTGTTGTTGTTCTTTTGAAAAGGTGATGGGTGGAGAGCGGTCACATAACAGCTGACCATTATTGCTTCTTCTCGTTCCATCTTGGTCTACCTTGTTCAACCTGAAAATTGGTTATAATTGGGGTATTTAGTGTCATTTTATTTACTTATTTTGTATTAAATTTAAATAACTATTGTCTTCTGCAGGTGCTGATTTTAATTTATATTAGTAATGTTCATTTTATTTTTGCTTTTGTATTGTTTATAGATAACTATTGTCCTTTGCTCTTGGTTTTAATTTGTATTAGTATTTGTTCTTTTTGAGTTCGTGTTTTTTTTTAACGTTGTCTTTCCTTGTTCTATGAGTATTTAATAAGTTTGCTAATTTCTTCTGTTTTGTTGGTTGTTTTATTTTTATTAATGATTTGTTAGTTTTTGTTGCTAAATTTCCATTTGGTTGAATGTCTTTTCTAAAGTATTATTTGTATTGTTGTTAATATTGTCACTGTTATTAACCTTATATGTTTTCCTTTGTTTTATGTATATAGAGTATTGATTGGGCGTCCCCTGGGGCATCTATACTTAAAACCTTATCCGCTGTCATATCAATATTGTGATTTATATAGTAAGTTTTTAATTCAAGCCTTTGTTGTTCGTACTTTTTACAGTTTATCCGGTAGGGGTGTAGAATAATGTAGAATAACTATTTAGTGGTGTATCGTGTCTCTGCAGTGTTACCAGGCATGCTGTAAGGTACTGCTTTCATTCTCCTTACGCAAACCAGTGGCGAATCTGATGGAGGCTCCAGGGGGAGCAAAGGTCAACTCAACCGACGCAGGATTGTATCTAGTGGCCGTGTTGATGTAGTGTGAGAGTAGGAAATACGCGAATGGTGTACTGTTCGATGTAGTTGACACTTGATAATGTTTCACTCACACTCTTGTACAAGTCAATGATGTTAGGAACCGCTGTTGACGTTTTTATGCTTTTAATAAGGACGCACACACTTGGACAGCACGGAATACAGTCATGAGTATGTTGACATAGCAAATCATTAGGCAGTAGAATAGTAGTACATCTCATGCAGCATTCAATATTAAATAGTCATTCAATGTTCTGGCGGACTATTGCCATATCCCCTAACTGACTGAACGCATCAGTGGGTATGTGTGTGTGAACATACAAAGAGTTCACTGGACGAACCTTTTCTTTGGCTAAGTTCTCCAGCTGTATATGTTAAGTATTTAGGTAACAAAGTTAAACCACGATAGGGGTTTTAATCTTAATGAGATCTCCGTGCCACTGTCTGAATAATAAGATTCCTGATCCGTTCTCTGGACAGTGATCCATAATGATGACAGGAATACAAAATGGCTTCCTTCCCTGAGTTTTCGCTCACTCGCCCAGCGGGAGGATAATCATAAGCCAGAGTTAATTCATAACTTGTATATATAAACTTTCCATGAGTTTCCATACAGTCCCTTAGTCAGAAGGTTGCTTCATAAAGACATAAGCGCTGATGGAACCTGTCATCTTCATCAATCTATATTTCAACGACCAACGATGCTCGAAAATACGATGTTTCATCTAGGTCTAACCATAAGGAGATCATCAAAGGAAAAAGGGTCTGGCTTTACCTGGAGTCCGAATCTAAACATAATGAAATACATGAGAAGAGTCTCTGACATAACACTCTCGCAGAGACATTCCTTCCTTATGGAAAAATCATCCACAAATCATTTTTAACCTCTAACAGAACCAGCCCTAGAAAACACACACCCGGCCATTACGACCAGCTTCTTCGGAACTCACTACAACTCTCTAGGACAACGGATACCTCCGCCAGAGTTCGGTATAGTCCGACCTTAGCATACGAAGATATACAATATAGGACTGAATCTTCTTGTACTAGACAAGTAATACATATAAATTCAGGCCATAAACATATTGAACAAGACCAATCTATTTTCTGGCCCTAACAAACGAGAACTGACATGACTTCCATATTCATACGCCGAATCGATATCAAGAGAGATCATCCCTATAATTAAACGTATAAATCAATCATGGATTATCTCGCTTTCCCACGGGAAGCATTTTCGTACACAATTAAATACAAATATATATTTTCCCTATTAAATAGACATATCGTATTTTTGTAATCTGTGCATTCAAAAATATGTATGCAACAGATTACCACACCCCCCGGGGAAAAAAATGGTACATTTTTTTTTTGAAATACATCCAGGAGCAACATACAATAGGCTCACAACGCACGAATAACAATGCGCAGATGATAAGCATTCCAAATAAATGTAACGCCTAACGTAAGGCTAAGTCGTCATATGACACGACAAGTGAGAATATATCTCAGAAACCAGAGAAAGTTTTTCCCTGAGTATAAATATTTCCAGGGAGGTGTCACCAACGCATACTACAATACTGGCAATGCCACAATTTCTACACTAGTTTATCCAAAAATTTCATCTTAGGTATTTTAACATCATGATTATCAAAGACGAAAAAACCTCCAAAGATCAGCGGTGAATATACATCAATGAACCGCTAAGTGTTTATACAATCAACATATCATACAAAGGACAGACATAAGTCTGGAAATATCAAGAAAGCTTGGACTCATGTTGAGATCTACCGTCATAACGAGATCTATCCAAATTATGATCTCCGTTGAGACCATTGCTTTTGTTTACCCTCCATTTACCATAGTGATGAAAAGTTGTGTTATTACCCTTGTGATCAGTAGGATTTTGTTGTCCACAAAAACAATTATTATGAGATTGGTAACCTCTATTGAAGTTCCCATTGTTACTGGGACCCAAAAAATGAGCATCATCAAATTGCTTCCAGTTCTTTGAAAAAGAACCATTACGTGAAAAAGGATAATTAACACGCGATGAACGCCCTTGGCGCTGTTCATAATTATGATTATATTTTCTAGCACAATTGTTGTTATTTTTGCCTGTGGCAATGTGCTTAACAGAAGGATCGTACTGCTTGGGCTGAGTACGATGTGTACTAACAGTTTTATTCTCTTTTACCAATCTATCAGAACCTTGAAAAGTCGATGCACGGTTTTTCTGAGGAATCTTGTCATGACATTTATCAAAGTACTCACCGTGATCCAAAAGGCTGACACTTGATTTACTTTTGTCGGCCTCACGCCAACTCCCATTAGAGGCAGTATCGTTATTTCGTGGGAAACCATATTTTCCACGAAAAGATTTGCTCACATATTGTTTCATGTTACTACTAGCATGTCGTTGACTCTTTGCACTAACATAGTGACCATCAGATTTGTGTTCAAATCTATTCACCTTATTATTAGACAACATCTTATTGTTCAAAACAATATCTAACAAACCGTCGACCCTCTTACGAAGTTTTGTAACTTCCACTTCTGCCAAAGCTTTCTCTCTAGAAAAAGCTTTCTGAGTTTTCTCATTAGTTCTCACTTCCCAGTTATAATCTAACTTTGTAACACGTAACTGAGATACAAGAGTTTTCTCTCTAGCAATACTATCTTTGAGATCTGTTCTCAACTCTGTCATCTGAGACGTAGTTTCTAGAACCTTAGTCTTTTCTTGAACAAGTTCAAGTTTCAGTGCTTCCATAGCACTATGATGAGTAGTCATCAGTTTATCAATCTTTTCATCATTTTCTTTCTTCGCTCTCAACTGTGTCAACTCCAGTTGCAGTGACTGAATCTCCATATCCTTCTTATTCTTAAACACCTTAATCTCCTCCTGAGATATTAAATTATTTTCTTCTAGTTGGCGGCTTAGAAACACATTTTGACTCAATAGATTAGTGAGTTTATCATTATATATCTTCTTGTGTTTCTCAGCCTCCACTTTTAATTCATCATAGTCTCTTTTGACCTGTTCAAGCTCACTAATAAGAGCCAGTTCATTACATAGATATTTGTCTTTCATTGAGCTCATCTCATCTTCTAACTTTTTTTTCTCCTTTTCCAGTTGAGATTGTCTCAATTTATTCTCACAAGGAAGAGCTAATGTTTCTATTATCTTCCACAGTAGTTTTAAATCAAGCGTGGAAGAGGTCACCTTATCTACCTGATTATCCATCATCTGTTTTAATGAGGTAACTTCATCTTCTAACTCTTTTTTCTGTCTAAGAGAGAATTCACCAAATTTCCTATTATCAGCTATCAATTGAGTCACTTTACTCTTCAATGTAGCATTTTCATCATTCATTGCTGATAACTTATCAGTAAGAGCTTTCTTATCACTTTGAAGCTCATTTATCGTTTCTTCCAGTTTACCAGCTAAGAGTCTATCTTCATGTTCTCTCTGACACTGAATTTTTCTCTCCTCAAATTCTTCAATTTCTCTGTCTAATCTCTTTTGTTCAGCCTCAACTTCTGTGTCTAATCTCTTTTGTTCAGCCTCAACCTCTCTGTCTAATCTCTCCTGAACCTTGTTATATCCGCCCATTACAAATTCTTCCAATTTATCTCCAGTCATCCCAAGGGCTTTCCCTTGTGCAATAAAGTAATCTAATGTAGACATCCTGTCTAATGAAATAGTAATCCGAAAAAGTAAATAAATTACCTTGTCCCACTTAAATGGGAGGCAAGTCTATACTATAGACTTGTATAGTCACTTCACTCTATTTTACTCTCTTAGTATTATTCAAAGAATTTGTACCAACCTCACTGGGAAGAAGTCTCTAGATAAGTATCACTTTAAAACAACACTGTGTGAAACAAGTCTCTAATAAAGAGCTTGTATAATCACCTTTATAATCTAAGTACTCTATAGTATCAATAGTGTATGATTATACATATATTTCCAAGTAATGCAACCACAAGTTTATAATAAGTTGAATAATCAGCTCACAATCACAATCTCTGTGTGAGACAAACCTTATATGGTTATCTTGTTTATAATATAACAAATAATAACCTGAGTACCTGTGGAAACAATATCTGTATAACCCAATCACTGTGGGAGACAAGCCTTACAAAGGTCTTGTATACTTCCTTAATGTAATCAATGATCACTTGAGTACCTGTGGAAAATAATATTTTCTATCCCAATCACTGTGGGAGACAAGCCTTACAAGGTCTTGTACACTTTCTTTTATAACAATAATAATCATAAAGTACTGATCTGTACTATAATGTAAGTGTATTCAACTATACCTCATATATCATCTGTCAACTAAAGACATTAACAAGGACAAACAAGAAAAGACAATATGAAAACAATTGCAGAAATCAAATTAAATTAAATAGGAAACTAAAGTAAACAGTCACAGAATCTGTGATGATAACTGCAATAGAACTAAACAAAACAAATGATGCTACAGTGTATAGATATAAATTGTGTATAGAACTGAAAGATAGCAAAGGGTAGGCCTACAAATACAAACAAATCAAAACAAAACTAAAGAACAGAAAAAATATTACAAAAACAAATATGAACACAGTCATCACAGCTAACAGAAATAGCAAATTGTTGCTAACAAATTTCCAATTAAGAAAATTTGTACCTATGGAACACTAGTACCAGACCAATGTCACTCGGTATACCTTGTACTAGTCACACAGAACATAAACTAATTTAATACATAACAAATAACATGTAAACATAAATAGCATAAATGCATATATAATATGATTAAATAATTAGAATGTGTTGCAGGTGGAGTGTTGCAAAGAATGTGTTCTAGAGAAGGCTTATCTTTTATTCAAAATAATTTTTCACTTTTAATAAGTTATTAAATTATTGAATTAACTTATTACAATGTTCAATTTCTTTGAGCATATGAAGCTCCACCGATGAAATATGCACTTCTCTGTCTATCAACATTGCTCTTCTACTTCAGAAGGATAAACAATCACTACAAGTTAGAACACTGTCTGACTGCGCAAAATGTCAACAAGTGCTGACCCAGATACCGTTACACTTGTAAGAACAGGTCAAGCTGACATCGACTGTATAGTTGGTCTATTCGTGTTGATGTGTGTCACATTTGGCCAAAATAAATGTTCTTGAAACACTAGGTGACTTCCACTTTCAAGACTGCGAAGGCTGGACCCAGGAAACTGGCCCACCACTGTAGAATACTGTAGAATAACTATTTAGTGATACTGTAGAATAACTATTTAGTGGTGTATCGTGTCTCTGCAGTGTTACCAGGCATGCTGTAAGGTACTGCTTTCATTCTCCTTACGCAAACCAGTGGCGAATCTGATGGAGGCTCCAGGGGGAGCAAAGGTCAACTCAACCGACGCAGGATTGTATCTAGTGGCCATGTTGATGTAGTGTGAGAGTGGGAAATACGCGAATGGTGTACTGTTCGATGTAGTTGACACTTGATAATGTTTCACTCACACTCTTGTACAAGTCAATGATGTTAGGAACCGCTGTTGACGTTTTTATGCTTTTAATAAGGACGCACACACTTGGACAGCACGGAATACAGTTATGAGTATGTTGACATAGCAAATCATTAGGCAGTAGAATAGTAGTACATCTCATGCAGCATTCAATATTAAATAGTCATTCAATGTTCTGGCGGACTATTGCCATATCCCCTAACTGACTGAACGCATCAGTGGGTATGTGTGTGTGAACATACAAAGAGTTCACTGGACGAACCTTTTCTTTGGCTAAGTTCTCCAGCTGTATATGTTAAGTATTTAGGTAACAAAGTTAAACCACGATAGGGGTTTTAATCTTAATGAGATCTCCGTGCCACTGTCTGAATAATAAGATTCCTGATCCGTTCTCTGGACAGTG
Source organism: Oreohelix idahoensis (assembly GCA_024509875.1). Taxonomy (NCBI): domain Eukaryota; kingdom Metazoa; phylum Mollusca; class Gastropoda; order Stylommatophora; family Oreohelicidae; genus Oreohelix; species Oreohelix idahoensis. The sequence goes on along the minus strand of JAMPIV010001765.1, from coordinate 241,188 downwards.
ATCCATAATGATGACAGGAATACAAAATGGCTTCCTTCCCTGAGTTTTCGCTCACTCGCCCAACGGGAGGATAATCATAAGCCAGAGTTAATTCATAACTTGTATATATAAACTTTCCTAGAGTTTCCATACAGTCAGAGCCGGATTAACGTAGTAGCCAAAGTAGCATATGCTACGGGCCCCGCGCTTTTAGGGGCCCCGCGCCAATAAATATGTACATAATTTTTTGGTCATCTTCTAATATGATCGTTAAACCAATGATCTTGTGATTTATGCCATCTTTAGCGCCTTTTCATTTGGTGTCACGAAATTGTGAGAGAAAGAGCATAAGAGGGTGACTTAGTGTGACTCTTCATTATTTTTATCTTAACTGTTTGCGGACGGAAGCCATTTAAGTAGCATTGAAAATTTGGTCACGTCTGGACGGAAGCCACTTTTTTGGCTCTAGGCGACTGCCCCTCTAATTTTGTTTCGTTCTTTGTGAAATGAATTTGCATTAACAATAAAAACTAGAATTTAGGAAACGGAAACTTCCTGTTTTAATTGAGGTATACGGCGTGTTCACACTCTCTTTCGATCTTGATTAAAATTTCTTGATTTGTAAGGTTAGAAAACTCAAAAAATGAGCAGTAGACACAGAGATAGTGGACGTAATTATGCTTCTGGAAGTGAAAAACATAAAGCGAAGGAAGAAAAAGAAAGAAGAGATCAACTTGTGATATCAAAAACACGTAAGCTGACAGAATATTTTGATGTTCATGGTGGTGGTACTCTAACCGCTGAAGCTGGAAGGACAGGAACAACTAGTACTAGTGCAGGCTGTGCAGCAGAAAACATACAGCAAAACCCAGTATACACTGAGTCTGAATGTGAAAGAATAAGTGAAATGAAGAAGTACTCTAATGATATTGGTGACTGGCCGAACAATATAGATGACTGTGAGAGTGAATATTGGATGTCCAAGGGAAGTGAAAAATGTCAACATGTTGATAGTGCCTTCTCTTCATCCGTGCGATTGTATGACGCTGAAAAGAAAACTCGATACTGTCAGAAGTCTTATTTTACACATATTCATAAACTTACAAACAAGCAACATGCAAGAAAATGGTTATGCTATTCAGAAAGTAAAGAGCGCCTATTCTGTTTCCCATGCAAGCTTATGAGTTCAGAATGTTCATCAAAGTTGACTGTGGAAGGGTTTAATGACTGGAAAAATGCAAGCAATCTATTGCGTCGACATGAAGAAAGCTCCTCACATAGACAAGCTTTAATTTCACTGTTGATGCGTAAAAACAAAAATGAACGTGTCGATTCCCAACTTGTGAAACAAATGGACATTCAAGAAAAGTATTGGCACAAACTTCTAGAGCGAATAATTGAAGATGTGAAGTTTTTAGAAGAACGAGGCCTTTCATTTCATGGCAGTGATGAAATTGTTGGGTCCCCTTATAACGGGAATTACTTAGGGTTGTTAGAATTACTTGCCAAGTTTGACCCTTTTCTGGCAGAGCATATAAGTACTCATGCAAACAAAGGATTTGGACATACATCATATCTATCTAAAACAACGCCTGAGGAATTCATCAATCTGATTAGATCCAGCATACTGGATCACATTCTCTGTGAAGTGAAGAAATACAAATATTATTCCGTTTCATTGGATTCTACTCCAGATATATCTAATATGGACCAGTTGACTTTGACTCTGCGCTATGTTTTGCCCTCTGGACCAGTTGAAAGATTTGTGACATTTTTTTGATATGGAAGGTCATAGTGCTGAACAGCTTACTAAAAGTTTATTTAATTTTTTAAAGGCAAATGACATTGATATTAAAGACTGCCGTGGTCAAAGTTATGACAACGCCAGCAACATGAGAGGCAAGTTTATAGGATTACAAGCACGAATTAAAGAGATGAATAAGTTTGCGCATTACATTCCGTGTTTTGCACATTCACCAAATTTGGTTGGAACATGTGCTGCTGAAGGTTGTCAAGAAGCAGTCATTTTCCTTGAATTTGTTGAAAGCCTGTACACCTTCATTTTTGCTTCTACCTACCGGTGGGGTCTCCTTTCTACTGCATTATGTGCTGGCGGTACTCATAATAAGTCCCATTTGCCCTTTGTGAAAAGACTGTCAGATACTAGGTGGTCCGCTCGGGCAGATGCAACAAAAGCACTTTTACACAGCTTTTCTGCAATAAACCAAGTCTTGGATGATATTTCAGATAACAATGATCAGAAGGCAGAGTGTCGTCAACAGGCTCGTGGTCTACTTTCACCAATGATGAAGTTAGAAACAGGAATAATGATCATACTGTGGGATCAAGTATTACAGCGTTTTCAAATGACCAGTGCTTCTTTGCAATCTTCTGACCAAGATTTGAATACAGCTTGTGCACTCTATGAATCCCTGCGGGGGTATATTCAAGCTATGCGGTCTACTTTTGCAGACATAGAGCAAAACGCCAAGGATCTGACTGAGTGTGAACATTATCAAGAACAAACTCGAAGAAAACACAAACGAAATCGAGAGTATGATGATTTCAGTGGTTCCAGCCCACTTGATCCACTTGTTGAATCTCAAACGCCTTCTCAGCAGTTTAAAAGCCGAACATTTCTTGTCCTTATTGATAGCTTGCTCTCTGCCTTGTCAAGACGCCAGAAAGCTTATCAAAAATTGAATGATGTATTTGGATTCCTTCGTCAGTTACAGTCGTTTACACCTGAAGAGGTGGTAACGAGATCATCGAATCTTATTAAATCATATCCGGAAGATCTGGAAGAAAGTCTGTGAAGAACTTGTGCAGTTTACAGAACTGTTGAAAACTCATCTTGCTTCTCATATTGGCACTACTCTAGTCCTTGTAGAGTTACAGTTTTACCGTTTGATAATTGACAATTCTTTGGAGTCTTGTTTTCCAAATGTAGAAATCGCCTTGCGCATCTATTTGTCACTAATGGTAACCAACTGCAGTGGAGAACGATCATTTTCAAAACTGAAACTTATTAAAAATGAACTAAGGAGCACCATGGGTCAAAAGAGATTGAACAATCTCACACTAATGAGCATTGAACATAAAGTTCTGCGTGAAATTGATACATCCTATATCATCAACAAATTTGCTCATGCTAAATGTAGAAACATTAATATTTAAACAATAATGTTGACTGTGTTGTTACTTTTGATAATGATAATTACTATGCAAATTAAAATAGTATGTGTTCAAATATATTTGTGTTGTTTTATTGTTTCTTTTTAATATAGGGCCCCTTTCTTAACATATGCTACAGGCCCCGTACTAGCTTAATCCGGTCCTGCATACAGTCCCTTAGTCAGAAGGTTGCTTCATAAAGACATAAGCGCTGATGGAACCTGTCATCTTCATCAATCTATATTTCAACGACCAACGATGCTCGAAAATACGATGTTTCATCTAGGTCTAACCATAAGGAGATCATCAAAGGAAAAAGGGTCTGGCTTTACCTGGAGTCCGAATCTAAACATAATGAAATACATGAGAAGAGTCTCTGACATAACACTCTCGCAGAGACATTCCTTCCTTATGGAAAAATCATCCACAAATCACTTTTTACCTCTAACAGGACCAGCCCTAGAAAACACACACCCGGCCATTACGACCAGCTTCTTCGGAACTCACTACAACTCTCTAGGACAACGGATACCTCCGCCAGAGTTCGGTATAGTCCGACCTTAGCATACGAAGATATACAATATAGGACTGAATCTTCTTGTACTAGACAAGTAATACATATAAATTCAGGCCATAAACATATTGAACAAGACCAATCTATTTTCTGGCCCTAACAAACGAGAACTGACATGACTTCCATATTCATACGCCGAATCAATATCAAGAGAGATCATCCCTATAATCAAACGTATAAATCAATCATGGATTATCTCGCTTTCCCACGGGAAGCATTTTCGTACACAATTAAATACAAATATATATTTTCCCTATTAAATAGACATATCGTATTTTTGTAATCTGTGCATTCAAAAATATGTATGCAACAAGGGGTCTATGTCATTTTCTTCCTGACATTCTTGGCAGTATGGTTCCTTAATCAAAAAGTACGCTGCAGCGAGACGGAGACGACACAGCTTTTTGTTCGAGGGTACATTTAGTTCTTCTCTGACCTGGCACGTCCTTGTTGGTTCTTTCAGCAGTTTGAACGGGTGTCTGCATTTTCTATTGTTCTTCCATGTTGTCTTCCATTCCTCATGTATAGTTAGCTTCACTTGACTCTTAATCTCCGAACTTCACAGTCCTGCTTTTTGTTTTAGCTTGTTCTTCCATACTTGGCGTTCTGGTCTGCCAACTCGTTACCAGCTATACATATGTGTGCTGGAACTGACACTAGCCAGACACTACATCCTGTTCCCTAGGGATGTATTAAATGCAATACTTTCTTCCTTTACGTCTGGCCGGCTTCATTTACCTGGGTGTTCTAGTGCTTGTAGTGATGATAGTGAGTCTGTTAATATCGTATCAGCTTCTGGTGGGTTATCTTCGATTATTTCTGAACCTTTTTAGAATTGCTACCGTCTCTGCGGTAAAAATCTAAGCCCCTTCAGTTACTCTGCAGCTCTTCTTAATTCCCCTATGTGGTATTACTACTCCTGCACCTAGTTCCATACTATCACCCTTGGATCCATCAGTGTAGTCTACCAGACTTTGTTTTGTAAGTTGATTTATGAACTTTCTACTTGTCGTTTTTGCTTCCTTATCTTCTATGTTTTGTTTGATCTTTTCAGTAAGTGGGTAGTCTTTGATTGGTGTTTTTAGCTCCCAGGGGGTTATTGTGCTTCTATATTTATTACTATTATTAATAGTTTTTGACAGTTCTTTGTACTGTGTTAGATCTTCTATAGTTCTCGACCCTGTTGGATATCTTTCTTTATTTAAGGGGACGTCCCATATACTTGGTTGGTTTTTGACAAATGCTTTATGTGCTGGTTGGGTCACTTCTTGTGCTACTTTACTACAATAATGTAATCTTAGTTCTTTCCGTCTTAGACCAAGGTGCAGTATGCCAAGAGCTACTGTTAGTGCTTCTACTAGTGTTGATATAAATGTACCTGTAATGGTTCTCATGGCTGCATTTTGAATTCTGTCTAGTTTTGCTTTGTTGGAAGCTACAGCTGAGTCATAGACTGTGCTGGCATAATCAAGTTTCACCCTGTTGAAAGACGTGTAGAACATAAGCATTATTCTTTTGCTGGCCCCTAATCCATTATCTTTTACTTTCCTTAGTATATTTAGGTGTCCCCTACAGCTTTCTACTAAATTGTCTATATGTTTATTCTAATTTAGTTGTTTATCTAAAGTTATGCACAGAAATCTTGTTGTAGAGGATGTACATATTTTCTGTTCTTTAAGGGTTATATTGATTTTGATGTTTTTATTTTTAATTTCCTTTGCTGAATATCATACCTATTGTTTTGTTTACATTAATTTGGAATTCCCAACTTTTTATCCACTCTTCTTCTTCTTCTTCTTTCGTTCGCTTGAAATATATTGTCTATATCTGCAATGTTGTTTCTTGTATAAACTTCACTGTCTTTTGCAGTTCATACAGAGGTCCGTATAGTTTTGCTTCCAGTGTTGTTTCTCTGGGCCAGTGGGTTTGCCTCAATATATCATATTCGGGGCAATCTTGCAGTACGTGCTCCGCAGTCTGGGGTGCCTGTCCACATGTACACATGACTGAATTGCCAATCTTGAATTTTGTATACATGTGGCTGCGGAGGCGGTTGTGTCCTGTTCTGAGGCGCAGAATGACTATTTGTTCTGATCTGTTCATAGCTTGGTAGTCATCCTGCGTTGATGTTGGTGGCTTTCTGATAGATTTGATCATCTTTTTCTTCTGATGGTACGTTACTGGTACATCCGGTTGTTCGTCTGCAGCACCTTCTTTAGCCAGTCCGTCTGCTCTCTCGTTTCCTGGTATTCCACAATGAGACGGTATCCACTGCATGGCGACCCTGCGCTGGTTGCACAGTTCAGAAAGTAGGGCCTGTATAACTGGCAATTTTCTGGACTGAAGTGCTTGGAGTGCTGATCTTGCATCTGTCAGGAATACTACAGGCTGTGGACCGAGATTGGTGTTCAGTAGTTTCTCAGTTGCCACCTTGATTGCCTGGACTTCTGCATCATAGTTGTTACAGAATTTCCCCATTGGTACTCTGACCGTATCCCTAGTGTTGTTTGGGTATTCTATGTACACTCCTGCTCCTCCATTCTTTACTGCATTCTGTGCTGACCCATCCGTGTATACTCGGACCCAGAGGTCCTGTGGGTATTTATCATCCAGGAAACTGAGAGTGACTGTCCTACGTTGCACGCTGTTCTGTTCATCCCTGTCGAATATTCCTTTCACTTTTGTGTGGATGTGTACTGGTAGTCCATGCTCCTCTCTCCAAGGGGTTTGTTCCATCTGGCACAGACTTTAGAGGGCTGTTAACTTCAGGCAGGTCTGAGGTTTGTCTACGAAATCGTTTGGCCTGGTGGATAAAGCTGCTTCTTTTCAGTCGCCCCATTGCTAGGTTTTGGAATCTGTCCTTCATTGGATGGCTCGGCATACAGAGGAACTTTTCTGCCTGTGTTAGCACTTTCGTGTCTCTGCGTTCTCTCAGTGCTTGTATCCTCCCCATTTTCTCCATCTCCACTATAGGCGTTGATTTCATTGCCCCCGTGATGACCCTAAGCGCCTGGTTTTGCACCTTATCTAGCTCTTGTAATGTGGTGTTTGATGCTGGACACCACGCAGCTGACCCATATTCCAGGTGTGGTCGTATGCCCTGCTGGTAAACTTTACTAAGTATTTTCCCGCTGGCTCCCCATGTGGTTCCACTTAGTTTTCTCAGGATGGCTAGCTTCCTCCTGGCCTTTGTTGCTGCCTTGTTGATGTGCTGCTTCCATGTCAGCCTATCATCGAATGTAACTCCGAGATAGGTGGGTTGTTTATCTTCTCTCAGGAGCTCTTTGTTTATCTTGATGACACCAGCTTTTTGTTTGGGAGAGAGGGTGAAGAGCGTAGTGCTGCACTTGTCTGTGTTGATGCTGACACACCATCTATTTGCCCATGAGGTTAAGGCATCTATAGCTCTTTGTAGCAGTTTGGTGGCCACTGTTGCATGCTCATCTGTGCACCATATTACCAGGTCATCAGCGTACATTGCCACTTTCATTCCATGTGGTAGTTCAGCAACCAGGTCATTGATGTAGACTAGGAAAAGTGTGGGGGACAGAACCCCTCCCTGAGGGACGCCATGACGCAGTAGAATTTTCTTACTCTTGAGGCCATCTAGTTGTACTCGGGCTCTTCTGTTATGCAAGTATGCTTTCACCCATTTGTACATCTTACCATTCACTCTACAATTTCTCAGTTTCTTCAGAAGCCCTTCTTTCCAAACCTTGTCAAATGCTTTTCTTAGATCTATCCATGCTGCTAGTACCAGTTTCTTATCTTGGAACGCATCCTCAATCTCTTGGGAAAGGTAAGTTGCCTGATCTTCGGTGGAATAACACTGCCTAAAGCCCGCCTGCTGTGGTACAAGAAGGTTTTCACTTTCAAGGTACCACTGTAGCCTGAGGTTGATGATACGTTCCATTGTTTTGCAGAGGCAGCTTGTAAGGCTGATTGGTCTGTAGCTGGAGGCAGTGGAACTGTCTTTTCCTGGTTTTAGGAGTGGTATCATGATTGCTTCCCTCCAGGTCTGTGGAACTCTGCCTGAGTTCCAACAGATATTGAAGATCTGCAGCAGCTTTGTTTTTGCTGCGGTTCCCAAGTTCTTAATCATTTCATTGGACACTCCATCAACTCCTGGCGACTTTCTCATTTTCAATTTGGATATTGCAAGCTCCAGTTCTCTGAATGTGATTGGTGCCTCCATAACTTCAGGTATGGTTCCATCTCGTCCGCGTGTTGTTTCTCACGAGTCTCCTGTTGCTTCTCTGGGCTAACTTCGATGTTGTTGTCTTTAGCAAAGGAGTCTGCAAAGTGATCAGCTGCCTGTTTTCCCATGAGGATGTTTCCATCTTTGTACAGAGCAATCCTTGAGTTTCTCTCTGTACCTTCATCGTTAAGTTGCTTTACCAGCTTCCACAGTTTCCTCGTATCTCTTTCAAAGTTCAAGGACTCTGTTTTCTCCTTCCAGCTTCTTCGCCTGGCCTGCAACTTGGCCCTTTGAAATTTGGCCTTAGCTTGCTGGTAGTTATTGTGGTGTTCTTGGCATGGACTGGTCTCTGCCTGCTTTCGAGATGTTTCCACGTCGTTGTGCAGCTGCTCTAGTTCACTATTCCAATATGGTTTGTAGTGCTTACGAGCCCCTCTAGGTATTGTTTCACGAGCAGCCTGTAATATGCATCTGCTGAATTCATCAACTAGCTTATTGATGTCTTTGTCTACAGTCAGATCTCTAGCCAGTATACTAGTACGGTGCTGGTACATTGTCCAGTCTGCCTTCTTGTAGTTCCACCTAGAGAGAGTGCTGCTCTCCTTGACAAGTTCATTTTCCACAATTAGGAAGACTGGCCGGTGGTCGCTGCCTCCAAGTTGTTTCCCTACAACGCGTGTGGTGTTCCACTCCAAGCTGGGTGAGTGGAATGCCAGGTCTGGTGTAGAGGTGGTGTGCCATGATCTCGAGTAGAAGGTTGGTGGGTCGATTGGCTGGTTAATCAGGATAAGCCCATTGTCATCCTGCCAGTTTTCAAGCTCCTCACCTCTCCTGTCCATGTGATCATAGCCCCAGCTCTGTGAGTGGCTGTTGAAGTCTCCGCATACAATCAGTCTTTCTTTTGCTGGGATTGTATCTAGTGCCAGTGGGCGGTCGCTCGGACAGTAGTAGTTGAGCAGGTGGAATTCTGAACTTTCTGTCCTGAGATGAAGCATCTGGTATTCCGCCCCCTCCATATATGTTTCAAGCTGACATGCACTGATGTTATTCCTCACGAGTGTCAGTATTCCACCTTTTCGCCTGTCTATTCGGTCAGATCGGTAGCACTGGTAGCCTCTGATTTTGAAGGCTATGTCTTTGTTGAGGTGGGTTTCTTGCAAGCAACATACATTTACTTGCTCTTCATTCAAGATATTTTCGAGCTCTAATTTTTTGCTGTAGCCGTCTTTTTTACTATTGACGCCTTCAGCATTCCAGTGCATTATTTTAAATGGTCTTTTCTTTGCTTGGCCAGTAGCTCTATTCTCATGCCTCCTGGCTCCCCGGGGCAATTGAGAAGGACCCCCAGTAGTAGGGGTTGGGCCCTTTCGAGGCAGAGGGCCCGGCACTGCGCCTGCCTGGGTGTCCGTCACAGGGCGAGTGCCATAACGTTTTGCAGATATAGGCATACTTCCCATAGCGCTAATGCGTGGCATCCTGATTGCTGTGGTGCGCCTCTTGGCTGGTTGCCTCCGTCTTCAGCACCTTGACTTGCTAGGGCAGACTGTGGTCTTGCTCGAGTCTAGGAGGGCCTGGCCAGTCTTGGTTTTTCAGCCGCTGATGGCTGTACTTGAGCCCCATCTCCACGTCAAGGAGCTGGCCTTGATGGGGTTTTATCCACTCTGAAACTTTGTCTATTTGTTTTTGAAAATTTTGGTAAACATGGTCCAACTTTTTTCCAGATCGCCAAATGGCACAGTCATCTGCAAATTGTGACATTGCATTCTTAATGTCGTTAAATTCATCTGCTAAATCATTTACAGCTACAGTGAAAATTAAAGGTGAAATCACTGATTCCTGAGGAATCCCATTCTGTAGTTCATATTTCTGACTTATCATTATTCGCCTGTACAGCAAAATACTTCTTCTTTCTTCTTCTTTGATCCTTTGCCGCCAACCATCAAAGCAGTCAGTGGCTATCACGCCTAGTAGAATCTTGTAGGGCAACAACAAATTGATTCCAATTTGATCGGTCGGTGGCCATCTTTCGTCCAGTGTCCCAACTCTGGTTCATTTTTTGCATCTCAGCCTCCACAGTCCTCCGCCAATTCATCTTTGGTCGGCCTCTCTTTCGTTTTCCTTCAGGGGTCCAAAGCATAGCTGTTCTTGTGATGGCATCGGAGTCTCTTCTGAGGACATGGCCAACCCAGCTCCAGCGTCTGCCAACTATGATGGTGTGCATGTCCTCTTGCTTGCTCCGAGTAAGCAGATTTTGTTTGGTGATGATATTCGGCCAAAAGATTTGGTGAATTTTTCTTAGGCATGTTGTGTGAAAAGAGGACAATTTCGACATTTCCTTCTCTGTAACTCTCCAGCATTCCACACCATAGAGAAGCACAGAAAGCACACAGCTCTGATATAATCTTAATTTTGTGCTTGTGCTGTACTGAGAGGACTTCCAGATGTTGTTTAGGATAAAAAAGGCTGTTCTTGTCTTACTCATTCTGATGTTGATGTCTTTGCCTGCCCTGCCGTCTGGTGTTACTATGCATCCTAGGTATGTGAAGGTGTCTGTCTGTACCAGTTGCTGATTCCTTACTGATATGGGCTCAGGGTTGCTCACGTTGAGCGTCATGACCTCTGACTTCTTTAAATTGATGTTCAAGCCCACCTGCTGGCTAAACTTATTAAGTCTATCCGTTTTTTCCTGGATGTGTTGATGTGAATGTGCTAGTAGTGCAATGTCATCTGCATATTCCAGATCTTCCAATGTAGAAAATGTAGTCCATCTTATTCCTCTTGGACTGCCCTCTGTCTTCTGGCGCATATCCCAATCTATGACGAGAAAATTAGCATGAATAAATCAGCAGTGCTTACTGTGGTGGTTTATGAATATACCATACTGTTCAAAAAAAGAAACGCAACATTATTGCAGTGGTAATGGACACCAAATTTCAAACTTGTGTCAAAATTGTATTTTACGGAATTAATTTTTCAATCTTGGCATGAAGAAACTTTCAGACTTTAACAATGAAATGATGTTCATTAAATTTGGTTTGGCTTTTTATTCTTTGCGACTGAGGCCTCCGTTTCAGTCAGGTGCATGGCCTCCTCTGGCTTCTATCAGAGAACGTCATCTCCTTGACATGGATCCAATTAGCCGTTGGATCTGTTGTTGTGGGATGGCTGCCCACTCTTCCCGCAGTGCAAGAGACAACTGTCGTAGTTTGGCTGGAGCTATGTCTCGCTGGCGGAGTCGTATGTCGAGTTCATCTCATAAGTGTTCTATGGGGTTCATCTCTGATGACATGGCTAGCCACGGAATGGTCTGGACGTTGTTGTCAGCAAGGAACTGGGTGGTGAGTAGTGCCACATGAGGTCGAGCGTTATCTTGCTGAAAAATCGGATCTCGTACAGCCAGAAGTGGAAGGACGTGAGGACGAAGAATTTCAGCGACGTATCGTTGGGCATTCAGGCGTCCTTCAATTTGCACCAGGTCACTTCTTCCCATGAAGTTGATAGCCCCTACATCAGTACACCTCCACCACCATGTGAAGGAGCCACATCAACGCTGTTCTGCGCGTAGCGCTCATGGACTCTGCGGTAAACTCCTCTACGTCTATCGTGTCGCTGGAGCACACAAAAATGATTCATCACTAAACCAAACCCGTCTCCAGTCATTCCCAACGGTCCATAGACGATGCTGGTTCGCCCACTGCAGTCGGTTCTGGCGATGCCGGTCCGTAAGAACAGGACCTATGTAGGGTCTTCTAGCCCAAAGATCAGAGTCGTGCAGCCGGTTCCTGACCGTTTGTTCTGAAATTCGACGAGCTGCTGACATTGACTGGACTGTGGAGGACGCAGATGCAAGTCGATTCCTGAGGTGACGCAGCCGTATGAAGCGGTCTTCGGCAGGAGTTGTGACTCTGGGTCTTCCACTGCGCGGCCGGTCTGCCACTGAGCCAGTTTCTTGAAATCGCCTCCAAAGGCGACTAATGTTGCTTCTAATCACATTAAATTGTCTGGCCACTACACTTTGTGACTGTCCAGTCTGTAAACGTCCAATGATGATGAGTCTTTGTTCTGTAGTGAGATGATCCATACTTGCGCATTGAATTTTCAACTGAATTTAGTCGAGGAGCGTCAATCTTTTATAGGCATTCAATAATATGGTCAGAGAATTTTGTGTTCAGTAAGTTTCCCGGGATTCTCATGAACCTGTCACGAGTTATTGTCAAAAATGTTGTTTTGACCTTGACCTCTTTCATGACCTCACGAATCATGAGGTGAGTACAATTCAGGTAACAACGAGAAGTTAATGACCAGGTGGACACAGTCAATAGGTTGACTGATGTCCAATCAGCGAATATCTTTTATAAAAGTAACACCAAATAAGTTGCGTTTCTTTTTTTGAACAGTATATTTCCATACACTGATATTGCCAGTTTCACGTGGACTTTCACAAACACTAGCAAGTATAAACATGTCTTCTTCTTGCGATCGCATCTTTGATGTTTACACCATCAGAAGAGTTCTCATGATGAATTTCGACTGTTGTTTGAAGTTCCTCTTTAGCTCCATATAGCGTTGAGTTTAGTGTTGAGTCACTGGGTCAGTATATCTTTCTTAACTGGTCATACAGAAGACAATCCTGTAGAACATGCTCAGCAGTTTTTCGTTTAATCCCCATGTGCACAGTGGTGAAGCAGACAATCGTAGCTTGTGCATGTCTTTATTCAGTTTGTTACGCCCTGTCCTGTATTAATTTGGAGGGCACTGCTGATCTGTTTCTATGGTACAGGGTATAGGGTGGGCTTCAGTGGTGTTGTCTTCATGGATATGTCTTCTTTATGCTGTCTTTTAAGTTTTTTCCCCGATGCACAAAGCTGCTACGTTTTACTAGACAACCCAATGCCAGATAATTTAGTCTTGCCTTCATTGGGTGCGTTGGCATACTTTTGTACGTGTCCATCTGGATCATGCTTTTGGTGTTTCTTCTGTAGGACAGTGTCTGTAATCCAGCAGCTTTATGCATCTCTGATATTGGTGTAGTTTTCATGGCTCCTGTAATACGCCTGAGAGCTTGATTTTGCACCTTGTCCAAAGACTGCAGATGTGAGTTAGCAGCTGATGACATGCTGCTGAGCCAAACTCTAAGTGTGGTCTTATTACTCCATTATAAATCTTCTTTACAGTTCATTCATTTGCTCCGCAGTTGGTACCTGCTAATTTTCTGAGTATGCCTAGTCGTCTTCGGGCCTTTCCCTCTGCATTTTCAATATGCTTATTCCATGTAAGCCTTTGGTCAAATGTCACCCCAAGATAGGTGGGGTAGCTTTCTTCCTTCATCATGGTTGTCCCTAGGTGTATGTTAGCTGCTTTGTCCTTGGGGGGGGGGGGGGGGGCAAGGAAGAACAGTGTTGTGGAGGTTTTGTCTGTGTTTATTGTAATAAGCCATTTCTCTGCCCATGACACTAGCTTGTCTGCTGCATTCTATAACTTGCTGTGGTGGCCGTTTTCATCAGCGCACCAAAGTACTAGGTCATCTGCATATAAGGCAGCTTTCACTCCAGCGGAGAGATCTTTCACCAGGTCATTGATGTAAACAAGGAAGAGTGTTGGGGAAATTACTCCTCCTTGAGGTACGCCCTGATAGAGCAACACTTTTCTGCTCTGCAGACCTTCAAGAGTGACTCTAGTTCTCCTGTTGTGCAAGTATGACTGGATCCATTTTATCATGTTGCCTTGGATTCCACTTCTCCTAAATTTTGCAATAAGGCCATCTTTCCACACCTTATCAAAGGCCTGGTTAAAGACCCAGATCGTAAGGACCTTTTTCTTCTCTTGGAAGGCATCTTCTACTGCTTGGGACAAGTAAGTAACTTGGTCTTCTATACTGTAGCATTCTCTAAATGCAGCTTGTTCCGGCACCAGGATCTGCTCAGACTCTAAATACCATTTCAATCTGTGGTTGACTATTCGCTCCATAGTCTTCCCAACACAGCTTGTGAGACTGATTGGCCGGTAACTTGCAGCCCCGGTCTTACATTTCCCTTTCTTTAGTATGGGTATTGTGATAGATTCTCTCCATACTTGGGGTACTGTTCCTTTCAACCAGCTGTGGTTTAATATCTCAGCAGTTTTGTCTTTGCTGATTTACTTGCATTTCATTGCTGATTTTATCTGGGCTGGGTGACTTTTGGAACTTAAGCTTGGAAATAGCGTTCTGTAGTTCTCCTAGTGTGATGGGTTTGCTCATTGGGGCAGGAGTATCTGTCTGTCCTATGGTTGCCAGTATTTCCTTTCTTACCTCTCTCTGATGGTCTATGTCCATTAGGGTAAGCTGCTTTCTGAACTGTATCTTCTAGCAAACAGGTATGCAGCTTGTTTTTCTCCGAGAAGTTTGCCACCTTCATCCAATGTGATAGTCTGCCTAGGCGAGGAACGCTGTTCATTTAGGGACTTGACTAATCTCCAAAGTTTCTTGCCATCTTTCTCAAGGTTCAGCGATGCCGTTTTAGTTCTCCAGCTTTTCCATTTTTCTTCTAACTTTGTTCTCTGAAACTCTGCTATGGCCTTTTTCCATTTGTTGTGAGTTTCAAGTGAAGGCTAGGACTCTGCATCCTTTCTAGCCTTGTTCATAGCTTTCTTGCATTCGTGGAGTGTGTTGGACCAGTATGGTGTGTAGTGACACCAGCTTCCTTTGGGAATGGTTTCTTTTGCAGCTTGTAGTATTCATCTGTTGAAGTCTTTTACCACTTCATTAATGTCTCTGTTCTGTACCTTGAGGTCAGACAGCAGCGTGTTCACCTGATGCCTGAATAAACCCCAGTTGGTTTTTTTGTAATGCCATCTTGTAATGGCTGGGCCTGTACTGAGAGTTACACTCTGGACAGTAAGAACAATTGGGCTATGGTCGCTTCCTCCAAGTTGGTCTCCTACTGCTCTACAACTAATAAGTCCAGCTATATCTGGGATGGCTAAGGCAAGATCTGGGATAGAAGTTGTGTGCCATCCTCTGGAGTAGAAGGTAGGAGTATCTGTGGCAGTATTGACTAGGATTAGGGAGTGATCATCTTGCCATGTTTCCACCTCTTCACCTCTGTGATCTAGATGGTTTTAGCTCTAAGAGTGGCTATTAAAGTCTCCAACTGCTATAAAGTTGGTGGCTGGTACTTGTACAGAGCTGAGACTCAGGGGTTTGTTGTTTGGACAGTATAATTCAGAAGTTCTATTTCCATCTTGTCTACCTGTAGCGGCAACAGCTGATATTCTGCTCCGTTCATGTAGAGGCTCAGAGCCCGGCACTGCACCTGCCTGGTGGAGCTCCACAGGGCGAGCACCAGTATGAGATTGTTTTAAACATGTCAAATTAAAAGTGTAAAATATATGTTACAACCTACCCCAAATATTTTGCAGAATACAGTACCCTGGCACAGTTTGAGCATAGACACGGCAACTGGATTACATGACGTCGAACACTTGGTCTGGGGTAATTTTATAATCCCTCTTATGTTGGGTGCACCTATTCTATTCCTAGGTCTGCGGTCTTTGAATATAGGAAGTCAGGTTTTTTTTACTCAATCATGAAGATGCGCAAATATTTTAGTCCGGTCCCGAATTCGATATCTTGTCTTAATCTTCTCTGGCTCTTGGAGCTGCTACTTTAATGTTGCAATGCAGAGCAGTTTTTGGTCTCCAAATTAGTGAGGTTATATTACAATTAAATATATAAATATATATAAATATATATATATATATATATATATATATATATATAAATATATATAAATATATATATACATGCGTTTTCAATGTGCTTCAGTACACACACACACACACATATATATATATATATATATATATATATATATATATATATATATATATATATATATATATATATATATATATATATATAAAATAGGAAACTCTTTACAGAGCGATACAACAGGAAGCAATCTGATCATCAGAAGAAGTCCTCCCATCCGACAAGTGTTTCGGCCCAATTACTCCTTTACACTCTAAGGGGGGCGGGCCCACTTGGGTCATGACTCCCAAGCGTCTCAGCTTCCTGTTGTCTTGTATCGAAAATGAACCCATTTCACTTATGGTAGCAACTTTAAAATCCACAACGCCAGCCGTGGAGGCAATTGTGAAAGTAACAAAGAGAAGACAAATTATTCCGTTCGTTCTGTCGCCCTTCACAACTAAGGACACACACTGAGGCACTAGCGTGCAGCCGACGAGCTGCGCGCCGCAAGCCACTAAAATTTTGTACCTGACACTCCCTATAGTATACATCGCCTGTTGCCCCAGAGTCGCATCCCTTTCACTAGTACACCAAAAAAACTCAGCGTTGTGGACAGACAAATTTTTGTGTTTTCTGTACCGCAGCGTTTATTGTCACGATGTCCATCGCCCATTGCGGTTGTTCCACAGCCAGCCTGATGCCTTTTCGGCAGTTTCACTAAGCCTCTTCAGTGCCCTTGTTCTAGACTGTCCCTTCAGCCCCAACAGTGTCAATAAATCATACACTGATGCAGCCACAAGCCCTCTTGCGCCCACTTCAACCACCATGACCCTTGCACTGAATCCATCGTGTCTCATATCCGCGGCCAGATCGCTATACTTGGCCGCTTTGAATGAATGTTGCTCGTCTAATCTGGATTCAAATGGCACGGTCAGTTCAATCAGTATGACCTGAAGCGTTGCTACAGAATGAAGCACTATATCCGGCCGTCTCCGCGATTTTCTGATACACTCTGGATATGCCCAACGTCCAGGTAGGTCTACCGCCATCTCCCAGTCGTTTGCAGTCAAGAAGAGATGGAAAACTGCTACCAGGTTTACTCGGTTTGGGGTGTGCTGACTTTCCTGCCCTCAGAAAGTATGTGTTTGCTGTGTCTGGCAGCACTTTTCTATTCGCTTTCATTCTTGCCTGATCTATTGTCGCAGCAAGCTCATTTAGCACTTTGTTATGGCGCCAAGTGTATCGCCCTTGCCCTAATGCCACCTTACACGCTGAGAGCACGTGTTCAAGTGTCTGCCTCCCCTGGCACAGGGGGCACTGCTCATCATCCGACTTTCTCCATTTCACAAGGTTGGTGGCCGACGGCAGCAGGTCATACATTGATCTAACCACGAAGCTGAGCCTAAGAGGTGCCATATATCATTCCTTGTCAAGGACCTCTGCAGGGCTCCTTCCCATGTGGTCCATTGACCTTGTTGGACCAGCTGCACTGCTTTTTGCAACCTCTTATAATTCTCAGCCCCTCATATCTCCTGAACTACCATGTCTCTGCGCTCCCTGCTTGATGCCTTGGACCACCAGCGGATGTCACCATGCCCAAATCCCCGTCTATTCGTTTGTGTGTATCCGATTACCTCTCTCAGTTTGAGTGACTCTTGGGCAGCATCAACAGCTTCTTCCACTCTCCACTTCCTTCCCGTTTTCAGTGTGGGCTGAATGGACTTAACCACGTCATCAGCTGACTCGCGTAGCATCATTGCAAGCCTTGCCTTTCCAACTTTGTACTCTTCAACAACTGACTTGAAGGGAAGCAAAAGTTTTGACTTTTTGCAGTACAGTGCTACATCTGACAGACCTGGTGGTACCCCTAGCCATTTTCTCATGAACTTGTTGACCTTCTGCTCTATAGCTTCCACTGTACTTGTGCTTATTTCATGTATAAGCAGTGGCCACAGTAACTTCGGTATCAACGTGAACTGGAGGCACCACAGTTTGAACTTTCTCAGGAGTCTGCTTTGGTCTATGATCTGTAGTCCTCTGTCTGCCATTTCTATTGTCTGTTGCACTGCCTTCGAGTCTTTTAAAGAGGCATCGTACACCCTGCCAAGACTTTTAACAGGTTCCTCAATGACAGTAGGGATTCTTTGGCTAGAAACCGTGAATATGACCTCTGCTATCTTCCCTTTCCTGACTGATAAGCTTCTCGACTTCTTGGGTTTGAAGCTCATTCTGCACCAGCTGACTAGTTCATCCAGGCGTGCTAACATCCTCCGGGCCTGATGTCCATCTGATGTCAGAATTGTTGTGTCATCCATGAGTGCTTTGAGCGGTGGCATGTGACACATTCTACCAAGCTTTGGGCCTATAGCCATTCCTTCAGCCGCACTGAGGATTACCTGCATAGCCATGACGAATAGTATCGGAGAGATGGTACATCCCATCGCAATTCCAACTTCAAGGCCAATCCACTTCGTTGTGTACTCTCTGGTTGAAAATCTGACAGAAAACCCTGCGAAATACAGCTTCAGCATTGCTGCAATCTCTTGTGGAACATGATACATTTCTAGGGCCTGCCACAACATCTGGTGTGGAACGGATCCATAAGCATTCGCTAGATCCAACCAGATTACATGGAGGTTTGTTCTGTCAGACTTTGCCTTATATATATATATATATATATATATATATATACACACACACATACTGAAGCACATTAAAAACGCACCACCTGTATAACCAAGGAACAGAGTGTGAAATGTAAAAATAAGTGTTTACAAATTTGGAATCTTTATTCATTTTCCTATGAATCCATGCTGGTCATTAATTTGTACATTTGATTGATATGAAATTCATTGCATTCTATGCAGGCAAGGGAGAAAACCAAAATTGCAACCAATAAAAAAATTCATTCACACTATCCTCAGTATCTGGTATGTCCACCACGTGCTTGCAAACAAGCTTGGCAGCGGATCCGCGTGGAACGCACAAGTATCTGAAGGAAAGTCTGGGGAATCAAGTCCCATTCACATGTAAGAGCAGCTTCGAGCTGTTGCAGATTAGCTGGAGAACCTTGCCTGTGGACTCTGCGTCCAAGCTCGTCCCACAGATGTTCTATAGGGGACATATCTGGTGATTGGGCAGGCCAATCAAACGTCACAATGTTCTGCTGCTGTAGATATTGCTGCGTAATGCATGTGGTGTGTGCACGTGCGTTATCCTGCTGGAGAAGCTGCAAGTCTGGATAATTTGTGAACGCAGGAGCAACCAATGCATCCAGAACCTCATCTCGATATGTCACAGCATTAACATTTCCACGGAAGACGTGAAGAGGCAAGTGATGGTGAAAACTGAATCCTCCCCAAATGTGAATACTGCCACCTCCAAATCGGTTGTGCTGACGAATACAGCAATCTGCAAAGCGCTCTCCACACCGTCGCCAAATGCACATACGTCCATCAGCAAAGGTTATGTTGAATTTGCTCTAGTCTGTGAATAGGACAGCATTCCACTGCAGTCTAGTCCATCTGACATGTTTCTCTGCCCATTGCAGGCGCTGCTGACGATGTCTGTGAGTCAAGTTTGGCCCAACATAAGGACGTCTTGCAGTAAGGCCTGCATCTCTGAGTCGTCGTACGACTGTCATTCGGGAGACTTGCTCACGTCTACCCACTATTGCTCTTGCTGTTTGACTTGCCGGGAGAGAACGATTCCTTAGGTGACTCAGCACAAGTTGATGATCTTGCGCAGGGGTAGTAACTCGTGGTTGGCCACTCAGAAGTCTATCCTGGGCATTGCCATTGGTTCCGTAACGTTCATTGAGACGTACAATAGTGCTGTGGTGGCAATTTATCCTTCTGGCAATGGCCCACGAGCTCATTCCGGTCTCCAACATACCAATGGCTTGTTGGTGGTCGTTTTTAGATAGTCATGGCATTTCAAGCACATGTACTGGGTGTTTTGTCTCAACGATCTCTTTATAAAGAGTTTACTGCCACAACGCATACACATTTTCAGGGTCATAGATGTTGGGAATCGTGTTGCACGTGTAACTTTCATTGTTTTCATGTAGTCTGTACACAAACCCATGGGTTGAATCATGCACTTTCCATTCCAGCAGCCATTCGCTCTCTACCTCATGACAAACATGGGGAAAATCCATTCCCACACCTTTTTTTTCCCCAGCTTCTCGGCATCAGTATAAGTAATAGTGGTGCGTTTTTAATGTGCTTCAGTATATATATATATATATATATATCTATATATATATATATATATATATATATATATATATATATATATATATATATATATATACATATATATATTTTATATATGTATGTATGTATGTGTTGAGGCCACTTTATGATGTGATTTTTATCGCGGCAACTTATTATTAGTACCGGATTTATGTCACACCATGTCGTACCTCAACTGAATGCAAGAGATACACGAGAGCGGTCGCTGTGAGATGAGTATCTAGGTATGACGTATGAGGGAGAGTTGGATGTGACGTCATAGCGTCAAGATGTGTGCCTAAAAGGGCTTGTGTATCAGCCAGTGTATTGGATTGTGTATTCAATAAATATTTCTAAGGCTAATGGTAAGCTATATGCTTAAATGATAGGCATGAGAAAATGCCAGGATTATAATTAAATTCAATACGGGACGATAACTCCCATGACAAAGAAGTATGTTAAACTAAAATTATGTGAACAAAGGTAATTGAACAGTTGTGATTCCGGGAGGTATCATTCCCCGAAGATATAGGAATAAAATTAGTGGAATTGTTATACCGGGAAGCGACATGCCCCAAATCTTCTGGATTGATGTGGATTTGATTTGTGAATATCTGAGATACTGGGACGCTTAAATTCCCCCAATGTTGATGGAAAAATTATAATGAACTTTTGTTATGACGGGACGCTAAATACCCCGCTGGAAATAGTGATTAATAAATGAGATTATAAAGATATGTAGAATGGAGAAGTCAAGTGACATGTTTAGAAAGTCGAAACAGGTTTAAGCAAGACTGTAACACAGAGAGGGAGCATACATGCCATGTTCGTAATTGTGACCTTGTTAGTGTGTACTTACTCGCTATTACTTAAACTGTTGCCAAATCGTCCAAGCCCAGTAGTTTATTCAATCTCTCAAGGTTCATTTACACAGTTATTGACTTCATGCAGTACTTGAGATGTTAATATGGAAAGGTGTATACAAGACGGGTGGCTGCCAGAATATTCAACAATATAAACCAAAGCAAGATGAATGAATTCTCACTTCTTCAATAACACAAATAGACCCTAGACAACAAAAGAATTCGGGCAATTTCTCCATCCCTTAACAGTATGTATGTATGTATATATGTGTGTGTGTGAGTGCGCGCGTGCGTGGGTGTGTGTGTATGTGTGTGTGTGTATGTATGTATGTAAAATTTAACCAAATTAAGCTGTGCCCCACTACCAACATCAGCAAAGATCTCATTAATTAACCCGATGTGTTTCGGTCCTCTCATGTTTTATTTTTCTAACATACACTTCACAGAAAAACAACATAAAGAAATTGAAGATGAAATTGTACAACATGTTAGAACATGACTAGCGCTAAATGAATCATCCACAAGGATCTTTTGTCCCAGGTCGAAGGGTGGCCTTGGCATACCAAACCCCTTCATATTATACCACTCTCGACATATTTCATTCCTTATCAGTATGCTCAATTGTGACGATAGTCTTGTAAAAACTGCAGCAATAAACTCGTTAGATAGACATATTAAAAAACGTAAAATAGACCAAGTAGATGAAGATAGGAATAAATTTGCAAGTTACGAGTTAAACGAAACAAACCACCTAGCTAAAAGATCGAAGGTCAATTGGTCAAGATTATTTTGGGTAGAACTGAATGGAGAATGCGCGCGTGAAGGAGTGAGTGTGAAAGTGGGTGACAGTGGCCATTACATTGTACATTTAGACGTGGATGAAGATGTGAGTCTAACATACAAGTCAGCAAATGCTTTTTATTCTGGATTTAAATCACATAAACTTAACCTAATTCTAAGTGAACTAAAAAGTAAATCGTCACAAGGGAGAATAGTGCGCGAAATGAAATGTGTAAACCATTCATTGTCATCTAGTTTTCTATCTAATGTTAAATTAAGTGATAAAATATTTTCATTTGCTGTGAGATAGAGGTTACAGTTGCTGGAATGCGAAAGTCTTTTACATCTATACTACCCACAGACATACACGAAAATGTGCAAAATATGTAACCACCCATACGAAACAGTGTCACATTTATTGAATGGATGTACCAAATTTCAAGCATTATACCAACAAAGGCACAATAGAGCTGTAGACATTATTTATGAGAAACTGAAATCCTCATACAATAATAAGAGTGACATAACAATAAATAAAGAGATAATAGTTAAACCATCACTTTTCGGCAGCAGTAGCACCTCATTTAAGACACATGCCTTAAAACCTGATTTAACGATAATCAATCGACAGAACAAAACAGCTTTTATAGTAGAGGCAGCAATACCATATGACGCCCATTTAGATAAATGTTACCAACATAAATTTGATAAGTAATATCCATTGACTGCAGAAATTAACGAACTAGGCTATCGTACGCATGTAATCGTACTGATAATTGGTAGTTTGGGTCATGTGCATGCAAAGTGTGTGAGTGGATTAATGTCGCTAGGGTTGCGGAAATTTGAAGCAAAGGTTTTATGTAAATATGTCAGTATTAGTGCAATTATAGGTTCTTACAGAATATGGAAACTTCGATGTAAAAAACACCCATTTTAAAATGCTGGGATATTTTCCCCACCGTCTAATCTCAATTGTGCTCTGTCTACTATACCAAACGACTATTGTATTTGATGCTATATTTAATATCTCACTCTACTAGCTGTCACAGTTCTATTTTTTTTATGGCAAACAAAAATTCTGATAAAACCCCCATGTAAAAACAACCATATTGCTCTACTTGAATAGTATTCCACACAAATTTTGTAAATTTCAATAATTCTAATTTTTGGCAGGTTATACCATATCATTATATGCCAATGTCTTTTAGAAAGCTTAAAAAAATTTTTTGTATGTGTAACACAAAGGTTCGATGTAAAAACACCCACATTTAACTACTTGAGACGTCTTAAACACTTTATGTAAATTCTAATGATTCTCCTATATGCCATGTTGTATCTATTATATCATGTCTGTACATATTAATGTATTTTATGGAGAATAAAGATTCTGATATGTATGTATGTATGTATGTATAGATATATATATATATATATATATTTATTTTATTTTATTTATTTATTTACACCTATAGGAGGAATTTTACTGTTAATTCAATTGGAGGTTTGAACGATGTAAATTATAATATAATCCTTCACAAAAGGCGGCGGGCAGATAAAAGTTAAGATTCCTAAGACTCACTCAGCATTGTTCTTGCTTTCTGAATATCTTGTGAATACTCCCTCGAGGTACAAGAATCATTATCTTGTTATCTACATATCTGCCAATAGTAATCTTTTGTGAAAGTAGATACATTGGAAGACCCAAATTTGATACTTTAGGTTTTGGCGATTGTGGGACCATCACTACAACTACAGAGCAAAGGTAGGGAACCCTTGACATTGTCCACTAATTTTCTAAGCTTCCGTAATTTTTTCTAGCAAGCTTTGTTTGTTGTGTGGATATGTATCAATAATTATATTTATAACTTCTAGCAGTCAGAATTTACTTATGTCCTACCTGTCACTGAATGTTTACCTGCATTGTCCTTTATATAGTATTATACTACATTTAGCAGAGGACGGGTGGTTCTATGACATTATAAACAAGAGTCTCGAGGTGGAAGCAAGAAAGAGATTAGCCCCTTTTGCATATCTTCATTATCCTCTGCCATCATAATCCACTCTCTATTTCACATTTGTGACTATATTTTTTTTCTCTACGCTCACACAATTTACTCAGCTGTATCTGTCTGACTTCAGACTATGTTTCAACTCAGACATAATGTATCACCACCTGGCGACAAAAAAATACCCTAATTGTAACCCACAATTGCAACGTTGAAAAGCCAAAATAATACAGACCTGGATGATCTCAGAGTAGTGCTCCACAAATTTTGTCAACGATTCAAAAGTGTTGTGATCCAGTGGATCCCATCTCATTGTAACATTGCCGGCAATGAAGAGGCTGACATAATGGCAAAAGAAGGTTCACATCTACCTCAGCCTGATGCAAGCATAACTTTTGAGGAGGCAAAGAGTTTTATCAGAATCAGTTACAGAAACAAATGGAATGTAGAACATCCTGGGCACACACAGAATGATGCTTACTACCAGCTCCACAGAAGAGAACAAGTGGTAATCTTCAGACTCCACACTGGCCACAACAGATTGAGATACCAACTATTCAACAAGCTAAAGATAGGAACTACCGATCAGTGTAACTGTGGCACTGATAAAATGACTGCTGAACATCTACTTCAAAGTTGCCCCTTATATGTGGTACAGAGAAAGTGCATATGGCTGACGCCGCTCCTTTCGTGGAAAAGCTTTATGGGGATTCAAATAGCCTCAAACTGACTACTGCTTTCTTTGAGAACATTCAAGTGGACGTCTGAGAGTGTACGAAGAAGAAGAAGAAGAAGTAACCCACATCGTGTTCAACCAGGTAATATGTGCAGATGACAAGCACCAGTTTTCAAATACATGGCCCAAAAACTAAAATGAATACTGCCAGTGTTTGGCTTATGAAGAGAAAACCAGGGCAAAACATCTTGGGACCCAGCAGTGCCTGAACCAGAAATAATTGTCAAATCATTGCCATCGTCAGGCCAGTAAAGTTCAAAAGTACTGGTACAGCAAATGACTCTGTAACATTGTTGCCTAATAAGCCTGTGATGTTAAAAGTTAGCTGTTTCATTTTCTTATCTAAAACACTTTATTTTTTTCTCTATTCAACCAATAACTGGTTATGAAACCTATTTATATGTAAACATAAATCTGTAGTTTAATCATTATTGAGTGAATTAGCGCTTAAAAAACACAAAAAAAAACTTTCATGACAACTGGAGAATGTTAGCAAATCTGGATGAACTAATCAAGTAGTGCAGAATAAGCTTCAAACCTAAGAATTCTAGAAGCCTATCTGTCAAGAAAGGCAAGATATCTAAGGTCATATTGATGGTTTCAAACAATAGAATCCTTACTGCCATTGAAGAAACTTAAATGTCTAGGCAGGGTGTATGATGCCTCATTAAAAGACTCAAAACTAATAAAGCAGACAACAGAAATGGCAAACTAGGGGATTGCCAATCATAGACCTAAGAAACCTCAAAATCTGGTGCTTCCAGTTCATTTTGATCCCTTAATTGCTATGGCCACTGCTTATATGAAATAAGAACCACTAAAGTGAAAGCTATATAGCAGAAGGTCAACAAGTTCATGAGGAAATGGCAAAGAGTACCCCCTGGTCTGTCAGACGTAGCATTTTACTGCAAGAAGGCAAAGCTTGTGCTCCTTTTAAAGTCAGTTGTTGAAGAATACAAAGCAGAAAAGGCGAGGCTCGCAATGATGCTGTGTGAGTTAGCAAATGAAGTAGTTCAGGCTATTCAGCACACACTGGAAACTTGAAGGAAATGGAAAGTGGATGAAGCTGTTGTTGCTGCACAAGGGTCACTCAGAATGAGAGAGGTAATCAGATTGACACAGACAAATAAACGGTTATTTGGCCATGGAGACATCCGCTAATGATCCAAGCCATGCAATCTAGAATGCAGAGACAGGGTAATTTAGGACAAATGAGATGTTATGAATGATAAGAGGTTGCAAAAGCAGTGCAGCAAGCCCAACAAGGGCCAATGGACTACATGGGAAGGAGCCCTGCAAAGGTCCTTATTATGGAATGATATATGGCATATGGCACCTCTTAGACTCAGCTTCATTATCAGATCAATGTATGACCTCCTGCCATTGTCCACAAACCTTGTGAGTAATGTGAGATGGGGAAAGTTTGATGATGGCCAATGCCCCCTGTGCCATGAGGCAGACACTTGAGCATATGCTCTCAGCTTGCAAGGTGTCATTAGAGCAAGGGCGATACACATGACACCACAACAGAGTACTAAATGATCTGGCTGCTACAATAGACCGTGCAAGGGTGAAGACAAACAGCAAAGTCATACCAAATACCGCAAATACATACTTTCTGAGAGCAGGACAGTCAGCACATCCCAAACCGAGTAAATGAAGAAGCAGGTTACCACCTCTTCTTGACTGTGCAAATGACTGGAAGATGGCAGTAGATCTACCTGGGCTAGGAGCATATCCAGAGAGTATAAGAGCATCTTTAAGATGGCCATATAACACATTCGACCATTTGAATCCTGATTGGATGAGCAACACTTGTTCAAACTGGCCAAGTATAATTATCTGCTCACGGACTTGACACACGATGGGTACACTGCAAGGGTCATGGCTGTTGAAGCAGGTGCAAGAGATCTCGTGGCTACCTCAATTGAGACTGTTATGTCTTAAAAGACAGTCAATAACATGGGCACTTAAGAGGCTCAGTGAAAATGCAGAGAGGGGATACTCCAGACTATGGAACAACCATAACAGCCTATGGAACTCTAGACTCAAGGGAGTACAAATAAAGCTGAGTCAATTATTTGACAGGTGACCACAGTTGAAAACATATTCAAGGGAGAGGAGTGGAGTAGGTCTAGTGAGAACTTGGCAACCTAGAAATGAAAATCATCATCAGGATTGGCAGAGAATGCAGAGGTTGAACTGTGGAAAAGCAGAACTGGAAATTGATCAACTGATAAATGTAAATTTTGGGAATAATGATGCCGTTGTGTACACTGATGAGAATGTTTATCATCTTTGTACTCCTGACTGTTACACTTTCACTCAATACTCACATTCTAAATTACAGTCACATCTATTATCTCACTCCTCACTCAGACGTTGTCTTGTCTCATGACAGACTCAATATCTCCACTCATGACATATAGAAAACACAAACTACCCTCGAAGACACATAAAGATTGTAGCCGAAAAAGGTAGTGATGTTATGCTGTCTGGTTTGCAAGCTCAACTAGCATATAAGGAAGCAGGGAAATTCAAATCGGGCTATCATGGCAAAATCATGTTCATCCTGGTAAAAACAAGTGACAAAAAGTCTATTTACAAATTACAAAAAAACAGGTAATGGTATAATACTCTGCTCAAACATAAGGAAAAAGTCAAGGCCCTATTAAATGAGCTTAAAGATAACCCTAAACATGTGTTTTGAGTCTTGAGTACTTCGATTTGCTCAGAAGCCACACTCGACCTCAGCCATTTGTGGCTCAACTAGGCATCTGAGTCTCTGCTCCAGGATTCTAGAGTAGATTTTACCAGGGACACTGAGAAGGGATATGCCTCTATGGTTTCCACATTGTCAGTTGTCACTCTTTTTAAAAATCGGTGTTATTATGGCAATCTTCCAATTCTTTGCTATGGTCTTGTTGCAACAAGCTCTCTGTAGGACCCTTAGGTGTAATAAGTCACCTGCTGCTTCCATGTACTTAACCATTTCTGGTGTTATGCCATCATGTCCTGCAGCTTTGCTCATCTTGATTTTCTCCAGTGCTGCCTTCAGTTCTTCTATCTTTATGTCACCTTCATCACCATTGGTGTTCTCTTCTGTGCCAGTGGTTATCATTTCTGATGTTTGACCTTGCTCACCATCCAGGAGTTCTGAAAAATATTCTTTCCATCTTCCCATTACCCCTTTTGTGGCTGTAAGCAATTTGCCTTGCTTGTCCTTTATAAATTTAAGAGGACACTGTTTTTCCTTCCTCATATTCTTTAGGGTCGTTTAGAACAGTTTCTGGTTTTCTTGAACATCGTTTTCTAGCTTTTCTCCAAATTCTTCCTAGGAATTCTGTTTCGCTGCTAGCACCTTGTTCTTTGCTTCTGTTCTGAGTATCATATATTCTCTATATTTCTCTGTTTTTCCTGTGTTTTTAGCTCCTAAGTATTGTTTCCATGCCTTTTTCTTCTCTCTTATTTTCTCTTTAACCTCATCTGTCCACCAAGGTGTCCTCTTTCTCTTGTTCCCAAGTCAAACTTCACCACATGCTTCTGCTGCAGCTGTCATTATGATGTCCTTGAATTTCAGCCAGAGTGTTTCCAGGTCCTCAGGTTGTTGTTCTGTGTTTCTCACTGCTGTAGCAATAAGCCCCTGATATCTGGTCTTCATTTCTGGCTTTTTCAGCTTGTAGGTCTTAATGCTCATTTCTCCTGTTCATTTTACTTAGCTTCTTGCATGATGTAAGGCAGTTCCTAGGCCGAGTAGCTCCTTCAGTTATTCTTTTAATTGTTAACAAGTAGTGGTCACTTTCAATCACTGGCCCCCTCCACACTCTATCATCCTGGACATACTACAACCAGCTCTTCCTAACTATGGCGTAGTCGATCACTGACTTCTCATTCTTTGTTGGTTCACACCTAGTGTATACATGTATGCGCTTATGGGGGAACTTTGTGTTTGTAATGATCAGATTCTGCTCTGTGCAGAATCTAAGGAGTCGCTTTCCATTGTCAATAACAGTGTCTTCTCCATATCTTCCGATAATTCCACCCCATGTAAACCCTACTGCACAAACAACACACATGTAAGGCTTCTCTCCAGTATGTATTCCTATGTGCTCTTTCAGATAAGAAGAAGACTCTGCAAATCCTACTAGACAAACATCACACTTGTAAAGTCTCTCTCCAGTATGTATTGTGTTTCTTCAGACTAGAAGAATGTGTAAACCCTTCTCCACAAACATGACACTTGTAAGGCATCTCTCCAGTATGTATTCTTTTGTATTCCTTCAGGTTAGTAAACTGTGTAAACTCTACTCCACAAACATCACACTTGTAAAGCTTCGCTCTACATGTAACAGAAAAATGTGTAAACTCTCCTCACACATTGTAAGGCTTCTCTCCAGTATATGTATCTTTTGTGTTCCTTCAAGTTAGAAAATTGTGTAAATTCTACTCCACAAACATCACACTTGTAATGCTTCGCTCTAGTATGTATAATTTGTTTAATCCTTCGGGGGTAGAAAAGTGTGTAAACTCTACTCAACAAACATCACATGTAAGGCTTCTCTCCAGTATGTATCCTTCTGTGTTCCTTCATGGTAGAAAACTGTGTAAACTCTACTCCACAAACATTGCACCTGTAAGGCTTCTCTCCAGTATGTATTCTTCTGTGTCATTTCAGATCAGAAGACTTAGTAAAATATCCTCCAAAAACATCACACTTGTAAGGCTTCTCTCCAGTATGTATTCTTTTGTGTTCCTTCAGGCTAGAAGACCATGTAAACTCTACTCCACAAACATCACACTAGTACGGCTTCTCTACAGTATGTATTCTTTTGTGTTCTTTCAGTTTATAAGATCTTATAAACTTTGCTCCACAAACATCACACTTGTAAGGCTTTTCTCCAGTATGTTTTCTTTTGTGTTGTATCAGACCAGAAGAATGAGTAAACAATACTCTACAAACATCACACTTGTAAGGCTTCTCTCCAGTATGTATTCTTTTATGTATCTTCAGTTTAGAAGACTGTCTGAACCCTGCTCCACAAACATCACACTTGTAAGGCTTCTCTCCCGTATGTATTCTTTTGTGTACCTTCAGGTTAGAAGACTGTGTGAACTCTACTCTACAAACATCACACTTGTAAGGCTTCTCTCCAGTATGTATTCTTTTATGTTCCTTCAGACAAGAAGACTGTGTAAACCCTACTCCACAAACATCACACTTGTAAGGCTTCTCTCCAGTGTGTATTCTTTTGTGATGTATCAGACCAGAAGACTGAGTAAACCCTACTCCACAAACATCACACTTGTAAGGCTTCTCTCCTGTATGTATTCTTATGTGTTCCTTCATCGCAAACAATTGTGTAAATCCTCCACAAACATTACACTTGTATGGCTTCTCTCCAGTATGTTTTCTTTTGTGCTCCTACAGGTTAGCAGACCATTTAAACTTTACTCCACAAACACCACACTTGTAAGGCTTCTATCCAGTATGTATTCTTTTGTGCCTCTTCAGGCTAGAAGACCATGTAAACTCTACTCCACAAACATCACACTTGTAAGGCTTCTCTCCAGTATGTTTTCTTTTGTGTTGTATCAGTTCAGAAGAATGAGTAAACAATACTCCACAAACATCACCCTTGTAAGGCTTTTCTCCAGTATGTTTTCTTTTGTGTTGTATCAGACTAGAAGAATTAGTAAACAATACTCCACAAACATCACACTTGTAAGGCTTCTCTCCAGTATGTATTCTTTTGTGTCATTTCAGATCAGAAGACTTAGTAAACCCTACTCCACAAACATCACACTTGTAAGGCTTCTCTCCTGTATGTATTCTTTTGTGATTCTTCAGGGTAGAAAACTCTGTAAACCCTACTCCACAAACATCACACTTGTAAGGCTTCTCTCCAGTATGTATTCTTCATTGTTTCTTCAGGGTAGAAAACTGTGTAAAGTCAACTCAACAAACATCACACTTGTAAGGCTTCTCTCCAGTATGTATTTTTTTGTGTTCCTTCAGGCTAGAAAAATGTATAAACCCTACTCTACAAAGATCACACTTGTAAGGCTTCTTTGCACTGTGTTTTCTTTTGTGTTTCTTCAGGTTAGAAGACCATGTAAACTCTACTCCACAAACATCACACTTGTAAGGCTTCTCTCCAGTATGTATTCTTTTGTGTCGTTTCAGATCAGAAGACTTAGTAAACTATTCTCCACAAACATCACACTTGTAAGGCTTCTCTCCAGTATGTATTCTTTTGTGTTCCTTCAGGCTAGAAGACCATGTAAACTCTACTCCACAAGCATCACACTTGTACGGCTTCTCTCCAGTATGTATTCTTTTGTGTTCTTTCAGTTTATAAGATCTTATAAACTTTGCTCCACAATTATCGCACTTGTAAGGATTTTCTCCAGTATGTTTTCTTTTGTGTTTAATCAGACCAGAAGAAAGAGTAAACAATACTACACAAACATCGCACCTGTAAGGCTTCTCTCCAGTATGTATTCTTCTGTGTTGTTTCAGATCAGAAGACTTAGTAAACCCTTCTCCACAAACATCACACTTGTAAGGCTTCTCTCCTGTATGTATTCTTATGTGTTCCTTCATGGCAAACAAATGTGTAAATCCTCCTCCTTAAACATCACACTTGTAAGGCTTCTCTCCAGTATGTATTCTTTTGTGTTTCTTTAGATTAGAAGACTGTGTAAACCCTAATCCACAATTATCACACTTGTATGGCTTCTCTCCAGTATGTATTCTTTTGTGCTCCTTCAGGTTAGAAGACCATGTAAACTCTACTCCACAAACATCACACTTGTAACGCTTCTCTCCAGTATGTATTCTTTTGTGCTCCTTCAGATTAGCAGACCATATAAACTTTACTCCACAAACATCACACTTGTATGGCTTCTTTGCACTGTGTTTTCTTTTGTGTTCCTTCAGGTTAGAAGACCATGTAAACTCTACTCCACAAACTTCACACTTGTAAAGCTTCTCTTCAGTATGTATTCTTTTGTGTTGTATGAGACTAGAAGAATGAATAAACAATACTCCACAAACATCACACTTGTAAGGCTTTTCTCCAGTATGTTTTCTTTTGTGTTGTATCAGACCAGAAGAATGAGTAAACAATACTCCACAAACATCACACTTGTAAGGCTTCTCTCCAGTATGTTTTCTTTTGTGTCGTTTCAGATCAGAAGACTTAGTAAACCCTACTCCACAAACATCACACTTGTAAGGCTTCTCTCCTGTATGTATTCTTATGTGTTCCTTCATGGCAAGCAAATGTGTAAATCCTCCTCCATAAACATCACACTTGTAAGGCTTCTCTCCAGTATGTACTTGTTTGTGTTGTTTTAGATTAGAAGACTGTGTAAACCCTAATCCACAAACATCACACTTGTATGGCTTCTCTCCAGTATGTATTCTTTTGTGTTGTATTAGATTAGAAGAATGAGTAAACAATACTGCACAAACATCAAACTTGTAAGGCTTCTCTCTAGTATGTATTCTTTTGTGTCGTTTCAGATCAGAAGACTTAGTAGGGCCTAAACCCTACTCCACAAACATCACACTTGTAAGGCTTCTCTTCTGTATGTATTCTTATGTGTTCCTTCATGGCAAACAAATGTGTAAATCCTCCTCCACAAACATCACACTTGTAAGGCTTCTCTCCAGTACGTACTCTTTTGTGGTTTTTTTTTTTTTAGATTAGAAGACTGTATAAACCCTAATCCACAAACATCACACTTGTATGGCTTCTCTCCAGTATGTACTCTTTTGTGCTCCTTCAGGTTAGCAGACCTCTTAACTTTTACTCCACAAACATCACACTTGTAAGACTTCTTTGCACTGTGTTTTCTTTTGTCTTCCTTCAGGTTAGAAGACCATGTAAACTCTACTCCACAAACATCACACTTGTAAGGCTTCTCTCCAGTATGTATTCTTTTGTGTTGTATCAGACTAGAAGAATGAGTAAACAATCATCCACAAACACCACACTTGTAAGGCTTCTATCCAGTATGTATTCTTTTGTGTTCCTTCAGGCTAGAAGACCATGTAAACTCTACTCTACAAACATCACACTTGTACAGCTTCTCTCCAGTATGTATTCTTTTGTGTTCTTTCAGTTTATAAGATCTTATAAACTTTGCTCCACAATTATCACACTTGTAAGGATTTTCTCCAGTATGTTTTCTTTTGTGTTGTATCAGACCAGAGGAATGAGTAAACAATACTCCACAAACATCGCACCTGTAAGGCTTCTCTCCAGTATGTATTCTTCTGCGTTGTTTCAGATCAGAAGACTTAGTTAACCATACTCCACAAACATCACACTTGTAAGGCTTCTCTACTGTATGTATTCTTATGTGTTCCTTCATGGCAAACAAATGTGTAAACCCTAATTCACAAACATCACACTTGTATGGCTTCTCTCCGGTATGTATTCTTTTGTACTCCTACAGGTTAGCAGACCTTTTAACTTTTACTCCACAAACATCACACTTGTAAGGCTTCTTTGTACTGTGTTTTTTTTGGGTGTTCCTTCAGGTTAGAAGACCATGTAAACACTACTCCACAAACATCACACTTGTAAGGCTTTTCTCCAGTATGTACTCTTTTGTGTTGTATCAGACTAGAAGAATGAGTAAACAATACTCCACAAACATCACACCTGTAAGGCTTCTCTCTAGTATGTATTCTTCTGTGTCGTTTCAGATCAGAAGACTTAGTAAACTATCCTCCACAAACATCACACTTGTAAGGCTTCTCTCCAGTATGTATTCTTTTGTGTTCCTTCAGGCTATAAGACTATGTAAACGCTACTCTACAAACATCACACTTGTATGGCTTCTCTCCAGTATGTAGTCTTTTTTGTTCTTTCAGTTTATAAGATCTTATAGGGGCAAAGTCTTTTACAGACAGGGGGTATGATGTGCTGGTGTTGTGGGTAGTGGGTTTCCCCCCCCTTGCTTCACCCTAGGCCTAGTGAATTCTTGTTCATGAAAGGAGCAACCATTGCGGTGTTAGTCTCTTGGCCTAGCAAAACCTCTCATACCCCAAGATCGTTGTGCGTGGTGAAGAGCCACACCCTCCTCGAGGTAGTCCTGGTAACTGAGGGTGCGAATCCTCAGGCTAAACACAATGGATCTAGAGGAGCAAACCGCGATAATAAAACCGGTGCACTACACCGTACACGCCCTCTGTGGGTGGGAAGGAGCCAGATGGATACTGAACAAGTCTTGGGAGTGGGAACGAGTGTGGACTGCTCCCTGAAGATCGGAACCCATCGTACAGGCACAGAGACTCAGGACGTGACGATCCTATTGCCTTCAACTCTTGGTCACATGCCTAGAGCCTCGGAGAACTCGGCGTAACCAGCAGGCAATTTGGTGGCGGGGAAAGAGCACTGTGAGCCCTACCTTGGCTACGTATCACAAGGAGACGCAGAAACACCCCCTTTATCTCCCCCAGAGCTGGCACAGTACACTTCTGGCTTCTACCCGGGGTGGTAGGAAATCCACAGGCACCCCAGCATCACAATGCCATGAAGATGACAAAGTTGGAATTTACTAACTCAAACCTGGCAGAGCAAGTCCTCCATCAGATGCGGCCGATGCTGGGCCCACTGGTGCGTGGACACGTCCCGATCCCCATCAAGACTTGCCCGGGGAGCCCACCCCGGCTCAAAAAAGCAGAGAAGGCCACTCTCCAAACCTCCGATGTCTTGCGGGCAGTGTTAGGATGTGCAAGAACATGGACAGGAAGACTCCACAACTTCCCCACTGAAGACACGCCCACGGCAACCGTTGCCTCAATTGGCTGTGTGTGGTGTACCCGGAAACGGGGCCTCCCAGTACTGAGGCACAGTTAAGTCCCCGATGTCACTTATCGGTGCAGAATTGAGAGAGATGGCTGAGCATCACAATCCCCCCTGTGTTGCAGCATGATGAGAACCCAGCATTGCACACTGAGCTTGGGGTGATCACTTGGGCACCAGACTTAATACTGGCTCTTGACTGGATGGCCGCATGCAGGAGATTTCTAAAATGGAGGGTT
The DNA here is from genome assembly GCA_024509875.1 of Oreohelix idahoensis. Lineage (NCBI taxonomy): Eukaryota > Metazoa > Mollusca > Gastropoda > Stylommatophora > Oreohelicidae > Oreohelix > Oreohelix idahoensis. The sequence continues at coordinate 206,851 of JAMPIV010001765.1, read as the reverse complement.
GGCAGGTGGTGGGTATCTGGAAGTGGCTCTGTGCAGGACGTGAGGATTCCTTGGGAGAGCCCAGAACCAGAGCACAGCATTGTGCAAGCTCTGCATAGTTGGAGAGCCCCCTGGATGACGGGGAATGCACAGTGTGCTACCCCACCTATCCCCAACTGCTAACTTAGAACCAGAAGTGGGGTCCTCTGTATGCATGCCAGGCCAGGATAAAATGCCTGGGAAAGAGACTGGAGCTCAGAACTCCCTAACTCAAAGTTGCAGGATGGCAGAAAAAGCCACGGGAAAGACAGGGCTATTTTGAAGATAACACAACCATATTTTCACCATACGAGCTCGGACGCCGCCTCGGTAAACAAGGTCCGCGCAGAGCAGTGACACCCCCAGGCTGCTTGCGAATAGTCTACTACTGGGAACATAAACAGATTAGGGATGAGCCCACTCTCCCGTTGAACAGGTGCTAAAGTCGTAGATACTGGGCCAGAAGGCGCATCGGAAACCACAGTATCACGCAACTCGCTTTTTTTTTCTATAGAGAGTACACCGTCAAATAAATCTCGTACTGGTGCTCGCCCTGTGGAGCTCCACCAGGCAGGTGCAGTGCCGGGCTCTGAGCCTCGACAGAGCCCACTCTCAGCTACTGGAGGACCCTCTAGACCATCTTGTGGAGTCAGCAGACGGCGGAGGAGAACTACTGACCAAAACAAAACAGAAAAAGAGAAACCCAGAGTGCCACTTGTCATGATGCACTGGAATGCAGAGGGAGTGAACAGCAAGCAGGCTGGATACAGCAAAAAGACAGAGCTGGAAAACATCTTGTATGAGAAGCAAGTCAGTGTTTGCTGTATCCAAGAGACTCACTTGAAAGCAGATCAAACCTTTAAAATAAGGGGATATCAATGCTTCAGATCCGACAGAAAAGATAGACGAAAAGGAGGAGTACTTACTCTTGTAAGGAATAACATTCCTGCACACGAAAGGAAAACCTACATGGATGGAGCAGAATATCAGCTGTTGCAGATAAAGGTAGACAAGATGGAAATAGAACTCCTGAACTATTACTGTCCGAACAACAAACCCCTGAGTCTCAGCTCTATACAGGTACCAGCCACCAACTTTATAGCAGTTGGAGACTTTAATAGCCACTACCAGAGCTGGGGCTATAACCATCTGGATCACAGAGGTGAAGAGGTTGAAACTTGGCAAGATGATCACTCCCTAATCCTAGTCAATAATGCCACAGATACTCCTACCTTCTACTCCAGAGGATGGCACACAACTTCAACACCAGATCTTGCATTCTCCACACCAGATATAGCTGGATCTATTAGTAGAGAAGTAGGAGACCAACTAGGGGGAAGCGACCATCGCCCAATCTTTCTTACTGTCCAGAGTGCAACTCTCAGTACAGGCCCAGCCATTACAAGATGGAACTACAAAAAAGCCAACTGGGGTTTATTCAGGCATCAGGTGAAAAGGCTGCTGTCTACCCTCAAGGTACAGAACAGAGACATTAATGAAGTGGTAAAAGACTTCAACAGATGCATACTACAAGCTGCAAAAGAAACCATTCCCAAAGGATGCCGGCGTAACTACATACCATACTGGTCCAGCACACTCCAAGAACGTCAGAAAGCTATGGACAGGGCTAGAAAGGACGCAGAGTCTCAGCCTTCACTTGAAACTCACAACAAATGGAAAAAGGCTGTAGCAGAGTTTCAGAGAACAAAGCTAGAAGAAAAACGGAAAAGCTGGAGAACTAAAACGGCATCGCTGAACCTTGAGAAAGACTGCAGGAAACTTTGGAGATTAGTCAAGTCTCTAAATGAAGAGCGTTCCTCACCTTGGCAGACTATCACATTGGATGAAGGTGGCAAACTTTTCAGAGGAAAACAAGCTGCAGACTTGTTTGCTAGAAGATACAGTTCAGAAAGCAACTTACCCATTAACATAGATCATCAGAGAGAGATAAGAAAAGAAATACTGGCAACCATGGGACAGACAGATACTCCTGCCCCAATGAGGGAACCCATCACACTACGAGAACTACAGAAGGCTATTTCCAAGCTTAAGTTTCAAAAGTCACCCGGCCCAGACAAAATCAGCAACGAAATGCTAGTAAATCTGAGCTCAGCAGCAAAGACAAAACTGCTTGAGATATTCAACCACAGCTGGTTGAAAGGAACGGTACCCCAAGTATGGAGAGAAGCCATCACAATACCCATACTAAAGAAAGAGAAATGTAAGACCGAGGCTGCAAGTTACCGGCCAATCAGTCTCACAAGCTGTGTTGGGAAGACTATGGAGCGAATAGTCAACCACAGATTGAAAATGTATTTAGAGTCTGAGCAGATCCTGGTGCCGGAACAAGCTGGATTTAGAGAATGCTACAGTATAGAAGACCAAGTTACTTACTTGTCTCAAGCAATAGAAGATGCCTTCCAGGAGAAGAAAAAAGGTCCTAACGATCTGGGTCGACTTCAAGCAGGCCTTTGACAAGGTGTGGAAAGATGGCCTCATTGCAAAACTTAGGAGAAGTGGAATCCAAGGCAACATGATGAAATGGATCCTGTCATACTTGCATAACAGGAGAACTAGAGTCACTCTTGACGGTCTGCAGAGCAGAAAAGTGTTGCTCCATCAGGGGGTACCTCAAGGAGGAGTAATTTCCCCAACACTCTTCCTTGTTTACATCAATGACCTGGTGAAAGATCTCCCTGCAGGAGTGAAAGCTGCCTTATATGCAGATGACCTAGTACTCTGGTGCGCTGATGAAAATGTCACCACAGCAAATTATAGAATGCAGCGGGCAGCAGACATGCTAGTGTCATGGGCAGAGAAATGGCTTATCACAATAAACACAGACAAAAACCTCCACAACACTGTTCTCCCTCGCCCCCAAGGACAAATCACTAACATACACCTAGGGACAACCGTGATCAAGGAAGAAAGCTACCCCACCTATCTTGGGTGACATTTGACCAAAGGCTTACATGGAATAAGCATATTGAAAATGCAGAAGGAAAGGCCAACGAAGACACTAGGCATACTCAGAAATTAGCAGGTACCAACTGGGGAGCAAATGAACGAAATCTAAAGAAGATTTATAATGGAGTAATAAGACCACACTTAGAGTTTAGCTCAGCAGCATGGTCATCAGCTGCTAACTCACATCTGCAGTCTTTGGACAAGGTGCAAAATCAAGCTCTCAGGCTCATTACAGGAGCCATGAAAACTACACCAATAACAGAGATGCAGAAGGTTGCTGGATTACAGACATTGTCCCCTAGAAGAGACACAAAAACCATGATCCAGATGGAAAAGTACAACAGTATGCCAATGCACCCAATGAAGGCAAGACTAGATGATCTGGCATTGGGACGTCTAAAGCGTAGCAGCTTTGTGCATCGGGGAAAAGACTTATAAAGACAGCATCAAGAAGACCTATCCATGAAGACAACACCACTGAAGCCCACCCTATCCCCTGTACCATGGGAGCAGGCCCGCAGTGCCCTCCAAATTAATACATCAGTCAGTGGTCTCACAAGTGGATGTGAGTATAATGATCTGCAAAAACGAACTGCTACAGTGAGTATGATCCACGAAAGCTATCCCGATCAATCATGGATACATGCCTATACAGATGGATCAGCAACTAATGCTGTTAGGAATGGAGGTGCCGGTATCTTTATCTCATATCCTGACAACCACTATGAGACTAGGCACATTCCCACTGGTAAATTCTGTTCCAACTATGCAGCTGAGGTTCAAGATCTAGAGCAAGCTGCAAATATGATTTATAACACCAACTCTGACTGCCACCAGGTAGTCATCCTCACAGATGCACTGTCTGTCCTGCAAGCTCTCAAGGGTGGTAAACTCCCGCATCTGAGAAATGAACTAAACAAGGTAGCTGCCAAAAAGAGAACCATACTTCAGTGGGTACCATCTCATTGTGGTGTACCCGGAAATGAAAAGGCAGATAAACTTGCAAAAAAGGGAGGAGAATGTGAACAAGAAGATAATGAAGTCACATACTTTGAGAAAAAGAGAGCTATCCAGACTATCAAAAGAGAACAGAACCAACCCAAAGACGACTATCACACTCTCGACCGGCAGGACAGATAACTATTTTTCGACTCAGGACAGGGCATAACAAACTGAATAAACACATGCACAAGCTACGATTGTCTGCTTCACCACTGTGCACATGTGGATTAAACGAACAAAACTGCTGAGCATGTTCTACAGGACTGTCCTCTGTATGACCAGTTAAGAAAGATATACTGGCCCAATGACTCAACACTAAACTCAAAGCTATATGGATTAAAGAGGAACTTCAAACAACAGTCGAATTCATCATGAGAACTCGTCTGACGGTGTAATCATACAATGATGCGTTCGAAAATGAAAAGAAGAAAATCTATGTTAACCCTTGCTCCACAATTATCACACTTGTATGGCTTTTCTCCTGTATGTATTCTTATGTGTTCCTTCATGAGTAAACAAAACAAATGCACCTGTAAATCCGTCCAGAAGACGTCCCTTAAAAACATCATCATTCACTCCTGTATTGTAAGGTCTTCTCTCCAATCATCCATGGTATGTATTCTTTTGTGTTTCTTAAGATTAGAAGACTGTGTAAACCCTAATCCAAAAACATCACACTTGTATGGCTTCTATCCAATATGTATTCTTTTGTGCTCCTTCAGGTTAGCAGACCTTTTAAACTTTACTCCACAAACATCACACTTGTAAGACTTCTTTGCACTGTGTTTTCTTTTGTGCTCCTTCGGGTTAAAAGACCATGTAAACTCTACTCCACAAACATCACTCTTGTAAGGCTTCTCTCCAGTATGTATTCTTTTGTGTTGTATCAGACTAGAAGAATGAGTAAACAATACTCTACAAACATCACACTTGTAAGGCTTCTCTCTAGTATGTATTCTTCTGTGTCATTTCAGATCGGAAGACTTAGTAAACTATCCTCCACAAACACCACACTTGTAAGGCTTCTATCCAGTATGTTTTCTTTTGTGTTTCTTTAGATTACAAGACTGTGTAAACCCTAATCCACAAACATCACACTTGTATGGCTTCTCTCAAGTATGTATTCTTTTGTGTTGTATCAGGCCAGCGGAATGAGTAAACAATACTCCACAAACATCACACCTGTAAGGCTTTTCTCTCCTGTATGTATTCTTTTGTGTCGTTTCAGATCAGAAGACTTAGTAAACTCACCTCCACAAACATCACACTTGTAAGGCTTCTCTCCAGTATGTATTCTTTTGTGTCGTTTCAGATCAGAAGACTTAGTAAACCCTACTCCAGAAACATCACACTTGTAAGGCTTCTCTACTGTATGTATTCTTTTGTGTCTTTTCAGCTCAGAAGACCATGTAAACTCTACTCCACAAACATCACACTTGTAAAGCTTCTCTCCAGTAAGTATTCTTTTGCGTTTCTTTAGATTAGAAGACTGTGTAAACCCTAAGCCACAAACATCATACTTGTATGGCTTCTCTCCAGTATGTATTCTTTTGTGCTCCTTCAGGTTAGCAGACCATTTAAACTTTACTCCACAAACATCACACTTGTAAGGCTTCTCTCCAGTATGTATTCTTTTGTGTTGTATCAGACTAGAAGAATGAGTAAACAATACTGCACAAACATCACACTTGTAAGGCTTTTCTCCAGTATGTTTTCTTTTGTGTTGTATCAGACCAGAAGAATGAGTAAACAATACTCCACAAACATCACACTTGTAAGGCTTCTCTCCAGTATGTATTCTTTTGTGTCGTTTCAGATCAGAAGACTTAGTAAACCCTCCTCCACAAACATCACACTTGTATGGCTTCTCTCCTGTATGTATTCTTATGTGTTCCTTCATGGCAAACAAATTTGTAAATCCTCCTCCACAAACATCACACTTGTAATTCTTCTCTCCAGTATGCATTCTTTTGTGTTGTATCCGACCAGAAGACTGTGTAAACCCTAATCCACAAACATCACACTTGTAAGGCTTCTCTCCAGTATGTATTCTTTTGTGTCGTTTCAGAACAGAAGATGTAGTAAACCCTCCTCCACAAACATCACACTTGTATGGCTTCTCTGCTTTATGTATTCTTATGTGTTCCTTCATGGCAAACAAATGTGTAAATCCTCCTCCACAAACATCACACTTGTAAGGCTTCTCTCCAGTATGCATTCTTTTGTGTTGTATCTGACCAGAAGACTGTGTAAACCCTAATCCACAAACATCACACATGTAAGGATTTTCTCCAGTATGCATTCTTTTGTGTTGTATCAGACCAGAAGACTGTGTAAACTCTACTCCACAAACATCACACTTGTATTGCTTCTCTCCAGTATGTATTCTTTTTAGTTTTATTGGAGTAGAACACTGTGGTAGCAATATACCACAAACATCATGTTGATAAATGTTCTGTATGTGTTTACTCTGCATGTCGTTCACAAGCTCACCACTTTTCTTTCTGATATCATCTGACCCACTTTCATTTTGAATTGTGACCTTAAAATCATTTTCGGTCTCACCAATGATTGCTGATCTGTCATGACTAGTAATGGGATTTTGAATTGTGACCTTAAAATCATTCACGGTCTCATCAATGATTGCCGATCTGTCATGATTAGTAATGGGATTTTGAATTGTGACCTTAAAATCATTCTGGCACTCATTAATGATTGCTGATCTGTCTTGACTAGTAATGGGATGCACAGCTACATCACTTCCTGTTGTTCCAGACTCATCATCATTGTCATTTGTCAACAATACAAAACTGGTATAATCATTCTTGCACAATCTTTCCTTGATGTTGATGCCCTGGTCTTGGTATGGCACTTCTGAAATTATATGGGATTTAGATAGAAATAAATAACTAAGCAGTCAGTTATTAGATGTATTAAATTGTGTAGCTATGTAAAAGACCTATAGCTGAATCAAAATTTAAAATTGGGAATAGTAAGCCATTATGGCAGCATTACATTTCATTCTGTCTTCAATATCCATTAGTAAAATAAATAGTTAATTTTCTTTGTTACGTACACAATTTTTAAAAACAAATCTTTACATTAATATCTCCACAGATTCACTTTGCCTCTAATGAATGTTGCCAAATTTTGCTGTGGACAAAATATGTGGACATGTAATGGTATATTTTTAGAAAATTCACGTTACATTTAGTTATCAGAATCATGTCAAGATATCTTGCAAAAAAGAAAATTATTTTAAAATAAAAAAACTAAAGCAGCTTTAAAAGCAAAGATTTCTTACAAGATTGACATAACAGTGAAATGCAATTTTTTTGTTTTTTTAATGGCAAAAGTCTTTAACTGCTCAATGTGAAAACGTTTAAGGGCAAAGGTTAAATACTCTGCAGTATCAGTGTGATGTGGCTGGTATCAAACAGTATTGGCTACTTCTGTTCCTTTGACTCTACTGGTTGTGTGGAGAGGGGGAACATGCTGCAGGGGCAATAGCTTGATCTCCATATAACTGTGCCCTATAAGTCACCCTATAAGTATCGGCCCACCTGGCATAGGGCATGGTGCCAGGGGTTACTTCCAACAGTGAGGAGAGGTTCTTTGATCTCACTGGACAGCTACCAACTGCTTCAAACTGGACAATCCCCAATCAATTAGGTGTTGTCCTGTGACGACTGGCCCAATCCTCTCTTCATTTAGTTTATGGGACATCATTTTTTTTCTTTTTTCCTTCATCTTCAATGCATGATCGTAGCTGGTAAAACATTTACGCGGCAATTTTTATTCTCACTGGTAAATGTTCTCCTAGCGTCAGGTACTATTTTTAGATTAACGACGTCATTCTAATCCTAACCTCAGTAGCCGAAACCAGATAGAACCAACTGAGTGGCTCGGCCAATGAATAGAGCAAACTACTTTAGGCTCAGCTAGAACCACCCTAAACCCACTCTAAGAAACCCCTTACGTGACTTTTAATGTTGTTGATTGGAGCATCAGTAGTACGCCAGATCACGTGCCCAAACGGAATTAACGCGGTAAAAGATGTCACTGAATGTGAAATTCACTTGCATCCTGGAAGGCGAAAGGGCCAGACCTAATCGAAGACTTCTAATTCACCCGTTTAAAGCGCGGTAAAGCCACATGTCTACATTGCAGATTAAAGTCCCAACTCTGAGTAGGAAAGTAAAATTTTGTAGAAAAATAGTATTGTGGTGAATTGCGTAGTACCTTGCAAACTCGACGCAGTGATCAGTTTAGCATTATTCGTTTTCTTTATGATTGCAGCTAGCTGAATGGTTACAGTGTGATCTTGTGTATTTTATTACCCCATGGGAGAAGTCTGTACTAAATGTTCATATTAATTTTAAATGTATTCGATATTATTTTCTATATTAATTCATCGCATTTGACCTGATGAATGTCACGCGTAGGGAGAGAGAGCAAGGTCGACACAGGTCAACTGCTCTCTATAACAGTAAGAATATAGATTGATTTTCTTGTAATACTGTAATAGTGATGTTATTTGTTATGAAACCAAGAGGTTAACTGTCTGTAATCAAGGGTAATTAAATACCATGTAAGAATAACAGACAAGTTGTTCTCCCACGGTGACTTTTGTTCCACAACTAACATACACCACACAATGTTGACACTTCGACAATAAAGAGGACAGTAACCAAGAAAGGGAAGTAATCACAAAAAGAGAGCTCTGGACAGGCTTATGATATTTTATCAAATTGACTCAGACGTGTAGTAAGTAAATAAACAATATGCTATTTATTAAGGGAATCACATTTACAGAGGGTTATTTTACATCTGATGAAAAAAAGAAATATGGTAAAGAATCACGTTTAAATCTGAAACAAAAATGGAATCTAGGTCCCAGTGGGGTGCCTTATTTTCTTCACTGACTAAGCCTGAGCGTTTGGTGGCTATGTGTATGTGTGGTTTTTCTTTCTCGTTAGTATACTTATCGGAATGTTCTTGTAGGATGTAGGCAGAGAAGACACTCTGCTGTGACTTCCTGATGAGAGCACGTGGTGGTGACTGACTGCCCTGTGTGCACTAGTGTCTTCAAGGATGTCTGGTTCACACTCAGGGGTGAAGATTCAGTCCCTGTCCCTTCTTGATTTTTGGGCTCAGCAAAATTGAGGGAGGTCGAAGCCAGGTCCTATGTTACTGACACTCTGCACTGGAGAACAAAGTAAGGGGACCATTAATCTCTTGTCTAAAGAGATTTTACATACATGAAGTTCCCCCCCCCTCACCTCCCAAAGACTTTTGGTCTCAGAGCATAGGCACACTTACCACTGAAGACTTTGACTGTCTAGTACACTGTATGTAAAAGATGTCTCAGTGACTATTGTCTAACAGGCTCTGTCCTCATCCTTCCAAGTCAAGTGTCCCTTCTCTACACTTCATAGGTCTTACTATTTTCCACAATCAACAGTCTGTCTTGTAGTCTGGTGTATCTTTAGTTACTAATTAAGTCTTAATTATCTTTCAGCAAGGAACAACAGCTTTCAGAATGTATACTCATAACAGAGTTGTGTTCTAATAAGGCAAGCAATAATGCACAGTAATAAAATACTATAAGCAAATCATATAAGAAAATTAAAAATATGTTATACAGGTACATAATGGATATGGAAGAATTAAATCCAATAGCATAACATATATTTCTTATCGTAGTCAACCGCATACCTCTTCTGCAAATTACACTTGTATCATTAAGCAATAATTAAACAAATAATTTTGGGAGATAACTCACCGCACAGAATCCCTTCAGTTTCACACCGTCCGAACTTGAATATTAGAATATATTCATAAGCACGTTATTGACTTTACACACAGTTGTGTACAATCTGTGTATATTCTTTAAGACTTCGGCTGGTTTCACGGTGTTCATCAAGAGTAAAGTAAAGTTAAATTTCCTCTGATAAATACATTTCAGACCGGAAATAGATGGTCATCTGTGAGGCACAGGTTAATTGATGTCACCCAGAAAAACCCACCATTTCCATCACGTCTTCGCAAAATTCTACCTGGCGAATCTAAATTGCCTGTTTAACGAAATTTAATACAAGAACTTCACCTGATCTTGCGTTCTCGTAGGAAAAAAAAGAAAACAAAGGGGTCATAGGGAAGACTGTGAACCAGTGACAGGATGGACTGAGTAAGGAATGTGGAAGATTTTGGAAGAGAAAGGATAGACTGCTCCATGACAGACAGCCCCCCAATTAAGTTAGTTGTCAGACTAACAACGCGAGTCTAGCTTTCTCTTTGCACTCCACCGCGTATAGATTCTAACGTCACGTCTAATCTTAACTCTCTTCATTTACTTCTACGATCCTCTCGGACAGCGATGCTGAATCCGATGGTGTTTCTTCAATTGTGTCTAATTCTGCCAGTGTATGCCTGCTCAGAAAGTCTGCTCCCACATTGATCTTCCCTGGGATGTATTCCACCTTGAAGGAATAGGGCTGAAGTAGTAAAGCCCAACGCATGAGTCGTGCATTTAGTTTCTTTGACGCCGCTAGAAACATAAGTGGGGCATGGTCACTTTGTACTGTAAATTGTACTCCATAGAGATATGGCTGATGTTTTTGTACCGCCCATACCAAGGCAAGACACTCCTTTTCAATTGTTGAATAATTCCTCTCTGCTGAGTTTAACCTACGACTGGCATAGGCTACAGGAAACAACAATGTTACATGCGTCTACGCACAGCACAAACGGCTTTGCTAGGTCCGGTAGTTTCAGTATAGGTCGTGATGTCAGCTTATGTTTAAGTGTAGCTTATGCTGCTTCACAATCCGGAGTCCAAACTACTTTCTCTGGCTGGCCTTTTCTGGTCAAATCCGTCAGCGGGGCAGTCAGTGTGTTAAAACCCTGAATAAAGCGCTGGTAATAGGCACAAAGGGACAGAAATGAACGGGTGTCTTTCTTGGTAATAGGACGTGGTGCAAGTTTTATTTTCTCAACGTTTTTATCCACAGGCCACATCCAGCCATGAGTGATTGTGTGTCCCAGAAATTCTAACTCCTTGAAACCAATTAAACATTTATTGGGTCGCGCCGTAAGTCCTGTCTCTTTCAGTCGCTGGAGGAGCTGGGCGAGGGCTTCCAAATGTTCCTCAAATGTGCTCGTTGCTATTAATATGTCATCCATAAAGTTGTGGATTGCATTATTTTGCAATGGGGTGAGTAATTTAGTCATCATTCTGGTGAAGATACCCGGAGCGTTGCTCAACCCAAATGGCAGAACATTAAACTGATAATGTCCTTCAGACATACTGAAAGCAAGCAACGGCCTAATTTCTTTCTTGACCGGGATTTGATAATAACCCTTGCCCAGGTCAATTTTTGTGAAGAATTTGGCCTTACTTAATTTGGTGAAGAGTCCATTGGGATCAGGTAAGGGTTCTGGTTGGAACTCTGTCACAGCATTAAGTCGTCTATAGTCGATGCAGAGATGAGCTTCTCCACTAGGTTTTTGGAGGAGCACAACCCTCGCACTATAGGGTGATTCGGATTTGGATATTATGTTTAGTAATTGCTCAATTTCCTCATGCAATGCACTTGCTTTCGCATACGGTATTGGGTATGTTTTCACCCTGACAGGAGTTGGATCTGTCACTTTCATCTCAAACTCGACGAGATATGTCAGACCCGGCCTATCTGTGAGCACTTCTGAGTGTTCTTCTAAAAGTTGTTTGAATTGTTCACCTTCTTCGCTCCCTAAAGTTGAGCTTATTTGCACATCTACCGTAAAATCTCGCGTATAATACGCACTCGTGTATAATACGCATGCTTGATTTAGCCCAACATTTTCTGGTAAAATGGAAATTCGTGTATAATACGCACCATAATTTTTCAAGATTTTATTTTATGAAACATTTGTTAAAAAAACTGAAAGAAGATGGAAGATGCTGCGCGATAGTAGTTCTTCGACGAACTGAAAGACCATGTCACTTCATAAAACGAACTGCCCATCCATATGACGTTTTAAATGCTGTTGTGCCTGTACATGATTTTTTAAGTTCCAGAGCTTTAAGTCGGATTTCAATGCATGAAACACCGATGCCTTGTTGCCTTCTATCCACTACCCACCCTAATAATGTTTTTTTTTCTAGGTCTGGAAGATCTGGTGGTGACCCACGATTCGCCTTTTTCTTACTAGGCAACACTTGCAGCGCCTCTGTTTTTTTCGCCATAATCGAATGTTGCACTCGTTAATGGAAAAATGTCGACTTGCTGCCCGATTGCCGTTAGATTCTGCATATTTTACCACTAAGAGCTTTTCTGCTGCAGTACAACATTTTCTCGAATTCATTTTTAGGGCTCAAAATAATCAAATGACAAACTTCACAACCAAGCTTAATATCAAAACAGATTGAAGTTCAAGAGTGCGAAATGCGTTTTGCAACAATGTATGACACATAAGAAAACACATGGCACATTCAATTTTGCGCCATTTTCACTGTCAAATTGTGACAAAAACTTGACAGACTTTCCAATGTAGGTTACTTTCGATATAGAAAATTACGTATTTTTTAGTACTCGCGTATAATACGCACCTGAGTTTTAGCGGGCAAAAATGAGTAAAAATTGTGCGTATTATATGCGAGATTTTACGGTATGTGCGATTCTTGTGGATGAAGCGGATACTCAACATATATTTTGTCTTCATTATCCACTTCTGTGGCAACTGCCAGGGTCATAAGATGAGCTGGTTCGGGGTTTGGGCGTTCAACGTACTTTTTAAGAAGATTTACATGATAAATCTTATGCTTCCCCTTCTTTGAGATTTTGTAATTAGTACGAGAAATCTTCTGTACCACCTCAAATGGTCCCTGCCAACCGATTTGAAGTTTATTGTTGCCACTGGGCAACAACAAAAGTACTTTCTCCCCAATATGCAATTCCCTGTCCTTGGCTGATTTGTTGTAATGTTTGGCATACTTACTGCGCGCTCGTCGCAAGTTTGTTGATGCCATCTCCCAACCAACCTTTAAACGTTCCTTGAGTTCCTGGACATATTTTGATGCTGTAACAATACTGTCGTATGCACTTTCATCTGTCATAGCTCAAAGAAGAGCTTCAAGCGGTCCTTTGATTGGACGCCCAAACAATAAGGTGGTGGGAGGGAGACCAGTCAAAGCGTGTGGCACTTCTCGGTAGGCAAATAGCGCTGCAGGCAGAAACAAATCCCAGATTTCTGGTTTTTCCTGAGCCAATTTGCGCAACATAGTGATGAGTGTTCCATTGAACCTCTCAACTTGTCCATTGGACTGAGGATGATAGGGCGAGGTGTGAATATGCTGTGTACGAAATAGTTGGAAAACCTTTTCCACTAACTTTCCCTTGAACTGAGACCGGTTATCTGTAAGGATTTGTAGAGGAAACCCTAGCCTGGTGAATATACTCACTAATGCTTCTGCTACATGCACTGAGTCTAATGAGGGTAGTGCAATGGCTTCACCCCACATTGTACATGTGTCGACTAGTGTTAAAATGCAGCGGTTCCTCCTTTTAGTTCTCAGAAGAGGTCCTATGATATCCACAGCTACTCTCTCGAAGGGAGTTCCTATTATTGGCATCTCTCCTAACGTCGCTGGGGATGTCCAATGTTTAGGTGCCACTCTTTGACACTGGGCACAGGACTTAACAAATCGGATGATATCTGCATTCATCCAAGGCCAATAGTAATGGGCTGATATGCGTTGCATGGTGGCATTTTGACCCATGTGACCGCTGAATGGAAGTGCATGACCCATCTCCAAGATTTGGTTCTTGTACGTAGATGGACCAACTAGTTGCCCACTTTCTAGTCCGCAGCTTTACTTCTTGTTGTCACTGCCGCAATAACAAGAGGTTCTTTTGGTTCACCTAGGAATACGTATCTATAACCCAAGATCAGGTCATAGATTGGGTCATCCATGACTGCTGCTCTGATCTGTCCTGACACAAAGCGGGATTCCACCTGGATATTTGCTATTTGCAGAGTCATTGTCTTGTCACCTTTTGTGGCTCCACGAAGTTCCACAGTGTCTGGTGTTACCTGGCCAGGGTCTACCAGTGATGAGGCGACAACTGCATCAAATTCCAGTCCCGTGTCATAGAGGCATAATACGTGCTGTCCATTTACCTTCACTGTGTCAGTAACGGACGGTTGCTTGGGGCTATTCTGTTGCCTCCTTAGATTCTTCCTTGGCGATTTTGTCTGTATAAATGCAGCATGTTGAGGAGCGGGTTTAATTTTACATTCTTGAGTGTGGTGTGTGTTCATCTTACACACCTTACACCACTTCCTCCCCATCTCCTGATTAGTAGAGGTCCTCTCCTGTTTTATCCTATTATAAGTTTGTGATGTGTTCTGTGCTTTATGGGAAAATCCACTAGATTTAGGCTGATTGTCAGAACAGGGGTGTGTAGATGCTTTTGCAGGCATATCAGTATATTTCCATCTTGTAGACTGAGACTCTGCCAAAGCTCCCTAAAATCTTTCAGCCAGAGTGAGTAACGACTCAAGGTTTTCGGCCCCATGCTCTGCTAGGAACCTTCTCATATCTGTTGTCATTGTGTCTTTCAGTTGTTCCATGATAATCATTTCCTGAAGCCCTTCCAGAGACTCAGGAAAGTTTCCTAACATGCGCCATTTTTGCAGATAGGATTCAAGGCGTGCTGCAAACTGTGCCAATGTTTCCCCTGTGTCTCTTCTGGCCCGACGAAACTGCTTCCTGTAAGCTTCTGAATTAAGTTCAAATCTTTGTAAAAGGGCCTTCTTTAGAGTATCATATTTATTTTGCTCAGTAATCGGCAGCTTCATGTACACCTCATATGCTGTTCCACACAATCCTTGTGAAAGTTTGAGCGCCCATTTATCTTTGTCCAGACCATACGACGAGGCAAATCGTTCGAATCTATCAAGGTACATGTCGATTTTTTCGGCGCTGTTGGAGAAAATTTCTAAAGGAAATGACATTTCATTTGTTCCTGTAGCATGACTGGTAATTGGGTTACCGTCTGCTGAAGGAGAGGCACCAGAAGATTCTAATGTACTGGGACTAGCCTCTACTTCAACTCTTCTAGCTTCTACATCTAATTCCTTTAGTCTAATTTCATGCTGCCTTTCTTTTTCTCTCTCGTTTTCCTCTGCTTGTCAAATTTCTCTCCTCTCCTGTGCTTCTCTCTCTGCTCGCTCCTTTTCTAATCTCTCTTCTCTGTCAAGATGTTTGTCGATTTCGGCGCTAATGTAACTCGTTAACTCATTACCTACCATCCCCATGTCCTTAGCAAATTCCATTAAACTAGATCTTACTTTGGCTAATTCAGCCATTGTTGGTGCTGAATAAATCTTGTGGGTAAATTATCTCCCAATATACAAGAACAATTTTTACCAAAGCAATACTCTTAGTCTAGTGAATAGAATATGACTAATAGCACATTAACTCCATACACTCACTCACTCCTTAACTAAAATTAACTTCTTAGAAAGTTATTTGAAAAAGGAAAACCACCACACTACTAGCTTCAAATAATTCTTAATTTCCTGTCCAGATGCTACAACGATAAAGTCTAGGGGATAGAAAAAGATTCTCACTCTAGAAGGTGAAGAAAAGCAATAATTTTGAGCAAAGGCAATGGTTTATGCCTCAGCTCTTTGCTATTCGTATCACCAGCGAGAACTACTGTGCGCTAGGATACTTAAACCCCAGACGAGCCCCCACTTGTCACGCGTAGGGAGAGAGAGCAAAGTCGACACAGGTCAACTGCTCTCTATAACAGTAAGAATATAGATTGATTTTCTTGTAATAATGTAATAGTGATGTTATTTGTTATGAAACCAAGAGGTTAACTGTCTGTAATCAAGGGTAATTAAATACCATGTAAGAATAACAGACAAGTTGTTCTCCCACGGTGACTTTTGTTCCAAAACTAACATACACCACACAATGTTGACACTTCGACAATAAAGAGGACAGTAACCAAGAAAGGGAAGTAGGTAAAGAATCACGTTTACATCTGAAACAAAAATGGAATCTAGGTCCCAGTGGGGTGCCTTATTTTCCTCCCTGACTAATTCTGAGCGTTTGGTGGGTATGTGTATGTGATGTTTTTCTTTCTCTTTTGTATACGTATCGGAATGTTCTTGTAGGATGTAGGCAGAGAGGACACTCTGCTGTGACTTCTTGATGAGAGCACGTGGTGGTGACTGACTGCCCTGTGTGGCACTAGTGTCTTTAAGGATGTCTGGTTCACACTCAGGGGTGAAGATTCAGTCTCTGTCCCTTCTTGATTTTTGGGCTCAGCAAAATTGAGGGAGGTCGAAGCCAGGTCCTATGTTACTGCACTGGAGAACAAAGTAAGGGGACCATTAATCTCTTGTCTAAAGAGATTTTACACATATGAAGTTCCTCCCCGAAGACTTTTGGTCTCAGAGCATAGGCAAACTTACCACTGAAGACTTTGACTGTCTAGTACACTGTATGTAAAAGATATCTCAGTGACTATTGTCTAACAGGCTCTGTCCTCATCCTTCTAAGTCAAGTGTCCCTTCTCTACACTTCATAGGTCTTACTATTTTCAACAATCAACAGTCTGTCTTGTAGACTGGTGTATCTTTAGTTACTAATTAAGTCTTAATTATCTTCCAGCAAGGAACAACAGCTTTCATAATGTATACTCATAACAGAGTTGTGTTCTAATAAGGCAAGCAATAAAGCACAGTAATAAAATACTATAAGCAATCATATAAGAAAATTAAAAATATGTTATACAGGTACATAATGGATATGGAAGAACTAAATCTAATAGCATAACATATGTTTCTTATCTTAGTCAACCGCATACCTCTTCTGCAAATTACACTTGTATCATTAAGCAATAATTAAACAAATAATTTTGGGAGATAACTCACCGCACAGAATCCCTTCAGTTTCACACCATCCGAACTTGAATATTAGAATATATTCATAAGCACGTTATTGACTTTACACACAGTTGTGTACAATCTGTGTATATTTTTTATGACTTCGGCTGGTTTCACGGTGTTCATCAAGAGTAAAGTAAAGTTAAATTTCCTCTGATAAATACATTTCAGACCGGAAATAAATGGTCATCTGTGAGGCACAGGTTAATTGATGTCACCCAGAAAAACCCACCATTTCCATCGCGTCTTCGCAAAATTCTACCTGGCGAATCTAAATTGCCTGTTTAACGAAATTTAATACAAGAACTTCACCTGATCTCGCGTTCTCGTAGGAAAAAAAAAGAAGGGGGTCATAGGGAAGACTGTGAACCAGTGACAGGATGGACTGAGTAAGGAATGTGGAAGATTTTGGAAGAGAAAGGATAGACTGCTCCATGACAATGATTAGACATGAGGAAATTAATAATAATAATAATGTTGACATGCCATGCTATAATAATTCATCATAATTTACATAACGATTCAACCAGAGATAAAGTACTATAATAATGTCGTCTGACTGTTCTATAATAATTCATCATAATTTATATGAGATAAAGTACTTTAAAAGGTCGCCAGATTATTCTATAATAATGTTGTACGATAATTCTATGTTAATTCATCCTATCTGACATGACGGTAAGACAGAGGCACATAACTAGAATACTGTTGCTGACACTTCTATAAAAATTCATTGTGTTAACATGACGATTAGTGACGAGGTAAAGCATTACAATACTGCTGCTTGGGCAGGGTAAAAATAATAATAAAAGGCTGAAAAGGGGGGAAAGTTCAATTCAAGATAGAGCTCTAGACATATGATGTTAGAGACTAAAATCTGATATGACTTGCAGATAGATGGCTTAGGGAAGGACAGCTTCCTCAAGCTAGAAAACTAATGAAGTCGTATTTGTCTTAAGTCTATGGGAGAGCCTTGCATGACAGTGCAATCTCAGATGAAGAATATAGAGTCAAGCACAGAGAAGACAGATCCACACCATTAGAGACCCAACTGATGCAACATCACAAAGAGACAGGACAACCAACTACGCTTCACTATCAGTTCATTCAATTAGATGTTACACACTGTCTGATGTTTTATCTTCTTTGTAGAAGGGAGGTGGGCTCATAAAAATAATATATAAAAAATTCCTAGTAATAAGTGAACGAAGGATAATAATAATAGATAACATTGAAGGGGTAATGAGAGACCAAATATCTCTTAACAAACTTTTCCGGACACTGTTCGAGTTACGAGAATTTACACTCTTGTCTTGTCATCTGCATATTCCAGATCTCAATACAGCACAAACACAAAATTAAGATTATATCAGAGCTGTGTGCTTTCTGTGCTTCTCTATGGTGCGGAATGCTGGAGAGTTACAGAGAAGGAAATGTCGAAATTGTCCTCTTTTCACACAACATGCCTAAGAAAAATTCACCAAATCTTTTGGCCGAATACCATCACCAACCAAAATCTGCTTACTCGGAGCAAGCAAGAGGACATGCACACCATCATAGTTGGCAGACGGTGGAGTTGGGTTGGCCATGTCCTCAGAAGAGACCCTGATGCCATCACAAGAACAGCTATGCTTTGGACCCCTGAAGGAAAACGAAAGAGAGGCCGACCAAAGACAAGTTGTCTGACAACTTGGCGGAGGATTGTGGAGGCTGAGATGCAAAAAATGAACCAGAGTTGGGACACTGTACGAAAGATGGCCACCAACCGAGCAAAGTGGAATCAATTTGTTGTTGCCCTACAAGACGCCACTAGGCGTGATGGCCACTGACTGCTTTGACGGTCGGCGGCTAAGGATCAAAGAAGAAGAAGAAGAAGACACTCTTGTCTCCCTTCAGTCTGTAGAGAAATCCAACAGGACTTCTTGATCCAGGCACAACTTTATATCTATTATTCCTAAACTGCTATAGTTTCTCATCCTTCCTATGCTATGTCACATGTCCGACCATTGTTAGCTTTCCCCTTTGGGTGCATGGAGACTTGGGTCAAACCCAAACTGTGGACAGAAAATTTCATACCAAGCAATAATCACAAAAGAAGTAATAGAGAGAAATAAAATATCAGATTGGAATGTTGGAACGTCTGGACTATGTTGACTGGACAATAAAAAAAGCCTGCAGTACATAAATGATGTTAGGAAGACAATCTTATCAGCCACAAACTTAAATAAATTCAGGTGGATATAGCGGCACTTCAGGAAATGCACCTGGCAGGCTCAGGAATAGTGAATAAGAAGAACTATACATTTCATTGGCAAGGGAAAGACCTTATTGAATCTAGAGGACACAGAGTAAATTTTCAACAATTTGCTATCTAAAATGGTTGAACCAGGTGAGAATGAATCAGAACACCTGATGGCACTCCACGTGCAAACTAGCGCAGGATCCATTACTCTTGTCAGTGTGTATGCTCCTACACTTTAATCTGCCTCAGAAGCTAAAGACAAGTTGTATGAGAATCTAGCAGCAGTCATCAAAAGCACACCTAAGCATGAAAAACTTGTTCTCCTTAGTGATTTCAAGGCTAGAATAGGTGTCGATAATGTTTCATGTCCATCATGAACTGGGCAAGTTTGATTTTGGCAGGATGAATGAAAACAGACAACAGCTCTTGGAGTTGTGTGTCCATCATGATCAACACCTACTTTCAGATAAAACCCTAGCATAAGGTGTAACGGAGACACCCACAATCCAAGAACTGGCACTAACTGGATCTGATTCTTGTCAGAAGACCACTTCTCAAGTCTGTGCTGTCCATGTGCTTGTACCATAGTGCAGAACCCTACAGATCTGAAGGCTACGAGAAGCAAAGTCCAACAAACTACTCAACACTGTGCAAATGATTATTGGCTCCAGCTCAGTGAGAGCATCCAGACTGTAGTGCAAACAGGCAATACTAGACAAATGTATGGCAGTATAAAGGAAGCCCATGGTCCTCAAAATAAAAAAGTAAGACAACACCACTAAAAATTGTCAGTGGGGAGAAACAAACTGATAAAGGTAAATATATGGAGAGGTGGGTCGAGCACTAACTTTATGGACAATACCGGAGCATGAAAATGCTGAACCAACATTGGAACAACTCAGCAAACCCATTGATAGCTTAGCCTCTGGCAAAGATTGAATTCCTCCTGATTTAATCAAATGTTGTAAGGGGATGTATCCCCTGCACATGGTGCTGTGCCAGTGATGAGAAGAGACAACTATCCCTCATGTGAGATGCCAAGATTGTAACACTGTATAACAATAAAGGAGACAGAAGTGGTTGCAATAACTACTTAGGCATCTCTCTTGTTAGTGTGATGGTTTGGGCAGAAGAATTTAATTTTACACAATACATTTTTGATCTAGTCTACAGTGTTTATTTGTGTTCATGTTGGCATTATCTCACACAGAAAAGAGCAATCTAAAGGAAACAGACCTTTGCCATCTTTGAGGATGACAAACTTGTGACATGCAGGAGATGTAATCAGAAATGACCCTCATTTATAGTGATCTTGACGATGTCTGACACAAGTGGAATATATCTTGGTTGAGGAAACAGTGAAACATGTGACTTAGTTAACAGATAACATAGAAATTATATCACTACTAAGCGGGAAGAGACCCCGATGCCATCACAAGAACAGCTATGCTATGGACCCCTGAAGGAAAATGAAAGAGAGGCTGACTAAAAACAAATTGGCAGTGGACAGTGGAGGCTGAGATGCAAAGAATGAACCAGAGTTGGGGCACTGTACGAAGGATGGCCGCTGACCGAGCAAAGTGGAATCAATTTGTTGTTGCCCTACAAGACACCACCAGGTGTAATGGCCACTGACTGCTTTGACGGTCGGTGGCTAAGGATCAAAGAAGAAGAAGAAGCGGGAAAGGCGTGCACGATTAGAAAGATAATCTTAGCTATGAGCAACTAAACATATGGCAAAGAGTATCTCATGTCAACCAAGCTGAGCACAAGACACCTGATTCATTCCTTAGAGAGAGGTGGACAAAGCTTTTCAGACATACAACATGGCTATCATATGGTATATGTAAGATTTAAACTCAAACAGATGAAGGCTCAAGTCAGAGTTCAGAAGTAGCCAGGTCATCTTCTTGTGCAATATGCACCCTGAAATGAAATGCCAGTGAGGATGGGGCTATTGCATAGATGCATCTATGCTAAAAAGAACTACCAACATCAAGGTATTTTTACCTATGAGTACATTTTGTAATACTTTAGATTTAGTAATCTTAGATGTTTCAGGTTTAGGAGTTATTGCTGTTTATTGATGCTCAAAGTTTGTCTATTTTTGATAGAAGCTGATTGGAAAATTATGTGTTTTCTAGTGTAATTTCACATATATATCATCGCTACTTTCAATTGTAAGACATGTGTTAACATACTAAGTAATATTATTAGAGGAATTCTAGTTTTAATCACGCTGTATACAAGTGTGTACTTATTATTAATATTTTTGTCTAGTGTTAATTAACATAGTTATTTGGGAGAACAAAGGAGTCATAACTGTGGTCGATTTAATATCAGTGATATTGTGACCTGGGAGGCAAAACTTGTTGGCCACTCAAAATATCCAACTGGCGGTGGGAGACTGGTTAAATGGGATTCCTAGATATAAAAGTTAGTAAGTGAATACTGAATAATAAGCCATGAACCGCTCACCTGATTGTCCCTGAGGGTGAGGATATGGGATAGTTTGTGAGGGACAATGTCTGTATCAAATCATGTATGAAGCTTTATATCCAAACCAACCAGTGAATGGAGGTGGTATCTGAGGAACTGTCATGTGGGTTTAAGTTTTAGTCAAAGGCTAGTGGAGACATGGTCAAACACAAACCAACAGACCGTCAAGGCCTAAAATAATGTCCGCTGCAGACCCAAATAGAACAGTCCCAAACTAAGATGGTTTGGCCATGTAAAAGCAGAATGGGGGAGAAGGGGGTCTACCACGACAAGCATGGGAAAACAAAGAGCTTTTATCCAGACCTCCATACGACCCAGTGTATGTCCGCTGGGAGGAACAAAATTCTAGACAATTTTGTTAAGGAAAACACGGACTAGAATGGAACCAGGCCAGGAAGAAGACAGCCATTTTGGATTTTCAGAATTTTCTGGCGCTAAATCTCTCTTCCAAACCTCTACACCTCACCTAGATGTTGGAACGACTAAGTAAGTTAAGTTAATTAATATTTACTTTTGCATTCGAAGGAGTCGATAACTATGGTTGATTTCATAAAGTGATTATTGTGACCTGGGGATTTAAACCTGTAAAAAAACTATATATAAAATATATCCAACTGGGTGGTGGATGGTTGAATGGCCTCTAGATATAAAAAATTAGCTGTGAATACTGAATAATAAGCCATGAACAAAAACATGTGATTGTCTCTCAGGGTGAGGATGGGATATTGTGAGGGACAGCTCCTCTGTATAAAATCATGTATGAAGTGCTTTATAAAATGTGACAAATCAGTGAGCATGGAGGTGGTTTAAACCTCAATCCCCACTGTCTTGTGGGTTTAAATGCTTTTTAGTCAAAAAACCTTGCTAGCGAGACAAACGATGACAATTTGCAAACACCAAAATAGACAGCAACCGGAAACTAACGTCATAGTATCTCTTGTATAATGATGAATCAAAACAACTTCCATGTAAAAAACATTAAGGGGGATACCAGAGGAATCACCTCGTCTAGTTTGGAGCATCATGTGCTACAGGTGATACCCAATCATCATCAAGCTACTGTTAGCAAATTCAGAATAAAGGATAATTAATCATAGCAGCTTGGAATGTCAGGACACTAATGCAAAATGGAAAATTAGTTAACATCAAGATGGAAATAATGAATGTAAATGTATTAGGGCTATGTGAAAAGCAATATACCAGAACAGGTGAAATATATTTTGACAACTACAAAATAACACATGAAAGAGGAGTAGGTATAATATAGGATGCTGAAACAGCAAGAACAGTAAAGTGATTTTGGGCAATATCAGATCGAGTCCTGTTAGTTCAAATGAGGGGCACACCAATTGGTAACACTTTGGTACAAATATATGCCCCAATAGCAGATAGCACAAAAAAAGAAATTGACACATTTTACAATGAACTTGATATGGTAATGACTCAGTGTAAATCTCACAACTGTTATACTTGGAGACTTCAATGCAAAAGATGGAAATGAAAAAGATGATGATGTGACTGGTGGTTGTGGTCTGATAAAAATAAATGAGAGAGAGATGACAAACTGACAGAGTGGGCAAGAATGCATGATATAATAGTAAGAAACACTTGGTTTAAACAGCATCCCAGATGCCTCTGGTTGTGAAAGAATCCAAGGAACAATGCTCATAATCAGATTGACTACATACTAATCTACAGGAGATTTAGAAACAGTTTGAAATCTGCAAAAACTAGGCCAAGAGCAGACTGCAACAGTTACCGTGTACCAGGAATAATAAAACTTAGAACAAAAGTAAAAAAGTAAAGCGAGCATCAAACAACATCAAGTTAAACTTAGCCTTAATTAAATCAGATAAGGAAATAAGTAAATACACAACATTACAATACAGAATAGGTACAATGAAACAGAAAAAATACAGAGTATAGATGAACAGTAGGAAATGCTAAAGAAATCAATACATCAAAAGAAATAGTACCAGAAGTAATTAGGACTGCAAAGAAGAAGTGGATGGCAAATGAAATTTTAAAACTGATACACATGGAAATAAGGAAATAGTAAACAAATGTAAAACAGCAAAAGAAGCATGGCTAAACCAGAAGTACAGAGAGCTTGAAGTACAACACAGAAATGGGGTAACAGGTGGAAGGATGCATACAGTCACTGGATGTTTGAAATCAAAAGAAACAGCACTGTTAAAAAGTCATGAGAACATGATAGAAAGGTGGACAGGGAGCTGTATGATGATTGTCAGGAAAACTATTTATACTGTGGATTTAACACATGGCACTTATATAATCTTTGGCTCATCATCTAAGGATACGACCACAGCATACAATATCTGACAATAATCAAACATAACACCTTTAACAGGTAAGTTCCCTTTTAATGGTACACTGCACAAAATGAAGCCCCACACGGCTCATAATACATATGAAATACACTGACCATAAATGCCAATACAGCTTGCGCTACTAACAACTTA
Source organism: Oreohelix idahoensis (assembly GCA_024509875.1). Taxonomy (NCBI): domain Eukaryota; kingdom Metazoa; phylum Mollusca; class Gastropoda; order Stylommatophora; family Oreohelicidae; genus Oreohelix; species Oreohelix idahoensis. The sequence goes on along the minus strand of JAMPIV010001765.1, from coordinate 182,692 downwards.
ATATATCAGTATCATACCCACTGGTATGGCCATCCTGAATGGACATCACAATGACTTTCGCTCACAGGCAATATTATGTACTACGATCAGGCAAAACTAAATCACAAATGACTCAACATCACCGGCCTAAAGAAATGCCACTAGACAATATAATATCACTCTAGAATTATGCAAAATAATCCAAACCACATGAAGAACAGGCAAGCACTAAATCTGAACAATAATGGCAAACTCATCCTAGCAAAAACGCTGATAAGGAACATAAAGACGACCTATCCCGGTTGATGGCCAGAAGTCAACTGACTTTTTGCGCCAGAATTTGTTTCTACTTCCCTTCTGGTCAGCTGACCAAACGGGTTTTTCATTATATCAATGTTCCCACTCACAGCGTGACCAACCCTATATTTCGGCGAAAATCTGTACTGTGACAATGATGAAAGACCAAATTTGAATTACCAGGACAGTTGTGAATGACTTCCAAAACTTGTGACAGCGGTAGAGGATGCCAAGTGCCACATGAAGAAATACAAAGTGCCTGGACCAGATAATGTAACAGTAGAGGAAATGGAAGCTCTGAGAGAAAGTAGAAATGATGATAAAACTCTTAAATGACATCTACAACAGTGGTCAAATACCTGATGATCTGCTAAAATTAATATTCATAGATGAAAAATTTACAGGAATGGTAGAAATGTGGATGATTATAGTGAATGACAGTCATTTAGTGTTGATAGGGTCAACTTTGCAAGCATAGTGCGGGGCTTTGAGATTAACACAAGGGTCAAGTTCAGTACAATCAGTTGTCTCCTTGGTCAAACATCTGATGCTGGGTGCCTCTAAATCCCAGCATCTGGATGTCCCCAACTCTAATTCACAGGATTTAACGTGCTTGAAATCCTCCTATTGTGGTGGAGCCCCGGCCCATGTACACTGGTTGAGGATACCAAAGGCCCTCTCCATGTACGGGTGATAACACTGACAAAAAGTTAAGTTAGTTGCTTATCCTTTACAGGACGTGGCAATCAACCCCAGCTTTTATTGGCTGTTTGTGATTTTTCTAGGCAATTTTTTTCATTCAGTAGTTTGCCATTGCTTTCTGAACGGTACGGCGCTTATACCATTGTTAAAAATCCACACAATGCGATTTGCTACCAAACCGCCTGCAGCAGGTTTCGAACCTGGTATATCTAGATTATGAAACTGCGTTCATATCCATTAGGCCACAGACGCCAACACACTGACAATATTAACAATAATAATGACAATCTTATTACTACTTAAGAAAAAAATAAACAAAAATAATAATTAATAAACAAAAAAATAACAAACCATAAAAAAATAAAGAACCACACATTAAGAAAAAAATATTCAATAAAGTAACAAAAAACACGACTTAAAAAACAACAAATTCTAATATAAATTGACACCAGCAATAGCAAACTACAGTAGACATTCAAAAATCCGGCAACCTCCGGACCTGAGGAGTGCCGGATTTTTGAAAATGCCGGATTTTATATGGTTATATATTCTGTATATATTTAACAGAAAATGACTACCTGTACACTTTATCTGCGATCGACAATGCACGATGTTTACGTTTTACACCACTTCTTTTATTTGCTGAATCCATAATGGGGCTAAACAGCAGCAAATAAATGATAAAATGAGAAGGAATGAGCAGGAATGCCTGTTAACACGTGCAAGCAAGACCCAACAGCTGCATCAAAAAATAAACGGCTCCAGAAAACAGTGGCGCGCCAACGCGGTAAATTTAAAAATGCGCTCTGAAATCCATGCCCGAAATCTGAAGGAACTGGATTATCGATGGCCGGATTTTTGAATGTCAACTGTATTATAAATGACAATAGAAAACTCATTATAGCACAAAACTGAAAATAAAATGACATTAAATACCCTAATTATAACCAACAATTAGGTTGAACAGAGTAGACCAAGATAGTGTACAAGCAGAAGCAATAAGGGTCAGCTGTTACTAGCCCCCTCTCCACTCATCACCTAAAAAACAATTTATTCTCGCAGCATAATATGATGCCATTTTCCTACTCTTGAGATCACCATGGTTTTTGGTTTTGGGCTGCTGATAACCATCCCTCTCTTTTCCAGTTTTTCCTTCCAGACTCGCAGGTTGGATTAACTCCAACAGTCTCAGCCTTGTTGATTCATCCATTGTAGTGTCATTATCTAGCAGGTGATCATTAATTGCCCTTAGTATCTCTCTCTTATCCATGTCCAGTGTCCCCACTATGGATGCTTTCGAGGTCAATCTGTCAGCTCTCATTGTTAAATACACCTGCATGACTAGTTCTAAACTAATTTTATTGTAATTTTTTTTTAATTGGTATGTTCTAAAGCTGGAAGTAGGTAATGGCAAATGGAACTGTTATATTACTGACTGTGCATCGGTAAAGAAAGCAATTTCTCTCTCTGTTTTCTTCTGTCATTATAATGTTTGCTGCAGTTTTCAAGGCCTCTGCCTCTGCTATGAAGTTACTTGAGAATTGCCCTGTTGCCACTGACAGCTTTTTCTATGCATCAGAACTTTAGGTCAGATAGAAACTTCCACCTCCATTTTCTGTTGCATTTGTTGCTAATCCATCAGTGTATGCATGTGTCCAGGTGTTGGGTGGGTATTGTTTCTCTATGTATTTTGTCGCTATCTACTTTCTCTCTGATGCAAGCCGGCTCTTTTTTCTTTCAATTCCAGGAATGTTTTCTATCAGTTCAGGGAAACGATGTTGTTTCCAAACTGAAAGCTTGTGTGCAGTGTAGATAATATATAATAGTTAATAGCTGATATTGCATTTTTGGAAACTGCTCTCATCTGTGGTTTTGGTTGATTCTACAAAGTTGCTTTGTTTGAGTCTTTGCTTTCTAAGAGCATTCATTCTTTGGCAAATTGGATGGTCTGCTAGTCTCTTGAAATGTTCAGCTTGTTGCTGAGTCCTGCTGTCTCTTCTATCCTCCACTGGCTGGAGGCATGTAATCTTTTCAAGTTCTTTTATAGGTGTTGACTTCATGCCACCCATTATAATTCTCATTAATTGATTTTGGAGTCTGCTGATTTTATTGAAGTTTGACTTAGCTGCTGTTGCCCATGCTGGAATGTCATACTCTAGGACTGATCTCACTTGCCCTGTGTATAACGTCTTTAGCACTCTCTCATCTGCACCCCAAGTTGGTTCAACAAGTTTTTTTCATTATTGCCATTCTTTGCCATGCTCTCATTTGGTTTCTGTCAACTTGTTTTTTCCAAGTCAGATGGTGATTGAAAGTAATGCCTAGGTTGTTTGGATTTTCATTTAAATGTAGATTTTCTCCATTTAGGACTAGTCTGGAGCTCTGTGGTTTATTTGAGAAGGAAAATACTGTGTACACTGTGTTTTCCTTCATTTATCTTCATGAACCATGTTTTGGCCCACTCTTCTAGTGATGTTAGTGCTTGCCGCATCCGAATGTTTGCAGTAGTGATATACTCTTCAGAGATCCACAAGCCTAAGTCATCTACATAGGAGGCACTGTGTGCTATTTTTGGAATATTGTCTGTTATGTCATTTATGTATGCAAGGAACAGTGTAGGTGACAGGACTCCCCCTTGTGGGACCCCCTGCTCTAATATAAACTGTTTACTAGTCTGTCTTTGTAGCTGTACTCTAGCAGTTCTATTCTCAGGGTAGTGGCCAATCCATTTGTACATTCACCCACACACATCACTTCTGTCCAGTTTGACTTTCAATCCCTCTTTCCAAATTTTATCAAAAGCTTTTTCTAAATCTACCAAAACCACTAGCGTGTGTTTTTTCTCTCGGAAGGCATCTTCAATTTCCTGAGCTATATTTGTAATCTAACCTTCAGTGGAGATGTGTTGTATGAATCCTACTTGTTGAGGGATTAATAAGTGTTTGTTTTCCAAATGCTACATCAGTCTGGTATTAATCATGTGCTTCATCAGTTTTCCTACACAGCTTAGTAGGCTGATTGGTCTGTAACCATTTGGTTCTTTCAGACCCTTGTCTTTCTTTGGTATATGTATTATATGTTGAAAAGCCAAAATAATACAGACCTAGAGGACCTCAGAATAATGCTTCACAAACTATGTCAATGATTCAAAAGAGTTGTGATCCAATGGATCCCACCTCACTGTTACATCATTGGCAATGAAGAGGCTGAGAGATTGGCAAAGGAAGGTGGTAATCTACCTCACCCTGATGCAAGAATAACTTTTGTGGAGGCAAAGAGTTTTATCAGAATCAGATACAGAAACAAATGGAATGCAGAACATCCAGGTCACACACAAAATGATGCATAAAACCTGCTCAACAGAAGAAAACTAGTGGTAATCTTCAGACTCTGCACTGGCCACAACAGATTGAGATATAATCTATTCAACAAGCTAAAGTTAGAAACTACCGATCAGTGTAGCTGTAGCACTGATACAATAAGTGCTGAACAACTGCTTCAAAGTTGCCCAACATATACGGAACAGAGAAAGCCCATATGGCCGACACCAGTACTATTCGTGGAAAAGCTCTACCAAGATTCAAACAGCCTCAAACTGACTACTGCTTTCATGAAAAAATTCAATTGGACCTCTGAGAGTGTATGAGGAAGAAGAAGAACTAATCTTATGTACACCGTGGGCTGAGCAGGATAGTTTATTCTTTTGTTTTAAAATTTCAATTTTTTTTTACTTGAAATAAGTTTTACGGTTATGATCCATGGAGGGACACTATCGTATACACTTAAATCTGTAAAGGACAATTGGAAGATTTGCATCACTGGCTTTTGCATTCTGTGTTTTTTAATGGCTTTTGTCCCCTCTCTTTTTTGTCTTCCAATGCACTTGGAATAGATGCTTGCCTACTTTGTATATGTATCTGTCCTTGCACTCCAAGGAAGTTCCTTACTTACTTAGTCATTCCCCTTCTACTGTGAGGTGTAGAGGTTTGGAAGAGAGAGCGCCAGACTATCCTATCAGCTGTCTTCCTCCTGGCCTGGTTCCATTCTAGTCCTCGGTCCTTCAAAGATTGTCTAATGTTGTCCTCCCAGTGGACTCTGGATCATCCTGGAGGTCTGGATCCTTGGCTCTTTGTTTCCCATGCTTGTCATGGTAGCCGATCTTCTCCCATTCTGCAGACATTGCCAAACCATCTTAGTTGAGACTGTTCTACTTGGGTCTGCAGGGGGTGGGATTTAAGGCCTTGACATATCATCTGGTTGCAGACCATGTCTCTTCTTGTTACCCAAGGAAGTTAACGAACAATCATTCCTGTGACCACCATAATTAAAAAGGCTAATGATAAACATTATAACACAATGTGTGAATTTTTATTTCTATTCATCATCATAACCCTCCACTCCCAAAGGAGCATAGGCCTTCAACAAACACATGCCAAGTCCTCCTGTTACGTGCCATCATCTCAAGTTCTTTCCACGTTCTCCTCATCATGTTCACCTCTGTTTCCAGCTCTCTTCTCCATGTGTTTCTTGATCTACCTCTGCCTCTCTTGCCCTGGGGGTTCCAGAACAAGGACTGGATTGAAATACTATCAACAGGTTTCCTCAGTGTGTGTCTTATCTATCGCCATTGTCTTGTTCTCATCTCTTGTTCCACTGGCACTTGTCTGGTTCTTGTCATGAGTTCCACGTTGGTAACCTTGTCATACCATTTTAATCCTCCTATTCAACGCAAGCACCCATTTTTGAAACTCTGTAGTGTATTTCTATTATTGATGTCTAATTTGTGTTTATTGTTTGTTCAGTAAGTATTGATATATGATAATAAACTGGAATACCAGAGAAGGCTGAAGGTTCATGAGTAGTTTTACTGTTATCTTTATATATGGTATCCTAAGGTGATGTTCTGATCTTACATTTTTTTTTTTTTTTTAACCAAGAATGCAAAGTTTTATTCTCAGAAATCAATAACATACTAACCAAAAATTAAAAATAAATAAGTAAAAAACGCATCATTTCATTACCTTCATCTTTACATAAGCCAGGTTGTTCTACTTTCTTAATTCTTGGAGTTTTTGTATCTATGACGTCACCTATCTGATCATAAGTATCACAGTCTTCAGTGTAGTTATGACCAGTATGGATCTGACAGGAAAAGAATAAAATGAAAATTATTTAGTGATATGGGTACATAAAAATGTGGTGAAAGTTGGATCTGTTTATGAAATAATTCAGTGGCATACAAGTAGCTGTCATGCAACATTATGCCTATCTTCCCTTTTAATTTTCTCAGCATGTCTCCGCCTGACAACAGACGCACGATGACTGAGACATGCAATAATTAAAAATAGTATTTAAAAAAGGCCGTAAGGAGGCAGCCCCTCCACCATGCAAAGGCACAACAGGCCAATCACCTGTTTGTCTTAAACTATGATTACAAGCAATATAAGAGAGAAAACCGGACTGATTCTAAAGGCGACAAACTGGAACGGAGTACGGACTACGACTTATGGAACATGGAACACAAGAAGTATAAATGGGAAAGAAGAGGAGCTGATGGAAGAGATGAGGAAAGCAAAACTAGAAATCCTGGCTATTACCGAAACAAAGAAAAAGGGACAAGGAGTCATGGATCTCGATGGCAACACTCTGCTATACAGTGGTGTACCCACATCTGAAAGAGCTAAAATGGGCGTGGGTTTCATTGTGGCCAAAAACCAGAAAGATAGTATCAAGGGATGGAACTTTGTCTTGGAGCGCATTATGGTTGTAAAACTAAAAGAAGGAGAAACCATAGTCAACCTGGTCATAGTGTATGGGCCAAATGAGGATGAGAGAGCAGAGGTCAAGGAAGAATTCTTCAAGCTGCTTCAAAGGACAGTGGATGACTGCCTAGATGAAATTATCATGCTCAGAGATTTCAATGCCAGAGTTGGAAATGACCATGCTAGATGGGGTGGAGTTATCGGAAGATATGGAGAAGATAATCTCAATGACAATGGAAAGCGACTCCTCAGATTCTGCAGTGAGCAGAATCTGATCATTACCAACACAAAGTTCCCCCATAAGTGCATACATGCATACACTAGGTGTGAACCAACAAAGAATGAGAAGTCAGTGATTGACTATGCCATTGTTAGGAGGAGCTCATTCAAATATGTCCGGGATGCTAGAGTCTGGAGGGGGCCAGAGATTGGAAGTGATCACTACCTGCTTACAATCAAAAGAACAACTGAAAGAGTTGCTCAGCCTAGGAACTGCCCAGCACCACACAAGAAACCAAGTAAACGAACTGAAGAAATGAGCATTAAGACCTACAAGCTGAGAGAGCCAGAAATTAAGACCAGATATCAGGGGCTTATAGCTACAGCAGTGAGAAACACAGAAGAACAACCTGATGACTTGGAAACCCTGTGGCTTAAATTCAAGGACATCATAAAGACAGCTGCTGCAGAAGCATGTGGTGAAGTCCAACTTGGGAACAAGAGAAAGAGGACACCTTGGTGGACAGAAGAAGTCAAAGAGAAAATAAGAGAGAAGAAAATGGCATGAAAACAATACTTAGGAGCTAAAAACACAGCAGGACAAATAGAGAAATATAGAGAATATGTGATACTCAGAACAGAAGCAAAGAACAAGGTGCTAGCAGCAAAACAGAAGTCCTGGGAAGAATTTGGAGAAAAGCTAGAAAAGGATGCACAAGAAAACCAGAAATTGTTCTATAAGACCCTAAAGAACATGAGGAAGGAAAAACAATGCCCTCTTAAATTTATAAAGGACAAGCAAGGCAAATTGCTTACTGCCCCGAAGGAAGTAATGGAAAGATGGAAAGAATATTTCTCAGAACTCCTTGATGGTGAGCAGGGTAGAGCATCAGAAATGATAACCACTAGCACAGAAGAGGATACAAATGGTGATGAAGATGACATAAAGATGGAAGAACTGAAGGCAGCACTGGAGAAAATCAAGATGGGCAAAGCAGCAGGGCATGATGGTATAACACCAGAAATGGTTAAGTACATGGGAGCATCAGGCGACCTATTACTCCTAAGGGTCCTACAGGCAGCGTGGTGCAACAAGGCCATACCAAAGGATTGGGAGATTGCCATCATAACACCGATTTTCAAAAAGGGTGACAATCGACAATGTGGAAACCACAGAGGCATATCCCTTCTTAGTGTCCCTGGTAAAATCTACTCTAGAATCCTAGAGCAGAGACTCCGATGCCTAGCTGAGCCACAATTGGATGAAGCCCAGTGCGGATTCCGAGCAAACCGAAGTACTCAAGACCTAATCTTCACACTCAGACAGCTGAGTGAAAAGGCCCTTGAGTACAAGAGTGAGATCCATCTTTGTTTCATAGATCTGGAAAAGGCGTTTGACAGGGTCCCCTGGAGCAAACTTTGGGACTGTTTGGCAAGGAAGAACATTCCAGCACCTCTGATTCATGCTATACAGAGCTTCTACAAGTCTTGCAGAAATTATGTGAGGACAGCAAACTATAAGTCAGAAGAGTTCAGGACAACCACTGGTGTAAGACAAGGCGATATCCTGTCACCTTATCTTTTCATACTCCTCATGGACGATGTCATCAAGGCATGTAAGGAGAGAACAAGAAAGTATTCAGTGGGGTACTGGAAGATGAGACAGGTCTGTATTTCAGAGCTAGCATTTGCTGATGATGTTGTTCTGATTGCTAAATCAGAGACACATCTCCAATCCAACCTGCAAGTCTGGAAGGAAGAGCTGGAGAAGAGAGGGATGGTCATAAGCAGCTCTAAAACAAAATCCATGGTGATATCACGAGAAGAAAGAAAACATCAGATTAAGTTGGGAGAACAGGTCCTGGAGCAGGTCAACCACTTTAAATATCTTGGAGCTATTATAGACCGAAAGGGGGGCATCAAAGAAGAGTTGGCCACTCGAAAAGCAGCGGCTGGGAGACTTTATCAGGCCATAAATCGAGGATTCCTCAGCAAGAAAGAGGTTGGTAAGAAAACGATGATGGCTGTATACCGCTCCACCTATGTCCCAGTCTTGACATATGGATGCGAGTCATGGGCAATGACTACAACCCACAAAAGCCAGATCCAAACCTCAGAAATGAGGTATCTGAGGAAGGTGGTTGAAGTAACAAGAAGAGACATGGTCCGCAACCAGACGATACGTCAAGGCCTAAAATCATACCCGCTGCAGACCCAAATAGAACAGTCCCAACTAAGATGGTTTGGCCATGTCTGCAGAATGGGAGAAGATCAGCTACCACGACAAGCATGGGAAACAAAGAGCCAGGGATCCAGACCTCCAGGACGACCCAGAGTCCACTGGGAGGACAACATTAGACAATCTTTGAAGGACCGAGGACTAGAATGGAACCAGGCCAGGAAGAAGACAGCTGATAGAATAGTCTGGCGCTCTCTCTTCCAAACCTCTACACCTCACGGTAGAAGGGGAACGACTAAGTAAGTAAGTATTTAAAAAAAAAATACAAAACAACCATATATATATCAATGTGCTTTAGTAGTGATAATGTTTGTCTTTCAAATAAACAGTGTTTTTTTCTTGGTACACATTTAAGAAATTCTTTATTCATTTTAATTTATTCATGGAAGTGAAAGTGTACTGGTAAGTAGGAATATTTCTGCACTTCCATTAATGCAAATACATTCATTGCAGGTGTTAGCTTAGTGCAAATTTTATGTTTATTAAAGTCACAGGGTTTATGGGCATAACATTGTACACTATGTTGGGTAATATGTATGTACTGATCATTGCGTGTGACAAAACCATTATAGCAATGTCATGTTCTTGTGGCCATTGCTATTCAATGGCTGCCTCAAAGCAACATGTTGTTGATGATCTGCTATAGTGGTTAGTTCAATCTCTGCCTTTGTGTAGTGTTAGCTCTCAGTACTCTAATAACTTTATCTGTAACACGAAAGCAACAGTAAGATACTATAACATGTAGGATGATAAATGCTTCATAACGCTGTTCTGGTTTTCATAGTTCATTACACCAATGTATTTATGGTCTTGTAGAAGAAAGACTCATATAAAAAAGTTCTAATTTGCAAACTTCCCAAGCTTCCATTCACTTGCTTCAACAAAGTTATTCAATCTATCTGTTATTACAACTCAGAGAACTTGATTACTGGTCACAGATGCTTTTATCATTTATTTGTAGCTCTAGTTGCACCATTCTGTTTCCATGCTGTCACAGAAATATGTTCTCATATAAAGTGTTATTCTTGTCTTGCTTACACTAGGGTGTAAAAGTTGCCCAATACTTGTCTATTTCTTGTTTATTCTTCTGCATGTCTCTATCACTTGCTGTTGTTGTTGTTTTGATGAGTTGATGGGTGGAGATCGGGCACTCAACATCAGATCATTGTTGCCTCTTCTCGTTCCATCTTGGTCTACCCTGTTCAACCTGAAAGTTCATTATTATTGGGGTATTTAGTGTCATTTTATTTACTAATTTTGAATTCAATTTAAATAACTGTTGTCTTTTGCAGTTACTGATTTTTATTTATATTAGTATTTGTCAATTTTATTTATTTTTTTGTATTGTTTATAGATAACTATTGTCCTTTACGCTTGGTTTTAATTTGTATTAGTATTTGTTCATTTTGAGTTATTGTCCTTTTTTTTTTTTGTTTAACCTTGTTGTCTTTCCTTGTCCTATGAGTAGTTAGTATTTTGTTAATGCTTTGTTAGTTCTTGCTGCTTAATTTCTATTTAGTTGGATGTTTTTCCTGGAGTACTAACCTTATATGTTTTCCTTTGTTTTATGTATATATCTTTTAAGTATTGATTGGGCATCTCTTGGGGCATCTATACTTAAAATCTTATCACCTGTTAAGTCTATATTGTGATTTCTATAGTAGGTTTTTAATTCAAGCCTTTGTTGTTCATACTTTTTACAGTGGATCAGGTAGTGGCCATGTCATTCTCTTCCTGACATTCTTGGCAGTGTGGTTCTTCTACCATAAAGTATGCTGCACCGAGACGAAGACGCCACAGTTTTTTGTTTGATGGTATCTTTAATTCTTCTCTGACCTGGCATGTCCTTATTGGTTCTTTCAGCAGTTTGAACGCATGTCTGCCTTTTCTACTTTTCTTCCATGTTGTCTTCCATTCCTCATTTATAGTTATCTTCACTTGGCTCTTGATCTCCGACCTTCCTAGTCCTGCTTTTATATTGTTTTTACTTGTTCTTCCATTCTTGGCGTTCTGGTCTGCCAACTCGTTGCCAGCAATACCTATGTGTGCTGGAACCCACACTAGCCTCACACTACATCCTCTGTGTCCTAGTGATGTATTAATTGCTAGAATTTCCTCCTTTATGTCTGGCCGGCTACATTTACCTGGGTGTTCTAGTGCTTGTAGTGATGATAGTGAGTCTGTAAATATCGTAACAGCTTCTGGAGGGTTTTCTTTGATTATTTCTAAACTTTTAAGAATTGCTACCATCTCTGCGGTAAAAATCGAAGCCCCTTCTGTTACACTGTAGCTCTTTTTTATTCCCCATTGTGGTATTACATCTCCGGCACCTAGTTGTCCACTATCTCCCTTGGATCCATCAGTGTATACGGCCAGACTTTGTTTAGTTAGTTGATCTATGAACTCTCTACTTATCATTTTGGCTTCCTTATCTTCTATGTTTTGTTTGATCTTTTCAGTAAGTGAGTAGTCTATGATTGGTGTTTTTAGTTCCCAGGGTGGTATTTTGCTTCTGTATTTATTACTATTTTCAATTGTGTTTGATAGTTCTTTGAACTGTGTTAGATCTTCTGTAGTTCTCCACCCTGTTGGATATCTATCTTTATTTAAGGGGACGTCCCATACACTTGGTTGGTTTTTGACAAATGCTTTATGTGCTGGGTGGGTCACTTCTTGTGCTACTTTACTCCAATAATTTGTTCTCAGTTCTTTCCGTCTTAGATCAAGGGGAGGTATGCCAAGAGCTACTTCTAGCGCTTCTACTGGTGTCGATATAAATGCACCTGTAATGGTTCTCATGGCTGCATTTTGAATCCTGTCCAGTTTTGCTTTGTTAGAAGCTGCAGCTGAGTCATAGACTATGCGGGCATAATCCAGTTTCCCCCTGATGAAAGACTTGTAGAACATAAGCATTATTTTATTGCTGGCCCCCCATCCATTTCCTTTGACAATCCTTAGTATATTTAGGAGTCCCCTACAGCTTTCTACCAAATTGTCTATATGTTTATTATAATTTAGTTGTTTATCTAAAGTTACTCCCAGAAATCTTGTTGTTGAGGAGGTACATATTTTCTGTCCTTTAATGGTTATATTGATTTTGTTATTTTTTTAAAAATTTCCTTTGCTGAAAATCATACCTACTGTTTTGTTTACATTAATTTGGAAGCCCCAACTTTTCATCCACTCTGAAACTTTGTCTATTTGATTTTGAAGTTTTTTTAAAACATGGTCCAAGTTTTTTCCAGATCTCCAAATGGCACAGTCGTCTGCAAATTGAGATACTGCATTCTTAATGTCGTTAAATTCATCTGCTAAGTCATTTACAGCTATAGTGAAAATTGTAGGTGAAATCACTGATCCCTGAGGAATCCCATTCTGTTGTTCATATATATCTGACTTATCATTGTTTACCTGTACCACAAAATACCTGTTTTGTAGAAAGTTTTCTATATACCTATAGGTTTTACCAGTAATGCCAATCTTTTTCATTTTGTAAAGAGCTCCATCTCACCAGCATTCATCATATGCTCTTGCGACATCTAGAAAAACTGCTACTGTTTTCTCTTTTCTCTTGAACCCTAGCTTTACATCATGTTCTAATCTTACAAGCTGGTCTACTGTACTTTTATCTGCTCTAAACCCTGACTGGTTTGGGCTATAGTAGAATTTAACTCTTTTATTCACAACAGTTTCTAGTATTTTACCTAGTTGTGATGTTAAGGAGATAGGCCTATATGAGCTTACATCATGGGCTTCCTTATTGGGTTTTAGGATGGGTACTATCATAGCTACTTTCCATGCTTTTGGTATCTTTCCTAAGCTCCAGATTTTATTATAAAGGAAAGTCTCTATCACTTGCAAATGTTCTCTCCCATTATGACCTGTCACACTCAATTGAAACGATTCTTGATTCTCTTAATTACTGAAGTCTACCTACCTTGATATAGTGAAAGTGTGATTCCAGGGTAAAAGAGAAATGGTGGCTGTCACAATTGACTTAGAGGATGCTTATAACAGTGCGGACTTTGCAACCATAGTAGACTCTATAATGGCATATGGTGTAAACCATTGGCTAACAAGGTGGATAGCAGCTGCCTTAATGGAGAGATCAGTTGCATTTTGCTTGGGGACTTGGATATGAAAACCAATGCATATTTGTCTGGGACTACCCCCATCGTTCTCCACTATTACCAGTAGCTGTTTAACATCTACACAGCAAAAGTAGCAACCTTCCAACCAACAGGACTGGGACAAACATTAACTTTTGCAGATGACATACTCAACTGGCTCAGACAGACATGAAATGGTCCAAGGCATACAAGAGACGCTACAGGCAGTTTCTAAATGGTGTGGATAAAAGGTCAAACCCAACAAGTCCTGTGTGATGAGGTGTTCTTTGAACAACAACATGGAGAAAGCAGACCTTCCAGACATCACTTTCAATAGGCAGAACACTGAATGGCAAGATAAGCTGAAGTTCCTGGGAGTAACATTTGGTGGGCTTCTGTTCAAGTATCATGTCGAACTGATCTTTCAGAAGTGCAAGAGAGGATTGGCAGCCCTTAAAAACAACTGCTGCTGCATGCTTGGAACAGAGACTACTGTTTCTCCTGTATCATCAGCTTGTGATTTCAGTAATTGAGTATGGACTAGGAATACTCACACTGTCAGTGTCACAATGTGAGGGACTGGATCATGTTCAAAATGAGGGGATGCGACTAGTTTTGGCCTGTATTGACAATGAGATACATGCAAGGATTGCTGTTGATTAGATCAAGATTTGCAATGGCCCAGGCACAAGCCTATTTACGCGTAACCCCCGACAAAAGACATCCCCTACACGAGAACATAGCTAACATCAAATGAGCAAGAATAAAGAGGGGGATATCATGGATGGCACAGGCAGAGGCTGCATTTGGTACGTAAACCAAGGTTGAAAATAAATCCAAAGGGGAAGAGTGAATTAAGTCAGGGAAGAACTGGATAAAATACCAGCAGGTCATCATTAGCCTTGGCAGAGAGTGCAGAACTTGGGGCAATGGAAAAGCAGAGCTGGAGATTAATCAGCTGATTAGTGAGCATGCTGGAGATGATGACGCCATTGTGCAACACTGATGGGTAAGTAGTGCATGGTGAGAAATCAGGATGGAGCTTCTCTGTGTGAATAAAGGGTAGGATCACTGATGAACAGAGTGGAGCCTACATGACAACAACCTCCAGCATGAGAATGGAGGTAGAGGCAGTTACTGCAGCACTGAGGTCGCTGTCTGAAACTCCATCAACCAAGGCAGTTATATTGTCAGATTCTCAGGCCATGCTTCAGAAAGTTCACATGGAATTGCCGTGGCAGTAATGGGAACCATCAATAGAATCCCCAAGTCTTTGAGAACTGGTGTGGATATACTGTCCTGGTCATGCAGGAGTACGTGGCAATGAGAGAGTTGAAAGACTGGCCTTGAAAGCAATAAGAGTGGGGACACTGGACATGGATAAAAGAGAGATACTGAGGGCAATTAATGAGCACCTATGGGTTTGTCCTGAGTGCAATGAGGTCGAATCTGATCAACAATAAAAATAACAATAATCAAACCTTCCACAATTCTCTGGTCTCAGCCAAAGGGAGCTAATTCTAAAAAGGACATAACTCATTTATCTCTTCTCATTAAATATAAAGGACATAAACTCCTGCTCATCAATAACATTTATGTTCAGACAACACGTACTTCACTTAGACCATAATCTACCACAATGTTTGTAATGACAATACAGAAACTGTAGAGCTTTGTAGTTGAAATTTAAAAATAAAGATATGTGTCTATTATTTTTAATTCAGTCATCCATGTGGAGCCTGCTGGTAATTGAAATATTTTTTACATCTGATAATGATAATATATTCTTTGCTGGTATGAGACAGAATGTCAAATAAATATAAATGGTACCAATCTGAAACAAGTAGAAACATTCAAACACTAGGGCACTATATTAAAATCATGTATAAGCTAATTCATAGAACAAGGTAAGCAAAGCATCATTCTAGAAAATGAGAAACAAACTGTACAATACATCATTTTCAGTGACAGTAAGAATGTATGGTTCTCAAGTGCTACAATGAACAAGTACTAAAGTACTACAATAATTAACAAATAAATTACTCATGAAGTGAGTTCCAGTTTTTATTTTTTTCACCACTGAATGCAGTTGTGGTCTCAATATGTCTTGAAGTCTGAGAAGAAATAGTAATGGGCCATCGCAGGATATCACGCACTGCATTTTGACAGTAAACTTAATGTACACATCAAATTAAAATCAAAGGTGTTAATACAACTTGCAAAAATTATCTACAGCTCCATTAAATGTATATATACGAGGTCTGTTCAAAAAGTTCAGGAACTTGTTTTGTAAAACTTTTTTGGGCTTACTTGGAACCTAGTCAGCCTTGTCTCCTTTGAAATACTCCCCTCTTCTATTAATACATCACTTCCAACGCCATTTCCACTTCTGGAAGCAGTCCTGTTAAGCATTTTTGGGGATCATGCGCAGATCCATCTGCATATTGCCCTTAATTTCTTCAATGGTCTAAAACCGTCATCCTTTCAAGCTGGATTTCAGTTTGCGAAAGAGAAAAAAATCTGATGGGGCCAGGTCAGGTGAGTAGGGTGTAGTGAAATGAATCCGTATGACAACACGCTCAAATTCCCCACTTAAAACAAACTAGCTAACGTATTTTAAATCTATAAATAACTACAGTATTTGAAATTTGTCTGAGGGTCCAGTCAAACTTACCGCCAACAATTTAACTAGAGTATTTGAATTTTTCTAAGAAAACAAGTTAAAGGTTACTCCCCCCCCCCCCCCCAACCACACACACACCCACCCCAATATTTATCGAAGAACGTAGTAAAATTTAACAACCAATCAAATCGTTACCTCTTTTTTGTAAGGACAAGAAAATTTTGGTTGAAGTGGAAATAATGCATATTTTGGGTTTTTGACCGAACTTAGATAATTTATTTCTTGATAACTATAGATACTTAAAATGCAAGGGATATCTCAAATTATAGCGCTGATATTCCTTAACCTATAGACATAGAGATTCCCTCATACAAAAATTATCTTAACTTTGAAAAGTTTAATTTAGTAATATTTTCACATCAGGTTAAGATCAAATTTAATTACAAAAAAATTAACCCCATTTGAATGCAAAGGAATAACTAAAGGAAAACTATATAGAATGATAGAGAATAATTGGGTGTTTAATTATCACTTTTGATAATTAAAATCGGTTCACAAATAACTATGATATAAAATGAACAAATTTGGTCAGATTAGACAAACACGCTTAAAACTGCTCAATTCTATAGTCTAGGAAATAGTTAACTTTTTTTTGACTCGTCATCTGATTGGTTGGGTGTAGTTTGATAAAAATTAACAACTTCTTGTAAGTTCCACCATTACCCTATAAGCTTCCATGCCAAGCTGACATATTCAGAAAGAGACAGAAGGACAAGTCTTTGCCGTCTGTACTGCGAGCTCAGTGCTATAGCCCTTTACTGTCGGGCAGCTTGTGTGTGTGAATATTCTTTACTTGAGGGTAAGACAGATAATTTTGTTTGCATATTTTATTAACCTGTAAGTAACAGGCTATTGTGGGCCATATTTTTTCGATACTGCCGAAAGGGATGTGTTGTGTCACGACGACCTAAGTAGAAATGTGTATAGGGCAGGCTTATTCGGAGTGAAAAATGTGTAAAAATGATTGCAAATTGGCAACACAAATTTGCGACTGTAAGTGCAGTATTAATAAATTGATATTGTCTTTTGGAATGACACACTGTTCAAATAACATGTGAAAACATATAGGGAATGTTCGAATGAAGTAATCAACAGGTCACAAGCCATATTGTATCCACCATGATTATTGTATGGAAGACAAACAGGAATGAGGGACATTAACGTAGAATCAATATTGAAGGAGACTGATTACACCAAGCTGAGTGTAGACAATGGAATTTAAGGTCTGGTGTGACTTGTTAGCACAAAGGGCTGACCTAGGTAGGTATTAATACGTATTAGAGGTGAAATTGATAGAGGCAGATGTTACATAGAAGGGATTGTCCTTCTTATTTCAGGTTGTATTACAAAGTACCTCGTTGCTGCAGTAGCCTGAAAAGAAGAACGGGTGGGAGTGAGTGCTCATGCTACAACTTGAAGCTAGCTCCTTTTTCTTCAGTCAGGAGTCACAACGTTGGTGTTCAGGTCTATGATCGAGAAAACAGCTGCAATAACCCTTTCAAAGCTAAGTCCTTTTATAAAGGCACTGACACTTCATCTTAAAACCTAATTTCACCAATTAAAGTATACCCCCTGGGAGTGATGACAATAACAGACCTCACAGCTTAGGATTAGTGATAATATCAAGAACTGTGGGTATATTCATTCCAGTGACTTTTTGTTGTACACAAATGGACAGTTTCCAAAAATATTTATTTTAGCATGTAAATATCCTTTTCTTGAGTTTGAGAATTCCTGTCCCAACAAGATTGAGGTACAGGAATATTAAATTATACATATATCTATATATTCAGACAGTCTTGCTTAATTTTCATTAAAGTTAAAGTTCTGTGTTGAAATTCATAATTGTTAAAATACATTACCCTAGACACTTTACCAAATAACAACACACAGTTAACATACTCTTGGTGAGATCTCAAGAGGTAGCAGATAGGGACCCAGAGAGCTTCATCATCCTCATTCCTTACTCTGGGAACTTACATAGCTGGACCTCACCTTGATTGTCTATACACCCTTGCTCTTTTCAGAGAAGGGGGTATTTCTTATAAGACCAGTCTCTTATCTGGCACTATCCTGGTATCCTCTGATACATCTATTTGTCCAGGATATCCTATAATTAATAACATCAAAACCTCTTATCACATAGGGTGTCTGGGGAAGCACAGTTGTCTTCGTTTTTGCCCAAAAAATCCCAAATGAGCAGTGATGTGTGGGTTGGGGCATTGTCATGGTAAAGGAGCCAGAAGTTGTTTCTCCGCAACTCAGGCCTTTCTCTCCTGACGTTTCCCATGAGACGTTTCAGCACTTCCAGATAGTACCAGTGGTTGACTGTTTGCATCTCCGGTAAGATTTCATGGTGCACAACACCCTGAATAAAAAACACTGTTAACATGACTTTCATGTTCGACCTGAAATGCCGCACTTTTTTCGGTTGTGGCGAATTCTTCCCAACCCATTACGAGGACTGCATTATTGTCTCAATGTCGTATCCGTAGACCCATGTTTCATCATTGGTTTGGTTATTATTTTCTTCATGAAGCTGTCATCTTTGTTAGCATGATCCATAGTTCCTGACAGATGGCAACACGATTGTCTTTCTGATCTTGTGTCAAGAGTCGTGGAATTAACTTCGCAGCTACCTGATGCATTTGTAATTTCTCTGTTAGAATGTCATGACATGATCCCATGGAGATGTTGCATTCTTCTGCTATTTCCCAAACTGTCAGATGATGATTGGAGTGCACCATCTGATGAACCTGGGCAACATGAGCATCGTCAGATGATGTTGTGGGTTGCCCTGAATGTGAGTCGTCATCTGTTGACTGCCGACCATCGTTAAATCACTTAAACCATTTGTAACAACGTGTACAGCTCATGCACTGATCCCCATAAACTTGTTTTACCATTTCATGAGTCTCGGTGAACATCTTCCCGAGCTTGAAGCAAAACTTGGTGTTGATTCGCTGCTTATAAAATTCAGACATCTCGAAAAATGCAAAACACAATCTGCACGCACATAGACAATCAGATACAGGACGATAAACAATCACAACAGAAAAAAGCGTAAAACATTAAATTAAATTGTAACCTCATTATCTTGTTCCTGTTTCACCCTGACAACAGTGATGCCATTTTCAATATTCCTTTCATCCTGGTGGGGGAAACAAACCAGAAGAAGATGTCAGAATATAAAGAGTAACATTCTAAGAAAATATATAAGATTTTTCTGAGAATCACTAGAAACATTTGATTTATTATACATTTTTTAGCAACCTGATCCCACAAAAATGGGTTAGGATCAACAGTAGGAAGATTTACTATGTCAGTAGTAACAAGAGTCAAAAAAAAAAAAACTCACTTTACAATCCCATTCCTGTTTAAATGTTTCATCCATAAAAGGGAACTGCGTTTGAAAATTTCTTGGAGGCTGGAAAGAAAAAATTTTGGTTTATATAAATATACAACAAAGTTTAAAATCCTAAAAAAAAAAAAAACTCTAGTTGGGTAGAAGATAATGAAGGATTAAGTGGGGATAACTGCACATATTATACAGTTCAGCTGGGATAAGTAGAAGTTACTGGGACCATATTGTTGTTGTTTTACCATAGTATCACCTGACATTGCAGATATTTGCATTTACAGAATCCTAGAAGACATTAGAAGAGATAAATCATTGAGCAATTATTTTAACAATTCATAATTTTGGTTTTAAATTGCCATTTTTGAATCTTTTCAAATTTTCAAAAGCACTTTAGTGAAACCTAAAATGTAGTGTTAAGTTAGTTGCTAGTAGACCGCCAACCCATTTGCGGGAAGTTTTCTTCAGGGAGGTACCATAGTTTAATTTGTATATTAATTTATTTTATTAATTTAGGTTCTTATGTGTCCTATCTAGCCTTTACTTTCTTTCCTTTCCCTGACGAAGGCCTTGTGGTTGTAACATTGGCTATTTTCTTTGTCTTTTGTCCTCGTAAGACGAATTACCTTTTTTCGATTTTTGTTCAAACCCATCCATCATACTCCACGTCTTACAGCAGTTCCCCTCAACTTCCTAAACATATTTTCCAACGCAAGTTTTTTTAAAATTTTAAATCAGAAAATATCTTCTAGCCCAGCTTTTTTTTTTAACCAACTTTTTTTTTTTTTTTTAAATTCCGGGAATCTCGGCGTCTGTTTTTAAACAGGTCTGTCACAGCAACCAATCAAATCAAAATTCATCGGCTTTGCTAGTGACAACTGCAATGTCATGGTGGGGAAATCAAACTCAGTACTTACCAGGATCAAGCAGAGGAACCCTTATGTTTTTAGTATTGGTTGCATTTGCCACCTTGCAAATTTATGTGCACAAGATGGAATCAACCAGTTGACTGTGCCAGTAGAAGACTTTTTGTTAGACATGTACTATCATTTTGAGCACAGCTCAAAACGACGAAAGGTTAAAAGAAGTTCCAACTATTCACAGAAGCAGATGACCTGAATATTCTTAAACATTGTCAGACTCGCTGGTTGTCATTGCAGAAGGTAGTGGATAGAATTATTAACCAGTATACAGCTCTCTCATCCTATTTTGAAAGCCACAATGATGTTGAAAAGCCTGGCAGAGTCAAAAACATCCATAAACTTTTAAAAGCACCACTAAACCAGCTGACCCTTCATTTTCTGAGTTTCATTCTGCCACTGTTAAATGAGTTTAATAAACTCTTTCAAACAGATGAGTTGCAGATTGGTGGCATGATGGAGGAGATGGACAGACTGCTTAGAAAATGTTTAGTTAAATTTGTGGAGATGATGTATGTTAAACGTGGGGTGCAGCATGATGTCAGCATACTGGCAATTGGGCTCTCGAACAGAGCATTTATCGAAGAAATGGAACTTGATAGTGGAATAAAGAGTTCATTTTTTGAGGATGTCAGAAATTTTTACACATCAGTGGTTAAAAAAATTACTGATAAATTCCCCATTGACAACCAGGTTCTAAAGGACTTAAAAGTGCTAGATCCAAGCACTAAAGATAATCTCAGGTATCCAAACATCTGCAGATACCTTTGCCCAAGATCTTGATCAGCAAGCACTGAAAGATGAGTTCGATGACTACTGTATGTTGTCTGATGTGTGTGTGCCTCTACTGACAGATAGTGGTCAGAAAAAGAACTTCTGTAGCTATTGGCTGGAAGTTGTTGACCAGAAAACTAGTACTGGTGCCATCTGCTTCCCTAATTTGAAAGTCATCATTCAGCGACTGCTGATTCTCCCTCACAGCAATGCTGACTGCGAAAGATCATTTTGAATGATGAAAAAAATCCACACAGACTGCAGGAGGTCCATAAATGCAGACACACTCACTTCTTTTTTACAGTGTAAGATTAACATTCATACATGCTGTGCAGACTTTAAGCCCACAAATGAAATTCTGCAAAGTCCTAAAAGTGCATGTGTTGATTATAATACAAAACACTATACATCGAAAGAATAGTGTAGTGTACCTCATGATCACTAAGATTTTTATATGCAAAGAACAGTATGAGACTATTAGCATGTTTTATATCACAATAATTCAAATGCTATAGATTTGTATATGTCATTTATCATTTTAAAACTGTGATGTGTATAATTTATTAATATATTTTTTGCGTAAGGATTTTTGGGTGTTTGTAAGGATTTTTTTGGTATGGCGTACAGGTTTTTGTCTCAGGAGGTTGACAGGTATGATGTATGGAGTTTTTCAAATTAAGGGTACACAGGAAACATGGGACATTTCAGGTTTCACCCTTCATCAGCCACAGTTACAGATAGGACCAAGGACAAAAAAGATATAGAGGTCACAGAAAAATACTACAGACACATTAAAAATGTAACAGGATGATAATAACAGATAAAATGGACAATACAGACAGATGAAAAACAAGAAATTCAACAATCAATGAAAACCAAAAGGAGAAAATGAAAAACAAAATGAGAAGTCCTGTTAAAAGAGTCAGTTCTGTAAGATCTGGAGAAGCTTACAATACAATCGATAACCATGACCATGTTTTATTTACTTCCGCATAAAGAAGAACGCTACTGTCAGTCTCTCGAACAGTCACAAACACTCTGTACAGAAACGCTCAACAGCAACAGAACACATGCACATTTTTTAACTGGCACTGACTGCTAAAGAAAGACAATCTCACCAGCCCTACTTAAACAACAACTAAAACCACCAAAAAACAATTGGGAGCCGTGTCTTATGATTGCAGCAATTTTTTAAATATTTACTCCATCCACCCATTTAATATAACTGGTCACATCTACTCATTAAGCTGGACCTAGTATAGTGTAGTCTCTAACACTTTACTCCCATAAATCAGTGTCTGCTATGGGACTACCTTTACATTTACCTTTTTATTCTTATTTTAAAATACTTATAATATATCACTTCTTATTTTTCTAAATTGTCTCAACCATTTTTAGCAAATTTCTACCAACTTTTCATAGCAAGTTGTTGGGAAAGTATGGAAAAG
Organism: Oreohelix idahoensis; assembly: GCA_024509875.1. NCBI lineage: Eukaryota > Metazoa > Mollusca > Gastropoda > Stylommatophora > Oreohelicidae > Oreohelix > Oreohelix idahoensis. Next base: position 160,202 of record JAMPIV010001765.1, on the reverse strand, counting down.
CTCCTCAGAAGAGACATCAATGCCATCACAAGAAAAGCAACGCTATGAACCTCTGAAGGTAAGTTAAATAGAGGTGCCCAAAAACATCTTGATGGAGAACTGTGGAGGCAGAGATGCAAAGAATGAACCAGAGCTGGGGCAAGGCATGAAGGATGGCCACTGCCGAGCAAAGTGATAGCAGTTTGTTGCTGCCCTACAAGATGCCACCATGTATAATGGCCACTGATGGCTTTGACAGTTGGCAGCTAAGGAACAAAAAAAAAACAATAAGAGATAGAAAATCTGTACATTATGACCTGAAAACTAAATTGTACGACGTTGTATTTCTTCCCAATCTCTTGAAAGCATATGTCTTCTTTTTTTTCAGACATATATATGCCTGTATTTTTCTTTTTTACAAAATGTTTGGCATTTTCCTCATTTGTATTAAGCATTTCAGGGTTGAATAAATATGCATCAACATCTTATATTGATATATTTAGTTAGAGAAGCATCACTGCTCATCACAGATGAAGCTTCTATGCTTTCATACCACTCTTTGCCTGTCATTGATTTAAATAATAAGAAAAATGGAAATGAATGAAGTGACCACAAAAGAATTAGTGAACATGTAGCAGAAAGACCAACACAATTATATCCCACCATGTTAAGTGCTTGTATAAACATAAAATGAGGTGTGATACAATTATGCATAATGGGAAAGTCAAGAGTCTCCTATGTCTTGGACACAAAATAAGTGAAGATTACATATATAAAATAGAAAGCAAGACAAGAATAGCTAAAGATACATTGAACTATATGAGATAAATACTGACATCTAAACAAATAACTCACAAATTAAAGCTGAGAATTATGAAATGTTAGGCCCCTACATATATTCGTCACTACTGTAGGATGTGGAAACATGGACAATGAACATGCAATGGAAGAAAGAATTTTAGGCCCTTGACATGGGATAGAGAGGAATGGGGCACACTCACAAATTAAAAATGACAGTCATCAACTATTATTACTGTTATTACTGTATGGTGTAGAAACTGGGTCAATGATCATTAAGTTGAAAAAAAGAATTGTGGCATTTGAGATCTGGATATAGAAAGGAATGAAGTCATTCTCATGAAAAGATGTGTGTGTGTGTGTGGGGAGCGGGGGGGCGGGGGTGGTGGTGGGGGGGGGTGGTGCGAGGTGGTGTGAAATCCTAGAACAGCTAGGAATGTAAAAAAGAAATAATGAATGAGATCAAAATATTGTGATCATATAAAAAAACATAGGCCTACCACTTTGCTGAAAACCATAATAAAAGGACAGGTTGAAGGCAATTTGAAAAAAAATCTCGGATGTATTGATGTACACTTGGTAAATATGGCGGCCTTTGTCTACTTTTCTGAAACTCTACCATACCTCGTAATCTAGTTCCTGTTTTATTTGTGTTGTTTCTTCATATTTCTTCATCTTCGTACAGCTCTGGAACATGGCTTCTGTTGGAGTATAAATGGCGTCTTTCTCAAACTTAATAAAGGTAAGATACAAAATGAGGTGCCTTCAAATGTAGCCTAAACAGTCGAGCTGGCAAGATGGTTACAGCACTTTGTGAGTATTTGTCTAGTGTGCCAATAAAGGCTAAGATGGTAAATACCAACATGATTTTTAAATAAAAAACTTCAGTAGAGAATCTGCCGCTAACTGTATGTTATTATATGTAACGCTGATTCTATTTAAAGACTAACTTATAATAACGGTGTTTTATATGAGGTGTCGGGTGCAGGTAGATTTCAGTTGCCAACTCCCAGTGGCGTCACTCCTCGTCGGTTCCTCGCAGTTGTGTCAATATCAGTCCCTGGTGGTGGTGTACTGTGGACCGACCGCTATGGGCTATGGAACTCGGGGTTATACTTGCGTTCACAATTGTTCCCAGCTGGTGGATAAGTGTGGATTTTAAAGCTACAAACAAGATGAAGTGGGTTCTGTTTTCTACTCAAGACGACAGGAGGCTGACGCTTGGGAGTCGTGACCCAGGTAAACCCGCCCGCATTAGAGTGTAAAAGAGAGCAAGGGGCCGAAACACTTGATCAACGGGGGACTATTTCTGATGATCAGATTGCCTCCTGAAGGGTTCTACAGGCAGCGTGGTACAACAAGACCATACCAAAGCATTGGGAGATTGCCATCATAACACCAATTTTCAAAAAAGGGTGACAATCGACAGTGTGGAAACCATAGAGGCAATCCCCTTCTCAGTGTCCCTGGTAAAATCTACTCTAGAATCCTAGAGCAGAGACCCCGACGCCTAGCTGAGCCACAGTTGGATGAGGTCCAGTGCGGATTCCGAGCGAACCGAAGTACTCAAGACCTAATCTTCACACTCAGACAGCTGAGTGAAAAGGCCCTTGAGTATAAGAGTGAGATCCATCTTTGTTTCATAGATCTGGAAAAGGCGTTTGACAGGGTCCCCTGGAGCAAACTTTGGGATTGTTTGGCAAGGAAGAACATTACAGCACCTCTGATTCAATGCTATACAGAGCTTCTACAAGTCATGCAGAAATTTTGAGAGGACAGCAAACCATAAGTCAGAAGAGTTCAGGACCACCACTGGTGTAAGACAAGGTGATATCCTGTCACCTTATCTTTTCATACTCCTCATGGACGATGTCATTAAGGCATGTAAGGAGAGAACAAGAAAGTATTCAGAGGGGTACTGGAAGATGAGACAGGTCTGTATTTCGGAGCTGGCATTTGCTGATGATGTTGCCCTGATTGCTAAATCTGAGGCACATCTCCAATTCAACCTGCAAGTCTGGAAGGAAGAGCTGGAGAAAAGAGGGATGGCCATAAGCAGCTCTAAAACAAAATCCATGGTGATATCACGAGAGGAAAGAAGACATCAGATTAAGCTGGGAGAACAGGTCCTGGAGCAGGTAGACCACTTTAAATACTTCGGAGCTATTATTGACCGAAACGAAGGCATCAAAGAAGAGTTGGCCACTAGAAAAGCAGCAGCTGGGAGACTTTTTCAGGCCATAAATCGAGGATTCCTCAGCAAGAGAGAGGTTGGTAAGAAAACGAAGATGGCTGTATACCGCTCCATCTATGTCCCAGTCTTGAAATATGGATGCGAGTCATGGGCAATGACTACAACCCACAAAAGCCAGATCCAAACCTCAGAAATGAGGTATCTGAGGAAGGTGGTTGAAGTAACAAGAAGAGACATGGTATGCAACCAGACGATATGTCAAGGCCTTAAATCCCACCCCCTGCAGATCCAAGTAGAACAGTCCCAACTAAGATGGTTTGGCAATGTCTGCAGAATGGGAGAAGATCGGCTACCACGACAAGCATGGGAAACAAAGAGCCAAGGATCCAGACCTCCAGGATGATCCAGAGTCCACTGGGAGGACAACATTAGACAATCTTTGAAGGACCGAGGACTAGAATGGAACCAGGCCAGGAGGAAGACAGCCGATAGGATAGTCTGGCGCTCTCTCTTCCAAACCTCTACACCTCACGGTAGAAGGGGAACGACTAAGTAAGTAAGTAGGATTGCGTCCTGTTGTATCGCTCTGTATAGAGATTCCTATCATAGGATACAATTTGACGTCATCATCTCAATATCGGAAATTGGCTGCAATGAATCCACAGCTCTACACCTCGTGGTAGAAGGGGTAAGTAAAACTAAGTAAGTAAGATTAAGAAAGTAAGACTAAGTAAGTAAGTAAGAATCCACAGCTGCCTCTCCAGTGTTTTCTACTAAGACTTTTTTTTTTTTTTGGTGTACCATCTATGTCATTAAAAATTTATTTTTTTCTTCTGCTTCCTATTGCTTGCTAAATAGATGATATACAAAAATGAAACATTTTATAATTGAGCTAGACAAGATGAAAGAAATGTAACACGATGTAAATACAGAATACAACACTGGCTGACAATAAAGGTTAAGATGGGTTTTGATTTTTTCCACATATCCATTAAATACCAAAATGATTTTTAAAACCAAACTTCTGTAGAGAATCTTCCACTAACTATATGTTATTATCTGTAACACTATGATTCTATTTAAAGGCTAACTTATAATCGGTTCTAAAATGTCTCGGTCCGGTGTGCAGTGTCGCAGCGAAGGGAGTGGCAAAGATGGCTTTCGCCCTGTGCGCTGCAGAAGAGTGGAACAAAAAAATCTGGTCGTTTCTCTGCGCAGACCACTCAGAGAAAAGAGGCAGACATTTCTATCAACCCGTCACACAGTGGATTAAGCATTCAGAAGTAGACTGAAATACACATAGTAAAAGAAGTCTAAGCCCGTGTTACTTTTATATTATATATTAATATATATTTCTTAGTAAAGTAAATTTTAGGGTGACTATGAGTGCTAATTTACCAATTTTAGCTCCGCTTAAGTAGTACGGCCAAGAAAAGTACACATGTCTAATATATATATATATATATATATATATATATATACATACATACATACATACATATATATATATATATATATATATATATATATATATACTGGGGGATATATATAGGGGGATTTTCGAAAAGACTGGAAAGGGGAGCGGGTGTGTATTTATTTGACCACTTTTTTCCCAATTTGAATACGTGTGGAATTAATTATGTATAGAGTTTGTGTTATTCGGTGGTTATTAGCGCGTTGTCGGCGCACGTCAATTTACTTACATATTCGTGTGTTGAATGACTACTCTGGCCTGGCCTAGAGAAATTGTCAGCATGTGTGTGTGTGTGAACAGCGCGAGGGCAGTTTAAGCTCGCGAGCGCAGCCGTCATGCACTGTTGAATTTATCTGTACTATTAATTAGCTTAACCAGAGCAGAGGGGAATGGTATTGTGTAGCAAGTTTTATTGTGCAGGGGAGGTTATGATGTTATACCTAATAGGGAAGAAATCGGTGTCTGTGTTAACCGTGTGAGGTCAAGCACATGCAGGCCCCTGACTCTAATAGATGATAATGAAGTATTTGCAGGGAACCTAACGCTACCTCCCTAGATCTCACACGGTCACTATTTTGGCTCTAGTGTCTGGTGTATGATGTACCTAATGTCTAGGGGAGAAATGATAATGATAGTACATAAACACAAAAACACTTTAATTCACTATAAGGAACTTAATAAAACCAGTGGTTAAGTTTTTTCTTTAAAATGAATATTTTCTTTTTACAATTTAATCTGCCTGTCCCGCCATTTCTTTTGGACAGGTCTTTGAAAATGGGGAAAAGATAGTTTACATAAAAGGATCAACTAAAATGTGTGGACTCTTTGTCCAATAACTATAAAGTCACTATATCTCTCCTTTTGGTATATTTACAGCTTACAACTTTAATTATCTAATAGGGTGTGTCACTTGTTAGGAGGGGCTGTAGTTTCATCACGCCCCATAAACTTCCTGGGTATGATTGAAATCACCAAAGTTTATTAAAATAGAAGTGTCAGATATACCCAGATGCTAACACATCACCTGGGATTCTTTGTAGAAGGATAATTCAGTATGTCGTTGCAGAAAATATGGATATCTCAACACGCACAAGCTCCTTCAGCTATCTGCTGACAGCATGAACAATTTACATGAGACTTGTTGGCGTTACACTCCTCAGGTTTCCTGTCACCTGCTGGTAACAGGAAATAAAACCTCTGCAATAAAAGGACACCCTGGCCTTTTATATCTGATCACTTATTATTATATTTATTTACATATGGTGGTATGGGGTCAGCCTCGCGTGCATACATGTGCACTCGCCCCTAATTTTATATGACTCACACCTTGCTGTGACCACACCTCAGGTCCCTATGACAGATACGCCACTGTACGTTAACATAGTTTTCCTCAATACAATAACGTGGAGTAACCACATTTTCTTTTGTATGATTTTCTCTTCTTTTTTAAATTATAAACGCTCCAGGCATGTTGAACAGTGTTCATGGAACACGGAGGCTTACTAACATATTCTAATACTTACTTACTTACTTAGTCGTTCCCCTTCTACCGTGAGGTGTAGAGGTTTGGAAGAGAGAGCGCCATACTATTCTATCGGCTGTCTTCCTCCTGGCCTGGTTCCATTCTAGTCCTCGGTCCTTCAAAGATTGTCTAATGTTGTCCTCCCAGCAGACTCTGGGTCGTCCTCGGGGTCTGGATCCTTGGCTCTTTGTTTCCCATGCTTGTCGTGGTAGCCGATCTTCTCCCATTCTGCAGACATGGCCAAACCATCTTAGTTGGGACTGTTCTACTTGGGTCTGTAGGGGGTGGCATTTTAGGCCTTGACGTATCGTCTGGTTGCGTACCATGTCTCTTCTTGTTACTTCAACCACCTTCCTCAGATACCTCATTTCTGAGGTTTGGATCTGGCTTTTATGGGTTGTAGTCATTGCCCATGACTCGCATCCATATGTCAAGACTGGGACATAGGTGGAGCGGTATACTGCCATTGTCGTTTTCTTACCAACCTCTCTCTTGCTGAGGAAACATATTCTAATACAATAATATTAAACAAAATCATGACAATATACCACAGTTAGATACAGTTCAATGTGAGGACTCAACAATGTCTGCTCCCGGCATGTCCTTCACTTTTCCCAATAGCAGTATCTAACTTGGCAGTTGTAATAAACATATTAATTCATAAAGCATTATTACCACAATTTCACAGAAATATAAACAAATGACGCTGACTTGCAAAGAAATGGCCTCAGTTTTCCTCTGCACTGCCCAGACTTCGAATTAATTCTTTAATTTTATTAAATTAACACAGCTGATCTCAGCGTATTTGATAGAAAAATATTGTCAACTGGCGATGAGCAGTGAAAGCTTTTTGCTAATATCTATTAGTACTGGCCAATGGAAAACTTGCGACTACCAGAATTCAAATGCAGTTTTTGAAAAACAAAAATAATTCCAAACAAACTCTGTGTCTGGTAGTCGATTGGCCAATCTGCGTTAGTTATGCCAATACAAAAAGATGTTTAGTTTTGGTTACCATTTACCTACCGCTCCCCATTCCTCCTATACTCTTTTTACCCAATCGGATTTGAATTTACCTCAATGCCTCTCTCTAAGCTGGCGTTCCCACTAACGTTATGAAAAAAAAACAAGCAGGAACCACAGTCTGTCCGTCTTAGTGTTACTAGACATTTAGTATTTTCCCAATAACGTGGCTAATACTTGGACTACCATATTTTTAAAAACACATTCTTGCTCAGGGGACTCTAAACTATACTACCATATGATTTTTATGGTCAGTTTCATTATGGTTTAGATTTTCACTTTTGTCACTGTCAATCGTCAAATAAAAATTTTACACAAGTCGGCCATTTTCCACCCTCATCTCTCTCTAGCATTTATTTTCAAATAACTACTTGTTTTAGTGACGTCAGAAATACTACCGCTAGGAGGAAATAAAAAATTGTCTGCGTGTTTGCCTCTGCTGGCTTTGCACACAGCGTGTATATATGCATGGCACAACGTGTCAAGCAAAGCGGGGTTTTGCGCAGCAGGTATTAGAATTGGCGTTAGTTATTTCTGTTGTCTCGTGTTACACTACCAAAATTTGTAAGGATTACTACTATTAGAGACGTTAAAGTTAAAATATTACGTTAATTCAGACAGTAATTTAGCAGCACCTTTCCGTAAGATCGTTAATTATAAGTCTTGCCGCAGTCTCTATCAGATCGGGCAAAATGTTAAAAATGTTTAAAGTACGTCACAAGGAAAGCGAGTAGGTTTTAAACGGCGGGATTGTTTCTAAGCATTTCCATGGCACAAAATTCAGCGCGATGCTGGCGTGTGAGAGGATCATAGTCAGACACAATCGGGCGGGTTATTTATTATCATTATATGACTAAAATCTTACTGAAATGAGCGATTATCTCGCAGATTTTACTATACACCTCCCATCCTAAAACATGCATTCATTTGCAGGTTATAATCTGCGAGATAACTTAGCTCAATTGAAGTCTTAGGCGTTTTTCTGATCTTCATCATAAGGATGTCTACTCATAAAGACTGCACCGACGTTCTGAAGGCCGGGAATATATTCAATCAGAAATGAGTATGGCTGTAATAATAATGACCATCTCAATAATCTGGAATTTTCATGCTTGGCTTGTGACAGGAATACGAGAGGTGAATGATCTGTTTGGACCACAAATGTCCTGCCATATAAATAAATCTGGAATTTTTTTATAGTCCATATCAAAGCTAGACATTCCTTTTCACTTGTTGAATACTTTTTTCCGCTTTGTTCAACTTGCGGCTTGCATAAGCGACTGGGTTTAATTCCCCATCTTGTGAGGAGGACCTTTACAACAATGTAGCGCCCAGGCCCACATTGCTTGCGTCACTTCTCACGATAAATTCTTGATTCAAGTCAGGCAATTGCAATACTGGCCTGCTTGTGAGTTTTTCTTATAACTCCTGGTAAGCCAATTCACACTGTGTAGACCAAGTTATTGTATCAGGTTGACGTTTGCGAGTTAAATCCGTCAGAGGAGCACATATAAAGTTAAAATGTTTAATGTACTTTTGGTAGATTCCACACAACGACACGAAAGATCGAATATCTTTCTTCGTTTGTGGTCTAGGTGCTCTTTTCAATTTTTCCAGATTCTTGGGGTCAGGGGTCATGCTACCCTGATGTACGGTATGTCCCAAGAATTCCAACTGTTTACAACCAATACAACAATTTGTTGGCCTAGCGGTCAGGTTAGCCTCTCTGAGTCTATCAAACAGCATATTCAAAGAGGTAACGTGTTCCTCAAATGTTTCCGTAGCAATGAGGATATCATCCATAAAATTTGAAATACATAGATTTTTCCTGGGATCCAACAATTTTCGCATCATCCTAGAAAACACACTCGGGGCATTTTTCAACCCAAACGGTAACATGTTGAACTCGTAATGACCTTCCGAGGTGCTAAAGGCGAAATAAGGTCGAACCTCAGGCTTTACTGGAATTTGGTAATAGCCTTTGCTAAGATCCACCTTAGAAAAATATTTGCCTTGTTCAGCCTTTCAAATAGTTGAGTAGTATCAGGTAATGGATCCACCTGACCTTCTGTGACAGCATTCAGTTTCCTGTAATCGATGCACAGTCTATGTTCTCCCGATGGTTTCCGCAACAAAACAAAACAGGAAATATAAGGAGACTCACTGTGAGAAATAATTCCTTCTTGTAACAAATAATCTATCTCCTCTGTCAAAGCTTTTTCCTTTGCGAAAGGAATAGAATAGGGCCTCATACAGATAGGTGCTGGGTCTAGTAGTTTCATATCATATTCCAACAAATTTGTGTGCCCCGGTTTATCCGTTAACCCATCTGTATGTTTCTCAAGGACTTGTTGAACCTTCTCCTTCTGTCCTTTTGTCAGGTGATTACTGATCTTCACCTGTGCAAACGTTTCACTGGTTTTCAGTTGATATTCAAATGAGGTGAGAGGGTCATTTTTCATTTCGGTTGCGATAGACAAGGCCATTAGGTGTGTTCCTTCCTGGATTTGTCTGTCCAGATATTTCTTCAAAATGTTCACATGATAGACTTTTTCCTTTCCCTTTTTGTCTATCTTATAATTTGTTCTGGATACCTTTTCCAAAACTGTATATGGCCCCTGCTATCCGATCTGAAGTTTATTGTTGCTGCCGGGCAATAGAAGAAGCACCTTCTCCCCTACAGCAAGCTCCCTATCCTTCGCTTTCTTATTATAATAAGCAGCATGCTTTTTCCTGGCTTGTCTCAAATTATCATTTGCCAGTTTCCAACTAGTTTTTAAACGAGTGGTCAGTTCGTTCACATATTGATAGGATGAGGTAACAGTCTCCTCTGCCTTCTCATCTGTCCAAGTCCTTAACAATTTACATATGGACTTTTATATTTTCTGACATATTTTTCATAACATTAGAAGCATTGTGTTGAGGACGTTTCATCCTTGTGTCATCACACAAGAATCTACCACTACCGATCCTTTTCCTGGGGTTTTCTCCCCACTTTAGGTTCATTGTGAGAGGAGATCTCTCTCTTTTCGTTTCCTCCAGTTTATATAATTCTGATCGAGGGATTGTCAGCTTAGTCTGTGGTAAAACTACTCGTCGCATAGTGGCCATTCTAATACATTCAAGTAAAGACTGGGTGTGAAAAGGGGGCTCCCATTCCACGTTGTCTACTTTATTACAATTATTTTTATTTCCCGGCCTAAGTTTGCCCCGTGGCATGTCTAGGTCCTGCACCGTTTTCCCACTTATGGATGTTCCCTCATGAAATATGCCGCAGGCTTCTACGAAATTCTCAATAACTACCTTTACATCTGGCCAGTAATATTTTTGCGAAACCTTTTGGCAGATGGTACCTACTTTCTCGTGGTCCCCATCTTTTCCAACATGTAAACTCCTTATTACGTCTGCCCTAAACATCTTGGGAAGTACCAGTTGTCCGTGACCCTTTGAACCAGTTCCGGCCTTCCTATATAACAATTTATTCTTCAGATAAAATTCTCCTTTATTAGGAGGTGTATGGCAGGTACGCAATATTTGAAAGCACTGCTTCAGTGACGTATCTTGAGCCTGTGCCTTTCTCATCTTCTCTGGATGTGTATTTATAGGTTCATCTTCTTCCTTTCTGGATTGTGATCGGGTCTGGACTGCTGCCAAGACCACTGGTCTCTTGGGATTCCCCAAGTAGACATAACGACACCCCAATATCAGAGGGTAGATGGGTGCGTCTATCACTGCTGCTTTGATTATCCCTTCCACATAGCGAGTTTTCATTGTTATCCTTGCAATGGGAAGTTTCATGAGTGGTAGATCCTTGGTCGCCCCTTGTATCTCCACTGTTTCTGTGGTATACTGATCTGGGTTCACCAAGTGCGAGCTCACGACAGCATCAAAATCTAAACCGGTATCATAGAGGCACCTAATGGTGACATCATTGCATACAACATTCTCGCAAACTGTGGGGTGATAAGGTTCCTGCTGTCCAGCAGGTTTGTTCTTTTCTTATTGGTTCCCCCTTCTCATAGCAGCCAATCCAGCAGGTTTACTTTTACAAAATTTAATGTCATGTCCCTCCCTCTTACAATATCTACAATATAATCTACCTTGATGAAAAGGTTTTCTTTCATCATTCTTTCTGTCATTGAAATGTGAGGTTTTATTTTTATAATCATTTCGAGGCCTATCAAAGTTTTGCTTACCTCTGTTGTCAAATTTATTATAGTTTTGAGGAGCCTTATAATGATCTACTGGTTTCTTCTTGGTGCCAGCTACCTCTGCCTGGGCTGCCTGATACCTCTCAGTGACATTAATTATCTCACCTAGCCTCTCCGCGCCCTGTTCCATGAGAAACTTTCTCATGTCTGGAGCCATGGACTCTCTCATCTGTTCTATGAGTATCATCTTTTTTGAGATCTTGGGTTTTCCCCAAAGTAGCCCATTTCTCCATATACGTTTCTAACCGGGCGGAGAGCTGGTGATAGGTCTCACCCGACAGTAGTCTGGCATTCCTAAATTTCTTTCTATAAAACTCTCCGTTCTTTTCGTATCTTAACAAAAGAGCCTGCTTCAACATGTCATAGTTGTCTTGGTCATCCCTGCTCATTTTGGAAAACACTTCATAAGCTATTCCCCGAAGACCCTGAGACAACTTTACACCCCATCTTTCTCTTTCCAACCCATAAGTAGTGGCTAATACTTCATATCTGCTCAAATATGACTCAATGTCATCATCTTTTTCTGCAAAATAGTCTAGATGGAACCCCATGGCTGAGTTGGAGGCCCCCTGACTAGCAGTAGCATCAGAGGTAGAGGGGCTGTGACCATTGTCCAGAGCAAGGCCTTGCAACTCTAACTCCCTTAGTCGCAACTCATGCTCCCTCTGTAATCTTTTCTCTTGATCTTCTGCTTCCCTCTCGGCAGTCAATCTCTTTTCTTCTGCCTCTAATTTTCTCTCCTCAAATTGGAGCCTCTTGATCTCAGCCTCTCTATCAGCCTCTAGGGCTCTGGCCTCCTTCTCAGCCTCAATTTGTAACCTTTTAATTTCAGCCTCTCTATCTAACTCCAATTTCTTAATCTCCCTAGCCTCTTCTACTTGTATTTTCCTTTCCTCAGCTAACCTATGTTCTTCCTTAGCAATAAATTTATCACATTCTGAGGTGACATAGTCAATCAAGACTTGACCCTCCATATTCATTTCCCTGGCAGTCTGCACAGCCGCAGAGCAAAACTTGGCCAAATCTTCCATCTGATAAATACAAAATGTTCTAACTAAATTTCTAAAATAAATGCAAATTTACTTAATTAATTCCAGGTTCTGACACTTCATTAAATTCCCAAATCTTGGGCACTAGTAATTATGGGGAGTCCTTGGGAAAATAGAATGTTGTTAATGCTAAGACCCAGACCCCAATGTATGTAGTACTAGGAGAAATTCAAATCCCGGACAAGCCTACCAATATACAAGGGGATTGACATAAGTCTTGGGCCTGACCATGAAGGAGTCACAGGAGGAAGAAGAAACTTGGCACATTTAAGGTTCATCATATTTGCACTGAATGTGTGAAGTACGCGTTTGTTTCTTCAATGGGTTTTTCCGCTACGGTGCACGGCGCAATGTACCCTATTGACCGGATCTGCTGCTCCAAAGATTTGACAAAACAATGGAAAAGAAGGAGGCCAGAGCTGTGATAAAATTTTTGATGTTTCAGGGAAAAACACCCACAGAAATACACAGGGAGATGGAACCAGTGTTTCGTGATGCTTGTCCTTCATATATTTCGGTAAAAAACTGGTGTCAACAGTTTAAGTTTGGCGGCTCAAATGTTGCTGATCTGCCAAGATCTGGTAGACCAGCCTGAAGTTGCAACGATAAAAATGCAACAAGAGTGAAGGAAATCATTGACCAGGATCGAAAAATGACAATTTGTGGAGAAAGCTAGTAGAGTAAATCTAAATAAAAAAACAGTTTATAGAATTTTACACAACAGACTGAACATGAGAAAGTGTGTGCACGCTGGGTTCCGTGACTGTTGACACGTGAACAGAAGCAAACGAAGGTAAATTGCTGTCAACAGTTGCTCAAAAAGTGTCTGTCAAAAAATTTTTTGGAGACCATGATCACAGTAGATGAGACTTGGGTACACCATTATAACCCCGAATCCAAAATTGCCAGCGTGCAATGGAAAACCCCGTGTTACCCAACACCTGTCAAGCCGAGAGCGCAGAAATCTGCAGGAAAGGTGATGCTGACTGTTTTTTGGGGACGGCAAAGGTGTCCTTTTAAAAGATTATCTGCCTCGTGGCAACACAGTTAATGGACAGTACTATGCAGATCTTCTCACCAAACTAAGAAAGGTTGTGATCAGGAAACAAGGGATAACGTGCACTCAAAATCTTCCTTTGCTTCAAGACAACGCGCCCTCTCACAAAGCACGGCTTGTGCAGCTAGCAGCCAACGATTTGAATATTGAAATTCTTCCACACCCACCATATTCGTCAGATTTGGCTCCATCAGACTTTTTTCTATTCTCAAATCTTTAAAAAAAAAAAAACAGCTAAAAGGAAATCATTTTGACAGCGATGAAGATGTTATACTGGCATGTGATGACTGGTTTAGTTTGAAAAATAGGGTGTTCTACTCCCAAGGTCTTTTCAAGGTCAAGCAGAGATGGCAGAAGTGTGTCAATTCAGACGGTGGCTATATTGAAAAGGAATAAACACTATACAAAATTTCAGCTCTCTGTGACATGTCCTTCATGGTCAGGCCCAAGACTTATGTCAATCCCCTTGTATGTAGCAAGTTTGATTTTGCTGGGGAGGTTATGATGTTATACTTAAAAGGAAAGAAATCGGTGTCTGTGTTAACCGTGTGAGGTCAAGCACATGCAGGCCCCTGACTCTAATAGATGATAATGAAGTATTTGCAGGGAACCTAACGCTACCTCCCTAGATCTCACACGGTCACTATTTTGGCTCTAGTGTCTGGTGTATGATGTACCTAATGTCTTGGGGAGAAATGATAATGATGGTACATAAACACAAAAACACTTTAATTCACTATAAGGAACTTAATAAAACCAGTGGTTAAGTTTTTTCTTTAAAATGAATATTTTGTTTTTACAATTTAATCTGCCTGTCCCGCCATTTCTTTTGGACAGGTCTTTGAAAATGGGGAAAAGATAGTTTACATAAAAGGATCAACTAAAATGTGTGGACTCTTTGTCCAATAACTATAAAGTCACTATATCTCTCCTTTTGGTATATTCACAGCTTACAACTTTATTATCTAATAGGGTGTGTCACTTGTTAGGAGGGGCTGTAGCTTCATCACGCCCCATAAACTTCATGGGTATGATTGAAATCACCAAAGTTTATTAAAATAGAAGTGTCAGATATACCCAGATGCTAACACATCACCTGGGATTCTTTGTAGAAGGATAATTCAGTATGTCGTTGCAGAAAATATGGATACCTCAACACGCACAAGCTCCTCCAGCTATCTGCTGACAGCATGAACAGTTTACATGAGACTTGTTGGCGTTACACTCCTCAGGTTTCCTTTCACCGGCTGGTAACAGGAAATAAAACCTATGCAACAAAAGGACACCCTGGCCTTTTATATCTGATCACTTATTATTATATTTATTTACATATGGTCGTATGGGGTCAGCCTCGCGTGCATACATGTGCACTCGCCCCTAATTTTATATGACTCACACCTTGCTGTGACCACACCTCAGGTCCCTATGACAGATACGCCACTGTACGTTAACATAGTTTTCCTCAATAAAATAACGTGGAGTAACCACATTTTCTTTTGTATGATTTTCACTTCTTTTTTAAATTATAAACGCTCCAGGCATGTTGAACAGTGTTCATGGAACACGGAGGCTTACTAACATATTCTAATACAATAACATTAAACAAAATCATGACAATACACCACAGTTAGATACAGTTCAATGTGAGGACTCAACAATGTCTGCTCCCGGCATATCCTTCACTTTTCCCAATAGCAGTATCTAACTTGGCAGTTGTAATAAACATATTAATTCATAAAGCATTCTTACCACAATTTCAGATAATATAAACAAATGACGCTGACTTGCAAAGAAATGGCCTCAGTTTTCCTCTGCACTGCCCAGACTTCGAATTAATTCTTTAATTTTATTAAATTAACACAGCTGATCTCAGCGTATTTGATAGAAAAATATTGTCAACTGGCGATGAGCAGTGAAAGCTTTTTGCTAATATCTATTAGTACTGGCCAATGGAAAACTTGCGACTACCAGAATTCAAATGCAGTTTTTGATAAACAAAAATAATTCCAAACAAACTCTGTGTCTGGTAGTCGATTGGCCAGTCTGCGTTAGTTATGCCAATACAAAAAGATGTTTAGTTTTGGTTAACATTTACCTACCGCTCCCCTTTCCTCCTATACTCTTTTTACCCAATCGGATTTGAATTTACCTCAATGCCTCTCTCTAAGCTGGCGTTCCCACTAACGTTATGAAAAAAAAACAAGCAGGAACCACAGTCTGTCCGTCTTAGTGTTACTAGACATTTAGTATTTTCTCAATAACTTGGCTAATACTTGGACTACCATATTTTTAAAAACACGTTCTTGCTCAGGGGACTCTAAACTATACTACCATATGATTTTTATGGTCAGTTTCATTATGGTTTAGATTTTCAATTTTGTCACTCAATCGTCAAATAAAAATTTTACACAAGTCGGCCATCTTCCACCCTCATCTCTCTCTAGCATTTATTTTCAAATAACTACTTGTTTTAGTGACGTCAGAAATACTACCGCTAGGAGGAAATAAAAAATTATCTGCGTGTTTGCCTCTGCTGGCTTTGCACACAGCGTGTATATATGCATGGCACAACGTGTTAAGCGAAGCGGGGTTTTGCGCGGCAGGTATTATAATTGGCGTTAATTATTTCTGTTGTCTCGTGTTACACTACCAAAATTTGTAAGGATTACTACTATTAGAGGCGTTAAAGTTAAAATATTACGTTAATTCAGACAGTAACTTGGCGGCACCTTTCCGTAAGATCGTTAATTATAAGTCTTGCCGCAGTCTCTATCAGATCGGGCAAAATGTTAAAAATGTTTAAAGTACGTCACAAGGAAAGCGAGTAGGTTTTAAACGGCGGGATCGTTTCTAAGCATTTCCATGGCACAAAATTCAGCGCGATGCTGGCGTGTGAGAGGATCATAGTCAGACACAATCGGGCGGGTTATTTATTATCATTATATGACTAAAATCTTACTGAAATGAGCGATTATCTCGCAGAATTTACTACATATTGATATGGCCATTTTGTGTTATCATTGTAGGGAATGAGAGATGGGCTATGCGGGGCGCGTATTTAAGCGAGAGAAAGAACGTGTTTGTTTATAACATTAGAGGTGGTTGTAAACGTTTGCAATTATTGTTTGACTTGTTTGTCTGTTTCAGAGCTGGTCACCCTCTTCTGCTCTCTGTTGACGGGCACTAAACGATTCTCCGAATTTGTATTTGGCATTTATAAGTTCGTGCCCCATGGATTTATTTTCTTATGCCCTGCATTGTCAAGAACAATTATATCCAGACCGCAAGGCTGGTCACACGTCTTGTGAGTCGCCCATCATACCGGGTAATCTTTATGGAGTATTTACCTTTCGCCCATCACAGTGCCTATGGGCTGTGGGCGTCGCGCTCCATTCCTCGAGGCAACATAGACAAATCCTTTTAAGCCCATATCGCTGTGAATATTACTCACGTACTCGCCAAGAAGAAAGCCAACGATTTTACAGTCTGCCACTGTGGGTTCCAGGCTTCATATTTCTTATCAGAAGAGACTATCCCTCGGGTCGTTTTTCCTGGATAAACAATTTGCTAGCTTTACTTCATTTACTTGCATGGTAATATATATATATATATATATTATATATATATATATATATATATATATATATATATATATATATATATATATATATATATATATATATATATATATATATATGTGTGTGTGTGTGAGTGTGTGTGTGTGTGTGTGTGTGTGTGTGTGACCGTGTGGCCGGAAATGTGTAATTTTAGACTGAGTAATTAGTTGTCGAATTTGTTAATTTGTGCTCATGTTGGCATTCTCACCCGGTAATGGGCGATTTAAACAAAACACACCTTCGCCATCCGTGAAGAAGACAGACGTGTGAGACGTGGGAGACAGCCATCATTGGTAGACAACCTGGCGCTGTCTGACCACCAGAGGAAAACACCTTGTTGAGCACGAAACCGTGAGGTTTAACTCCAGGCAAGTGATATCGTGAGAATGTAATCATTAGTGTGCGGACCTATTGTGGACGTCTAGGAAGATAATCTTTACTAAAATGTGATCTCATGTCATTCAAACTGAGCATAGGACTCTTGATTTGCTCCCTAGAGGAATGGGAGGAGCTTTGCCTGACATTTTTGACATGGCTTTCATAAGGTACCGGGGGGTATAAGTAAGATTTAAAATAAAAGAGTTGAAGTCTTCAGTCAGAGAGCAGAGAAGTAGCCAGATCGTTCTTGAGCAAAACGCGCCCACGTACGATAACCAACTGAGGTTAGGGCTTTTGCATAGTTGCGTCTGGGCTAAGAGAACTAACGACATAGAGGTATGCTTGCATATAAGTACATTTTTATAATACTTTATATTTAGTAATATTAGACTTTTAGGCTTAGAAGTTAAAGCTTAGTAGCGTTTGTCTATCTATAGCTTGATAGAAGCTGACTGGCGATTTATGTGTATTTAAGTGTAATTCACGTATATCTCATCGCTATTTTCAACTGTGAGGCTGTGTTAAATGTGTTAAGTATCTAAGTACATTTATAAGAGGAGTTCTAGTGTCGCACTGCGCTGTATACAAGTGTGAACTTATTACCATTATTATTATTATTTGTGTAGTGTTAAGTAATGGTTATATTGCATTCTTGTGAGCCGTAAGTGTGGTTAATTTTACATCAGTGATTATTGTGAGAGAAAGATTAGCGTACCCTCTAGCTCCGTGAGTAGCCTATGTCTATTACATTTAGTATAGGGCTGTAAGAATAGAGTATATGTCTGCTTGTTCTTTAGAGCAGCTAGGCCTCCAAGATACTGATAAATTGATGTCATTTAAACCAGTGCGCTGTGTGGAATATTTCATCATAGATAGAAGTGCTTCATTTAAGTTTTCTCTGGCGTGATGATGTAGTTAGTATTTAGTATGAGTATGGAGGCATTATTGTTGACTGAGATATGTTTATTGTATGACTACACATATACGCAGCCTGCATGAACACACACACACACACACACACACACGGTTATATAAGTGCATGTACTTGCATATTTTCCCACATATATTGTATTATTACGTAGATGATGTTTGTCCATTAGTACGATGCTAGTTTATTTTGTTTCATTTTAATTCAGAGAGTCCAGCAGTCTGTGCTGGGTTATTATATGGTGTTACGTAGAGAATACCGAAATATTTAGGCTATACAGTGTCGCTTAGGAATTGCCTTCAAAGTAAACTTGTGGATGACATTGTTTCTATATTATTCATGTGCTACCTGATAGGGTTTCATTAATAAAAGTGGGACCCCTGTCATGAAGAGAGTTTGTCTGTGACTGCGGAACGTGTGTAAAAGTAGGCCAGAGAGAGTGACGACAACATTACACACAAATCCTTTTTCTTCTTCACACATCGTCTTCGCACCGTCACACACACACATATATATATATACCCCGTGAGGCAAAGAAATCCATGACCTTTACTTATTTAAAAAAAAACTCGGCCGAAAGTGACCCGATTATTATGCAATTTGGTGACAATTATGATAACAATACCCCTTTTCGAATTTCGAGTCTCAAATTTCAAATTTCAAATTTCGCGCAACGAATTTTACGCCTTCCAGGTGGCGCTGCATACAGCTGTAATTCGTCTGTTGCAAAATGGCGTTCTCTGAAGAAGAAAAAGCGGCAATCAAATTTCTTTGACAAAACACAAATTATGGTGCGAAACGACTTCTTATGAGTTTCCCAACAAAGGATGGACTTTAGGTGGACTGACATATCTTTAGCAAAAGATAGACCAAACCGGCACTGTTGAACTCGTAAAGGCACTGGCCGAACACGCACTGCGCTCACCGATGACAACATCAATGCTGCTTGTGCAAAGTCAAGAAGGACGTCCGCAAACACATCTTTCGCAACGTCCAATTGCTCGTCAGATAAGCGCTTTTCAAAGATCCGTGCGCAGAATCATCAAAAAAGGAACTTAAGTTAAAATGTTTGAAGAAACATCGGGCGACAGAGTTGACTGAACGCAACAAAGAGTCACGGCTTTCCCGGTACCAACATCTTTTGCGTCGCTTCTCAGAGCATAAAGTGAGTTTCATATTTTTCACGGATGAAAAACTTGTTACTGTTGCTCGGTCTACCAATAGTCAGAACGATCGGGTGTATGCACCGGTTGTCACTAGAAACAGAAACATATCTGCTAACCGGTTGCTGCGAGCAACACTAACGTTCAGCAAATCAGTAGTGGTTTCTGTTGGTGACTCATCACTGGGCCGCACTGGAATTCATTTTGTTCAACCTGGTATCGAGATAGATGGCGATATATACATACACATTCATAAAATTATCCTACCTGTGACAGAATAGGGGATCGTCCAGGACTGAACTTCTAGCACTAGATTATATCTAGATTCTTGCCAATGTTCTTAGTGTAAGTAGATCTATCCAGTAGACTCTACGGCTTTTAGATTCTGATCACAAAAATTGTGTTTTTTCCACAGCTACAAATTATAAGTGTGAACATCACAAAAGTTTGTTTTCCACATCTAGCAATACTGATGGTAGACTTGGCAGAATATATATTTTATATTTTTTTCTGGATGTAAAACTAGCTGTAGGGCAGACGATAAATTAAAAAAAAATTCACAAAGAGCACAGTACAGCGGTTTAGATTTGATCTGTTAGAGATTAGATGCTACAGATATTCAGGTTATGGGCGTGCTTTTGTTCCAAGGGGAGACATTACAGCATTTGCCAATAACAACCTTCTCCGCAGCATAGTAACTGACTAGTGGTGGGGAGAGTGTGAGTGACAGTTTTATACCACATTCGATTTTAGATCTTTAGGATTTTCAGCCTAGCCTACAATTTTATTGTTTAATTGGGTTAGTTATCTCACATGCACAGCTAATCAGCGCCCATTAAGTCTGATAACTGAGGACCGGAAGTTAAGTGGGCGGGGTAGCATTTATTTGCATTTTCATCTTTAGGGTGAGAAGTAAATTTCCTTGTTCTCTCTAAGTGTGCTTACCTGTAGGACACCAGCTATAATATGGTCGAGACAGACACACTCTTTTTGAGCTTGATAGACGCAGCGAAGGAGTTGGGTTGGCAGGTGCAGAAGCATGTGCGTTGGTCATCAGGAAACTGTAAAAACACGCGGAAATAGAAAAAGAAAGAGCGGAAAGTGAATGGATCAGACAAGCTGAGGAAAGAGAGAAGGACAGGCAAGCTGAGGAAAGAGAGAAAGACAGGAAGGCTGAGGAAAGAGAAAAGGACATACAAGCTGCAGAGAGAGAGAGAGAGAGAGAGAGACAGACAGACAGACAGACAGACAGACAGACAGACAGACAAGATAAGTTAGCTATGAAGGCTTTGGAAGTGCAGAACTTGAACATAGAAGCTGCCCCCGTTAACGGGGAATTCTCTTCAGTCGCCAGCAGCGCACTCTTCGGGAATTTTTCCTCCACAGCTAGCAGCAAGCAATTTCCCCCTTGAATTTTTTCCTAGCCCCTAGCCTCAATGAAAATAATGATAGCTATCTAGAACAATTTGAGAGAATGGCAACGCTGTATGGTTTAAACGTTTCGAAGTGGACTTTGAAATCGTCCCAAGCCTTAAGAGGGCAGGCTTATGATGTATATATGAAATGAATGCCCAGACAACAAAATAACTACGACATGCTAAAAAGAGCATTGTTGGAGAGATCTGCGATAAATGCAAAGAATCTCCAAAATATTTTCGGTGAATGCTGGAAAGAAAACAATGAGACATGTGTGCAATTCTCTGCCAGGTTGGAATTTCTGCGTCTGGATGAAACCACAAACTACCTAGGCAGTACCTTTGATTGTCGATGACTTGGAAAACCTAGATTAAAAGAAACATGACAAGAGCAAAGCAGAGAAGCAATCACGAAAATACTTGCTGGCACGGGCTGGGGAGCGGATAAAAGAATACTAAAGAAGCTATATACTGGGCAAGTGAAACCAGTCATAGAATATGGCATTGTAGCATGGTCAGCAGCAGCTAAGTCAAACTTTGATGAAATAATTACAACCCAAAACCAAGTAGAGACATGCACTACAAGACGTGAAAGTGGGAGGGAGCGCGGGTGTGGGAGGGGATCATCACCTGGTGGTGGCGAGACTGAGTGGAGGCTCAGAGCTACTGGACCAGTTGCAGTCAAACAGAAAAGATACAACATCACGAAACTGAGGGATCCCCTCGCCGGAAAAGCTTTCGTGGTCGACGTAAAGAGAAAATATGATATTATCAAAAGCCAGGAAAGAACAGAGACCGATGATGTTATCCGGGGATTCAACACCATCTCAACAATATACAGGGAGGGCAGCGGCAAATGCTTGGAATTCCAGGAGGGAGAGAGCCAAGACTGGATGGCACCAGATACGCTGAACACCATAGCGAGGGTAAAGGAAATGTGGGGAGGGAAAACGGATGTTAAGTCTCCCGGTTTAAAAGCAATGTGTACTGAACAGTGCGGTCAGCTGGACATGGAAGTTGGGCGTCAAACCCGTGCTAGCAGAAAGTCATTTCTGGATGACCTTACAAGACGGGCGGAGGAGGCAGCAGTGAGATGTGAACAGAGCACGGTATACAAAATAACTAAGATCATCAGTGGAAGGCGGGGTGCAAACAGTATTACATTGGTGAGAGATGAGCACGGAGATCTCGTCACGGCAGTAGAAGGACAGGAGACAGGATGGGCGGAGCATTTCAGGGAGGCTCTGAATGGGGAACCACCGGCGACGCGGTTGGGTGTTCCTGGGGCTGGCTGTGATCTAGATGTTGATACAGACATCCCAAGAAAAGAAGAAATCACCACAGCAATCAAAGGGTTAGGGAATGGAGGGGCTCCTGGTCATGATAACTTAAATGCAGAGCTATTTAAGACAGACCCAGAGCTAGCAGCGGAACTATTGGAACCACTGTTTGCACGGGTCTGGAAAGCAGGGACAACACCAACATAGTGGAGAAAGGGAATGGTTGTCAAATTGCCCAAGAGGGGAGATCTTGCAGACTGCAATGGTTGGAGAGGAGTGGCTCTTCTCTCGGTTCCCAGCGAAATACTAGGCAAGATGGTTATACAGAGAATCTCAGGGGCAGTGGACCACAGGCTGAGGAAAGGGCAGGCGGGATTTAGAGGGAACGGAAGGTGTGTGGATCGTACATTTACCCTCGGGGCATTGTGGTGCGGTGCTCGGAGTGGCAGGAACAGCTGTACATTAACTTCGTTGATTTTGAGGGGGCACTTCACAGTATGCATAGGGACAGTTTATGGAAAATACTGAGGGCTTATGGAGTTCCAGGCTGCATAGTGTCAATCATAAAATGCCTTTGTGTTGGCTTTGCGTGTGGCATTGGGCAGGGCGGCATGACATTTTTGGTTAAACTCAGGAGTACGACAGGGATGCCCCTTGTTGGCCACTCTATTTTTGGAGGCCATGGGCTGGGTAGTGCGCCGGACAACATAAGGCAATCCAAGAGGAGTAGGATGGACTGCATTTTCTGCATTGGAGGATCTGGACTGTGCAGATGACATTGCATTGCTAGCACATTCAGATCAACGCATCCGGGAAAGTGCGGATGGACTTAGTAAGTAAAGCCAGCGGGTGGGCTTGGTCATCGGCCTAGGGAGACGGGGGTCATGATGCTCAGTGTGGGCAGCCCTGAGCCCATATCAGTAAGGAATCAGCAACTGGAACAGACAGATGCCTTCACATACTTAGGATGCATTGTAACAACAGACGGCGGAGCAAGCAAAAACATCAACAACAGAATGAACAAAGAGAGAACAGCCTTTTTAGTCTAAACAACATCTGGAAGTCTTCTCAGTACAGCACAAGCACAAAATTAGGATTATATCAGAGCTGTGTGCTTTCTGTGCTTCTCTATGGCGCGGAGAGCTGGAGAGTTACAGAGAAGGAAATGTCGAAATTGTCCTCTTTTCACACAACATGCCTAAGAAAAATTCTCCGAATCTTTTGGCCGAATACCATCACCAACCAAGATCTGCTTACTCGGAGCAAGCAAGAGGACATGCACACCATCATAGCCGGCAGACGCTGGAGCTGGGTTGGCCATGTCCTCAGAAGAGACCCCGATGCCATCACAAGAACAGCTATGCTTGGACCCCTGAAGGAAAACGAAAGAGAGGCCGACCAAAAACAACTTGGCGGTGGACTGTGGAGGCTGAGATGCAAAGAATGAACCAGAGTTGGGGCACTGTACGAAGGATGCCCGCCGACCAAGCAAAGTTAAATCAATTTGTTGTTGCCCTACAAAACGCCACCAGGCGTAATGGCCACTGACTGCTTTGACGGTCATCGGCTAAGGATCAAAGAAGAAGAAAAAAACCAAGTAATTAAAATCATAACGGCAGTCATGAAATAACACCCTCTGAAGTGGTGGAACAAATTACTGACCGTTCCTCGGGTCAGTTGAGAATAGAAGAGATAGTAGAGTCCAGCAGCAGATCAAGATGTTCGACAGGCGGACAGACTATCCAGTGCTCTACTGAATAATTGGACTTGGAAGGGGAAGACTTTAGCAAAGCAACTTTGTTGAAACAGTCAAAACAAATATGAGAGCAAACCCCATAAACGCAGTATCAACAGCAATGATCATTTGCACTTCACACACGCTGCCAGTATGGAAATAACAGCGGTAATCTGAAATGATAGAAAACATTCCAGATATTGGAAGAAGGAACAGCCAAAGTGAAACACAAAGAAGTGTCCTGACTACAAAATACATAGAGAAACATTTGCCAAGAAACACCTGGATCCATGCATATGCAGATGGATCAGCAACAGTTACAATAGACGATGGAGGTGGAGGAGTCTTTCTAAGCTTAAGCAAAGGTATAAAACTGTCAGTTGCAACAGAAGATTTGTCTAGTAACTTCAGAGGCAGAGGGCGTAAGAACAGCAGCAGAAGTCATAATAACAGAATAAAGCTCCAGGGTACAAGGAATAGCTATCTTCTCAGATGAGCTGTCAGTGATTGCAACGCTGAGGAATCAAAACAATGCGTACCTGAATGACCTATGTGTTACACTTCACAAACTGTGTCAGGAAAAAAGAATTGTGATAAGCAAAACTTATGAAGAGGTTAAGAGTTTTATCAAGTATAGATACAGGAACAAGTGGGTAGCAGGACATCTAGGCCACAATAAAAATGATGAGTATTACGAGCTCAGCAAAAGTGCACAAGTGATAATCTTCAGACTTCGCACAGGCACAACTGATTGGAATACAATCTTTTCAACAAGTTAAAGATAGGAACTATGTGGCCGCGCAATGCTCGGATGAATAGTTACATCTGAGTTACAATATTAAAATTAACGTATAATAGTACAATGATGAACAATGCAACATCGATGCACATGCTCAAGCAGAAATTAAGGCACAACAAGAACTTGAGAAGAAAAAACTTAGCCTATGGTCAAGCAGAAATAAAGGCACAACTAGAACCTGAGGAGAAAAAATTAGCCTATGCTCAAGCAGAAATAAAGGCACAACAAGCTCAAGCAGAAATAAAGGAACTACAAGAGCTTGAGGAGAAAAGATTATCACATCAACAAGAACTTGAGGAGAGGAAAATAACCTATGCTCAAAGAATGGCAGAAATTGAGTTGGAAAAACTGAGATTTCAACATAAACAGTCCTGGCAGAGACGCAAAAAGAAGGATGATGATGCTTCTATCTAGAGGTAGTTTTCATAAGATATTATAAAATTAAGAACAATGCTGAATGAGTCTTAGCTGTAAAAGGTAAAGGTAAAGGAACCCGTTACACGCCCATTGAGGCATATTGGGAATATGGTGTTAGGCCCATATTATCTTGACCGTGGCTTACACTTTATTGGTCGGTCACGCCGCCTTACTTCAAACTTCACCATGGAGTAATGCTACTTGAAATGATTATGGCTGGGTCGAAGGCTTTGTTGCCTATAAAAATTCAACTGCCTCATCTGGGGATTGAAACTGAAATCATTGTTGCCTGATTCAGCTAAGGATTTTTAGCTGAATGTTAACTTTTTATCAATTTCCCTTTGCTTTTCTAGAAATATTATATGATTTTTTTAAAATTGATAAATCTTTGATGGGCTGGCTGACTTAATTTTAAGAGAGACAAAGTGCTGTCTTATATCAGTATTACTTTTTGCAGGAGATAAAGACTGAAATGTCTGCTGTAGATATCTTACGACATATATAAATTGCTTACGACTAAAATTCATAACGATTGTGTCAGTATATAATAGTTAGCTCAACGGGGCACTCCTTGTTAGTTTATTTTACGATGTCCAACTTCAATACAAAGATCATGACGTCATGAACACTATTTTCGATTAATATCAGCGAAACTAAAAATGCAGATCTGAGGAGATCGTTTGCTGGAATTTTCGACCAGTGTAGATCACACGACCTGGACGCAATGTTTGAGCTCCTGACATTATGTGTAAACAATAATTTTTCCATCACCTAACAGGGATCAAATCTTATGAGGTGTATATAGTTATCTGCAACTGGCAGTAGGCCAAAGTCATTCGAGTGTGAATAATATATTAAAAATTTTGAGAATGAAAAGACAGTGTTCAACAGACATTACACTTTCGACGACTCATAGAATATGCCATTTGTACATTGGCCTGCACTGTATTGATTTTGTGACGTGAATAATTAATAAAAATGTATACCCATCGCACTTCGCGAAGTGGCGACAGCTAATTAGTAATTGATGTTGGTTTGTTTCGGTGATCTCATGTGACTAATAATCCTATTTTAAGTACAGGCAACAGGAACCATCATACGGGGCACACATGGTTAACTGTAGTAAAAGACACGAACAGCTAAACAGCTGATATATGCCTCAAGCCGGGATATGCTATGATGTGTAAATGTTTAAAAAGTATCTTCAAGTGACGCCTGGAATTTTTCAATCGGCTAAATTACTTTTTGCATGCGAGCGCCTTGAGTAATGTTTGTCCGCCAGGCACAGTGATCCTGTGCGATAGTCTGCAGGAAGAGAATCAATTTTGAAGCTCTCAACGATGCTTTCAGTGTATGTGCAATCGTTTCTTTTGTCCCCCTGCTGTTCGCTTACCCGTGAGGAGAGTTTTTTGCATGAAAAAGCATCAACTGCTTTGGGATTCGTTTTTTGTGGGCATGCGAACAACATTTCCGACCCGTCTAGTTTTTATCTGCAGCATGTATGTTGGATATCTACATGTTTGAGTGATATGGCGGGATCCTGCGAAAACAGCTCATGTGTGGTGGGACCTATGAATTAGACTATACCTCACGGACGGTCGTGAATTCGTGGGCGTTCTTTAGTTTTTGCGAAAACTAATCATAGACGATGATTTCAGCTTTTTGGCATCGATCTGCTATACATGGTGTCCATGAGTTTCACGATAGAGCATACAGGAGGGTAGTGAGTACTATTGCATGGGTGACACTCTTATCTTGGTGGCTGCACTATGGATTGTCATATCCCAGACATTTACTCTTCCGAAAGCTTTACTTGCCTTTGCAATTCTGTTGTTGACCTCGAGTCGAAAATCTTTGGTAGATGCCTAGAAAATGAAATCTGTCCTTGACTTGGAGACGTTGGTTCTTTACTGAATTTATTTGGTTCACAGTAAGGTTTTCAGAGCAGGTTGCAACATTACTTCAAAATTGATCGTATTGATGGGCTGGCTGGTCTTCACACGCTAAGAGAAAAGCCTCCGCATATTGTTCTTTTTGTCAATTTGTGCAGGAGAGAAAGCGTGAAACGCTGTCTAAGGTAGAACATCTTGCACGACAATACCAAATTGCATTCATCCTTCGTAAAGGAAATGTTAGCAGGAATCAAATAACAGATTCATTGTCCTGTGGCATCACATAGAGCTGTGATGTCCAATCCACCCAGCCGTCGCTATAGTCATGCGTAACGTTAGACAGCATGGCAGCAAATATCATACTGAATAGTGTCGGGGCGAGCACACAATGTTTAGTACCATTTGTGACGGGAAAGGGTTCAAAAGAAATTCTCCATCATTCAATACGCGAACCATCATACCTTCAGAAACTGGCGAGACATTGAGATGAACAGATCGGGGACAGCCGAATTTCGCCATAATTTTCATAGGCCGTCATTCTATGGAACAATGTCAAATAATTGGTCAACAACAAATGTTGTGTATAGAACATTAACTTTCCTGACATTTTCCTGAAATTGGCTGAACGTATCCTATGCATGTTGTGCATCGGAAACCACACTGACTCTCAATAATACAGTCCTAAATACCAATGTTGTTTCTCATGTAGTGTGGACTTATCCAATAGTACTAATTGTTCTGAATGTAATTCTTTGTTTCGGCTACATGGAGTTCCTAGGCTTCTGTGTGTACATCCTTTGCCAGTCATGTCCTCTTATGATGGAACAGGTTCACTAGTGTTTCATGGGGGTTATTAACAACCAACTTGTTTCAGTGCTCCGGGACAGTGGATTATCCGACTGCTGAGGTATTCTTAGACACCACTTATTTTACTGGAAGGACTCTCGTGTGCCTGTTAGACAATTTAATAGCTAGAATAACCCTGAGGAATATTTCTGGACTTCACGAATGCACTAATGATGATATTTTAAAATGGGAACAGCAACATTTGCGTATGGCCAACACTGTCACGACTAGAGCTCAGTCTCATGAAAAGGTGAATGAACAGGTCCAAATTGAAAATGTTGCAGATGAGGTGATGAATGATGAGATGGTGACTGAACAAGTGATGAATGATCAGCTGATGAATGATAAGGAGGAGGTGGATGAGGATGATTTAAATGTTGAACATATTGACAAAGAATCATTCATACAGATGCAAGATGATGATTCATTAAAGAAATTTTTTCATGTTGCCATGTCTGATGATGTGATATTTAATGATAATTTTTACACTGGTACACAATAAAAATTGTTATCTTGATTTGGAATTTCCAAGATTCCACGTCAGTAAAAAAACATATTATCGTACCTACTAGTTTCCGCCCATTTGTTTTACGTAATGCTCATGATGTTAATTGTGCAGGACATTTAGGGATTGCCAGGACAAAGCAGAGGGTTTTGTCTCATTTCTTTTGGCCCTGGGGTGACAAGAGATGTGAAAATCATCTGTCGCACATGCAAAACTTGCCAAGATGTGGCAACTAAACGCCACAAGCATAATGCGCCTATCCAGGTGTCCGACATATCGTTGCGTCCTGTTGCAAAAATGGCAACCGTCTTTATTGGTTCACTACCAGTCACGTCAGCTTGAGATCATCGTTATGTACTAACATGCATTGATATGTGCACGCGTTTGCCAGAGGGTATTCCTCTTAAAACAATATCCACCACAGATGTTGCTGAGGCACTATTTTTAATTTTCAGTCGATTGGGTTTTCCCGAAAACATATTATCGGATCGGGGAACTCAGTTTATTTCTGACGTTACGACTCACGTTATGAGAGAGTTTGAGATAAATCGATCTCTTAGTAGCATATATCACTCCATTGCAATAGGAAAAATAGAAAGGCTCAACTACTGTTTTAAACAAATGCTAGGCACTTTAACTGCAAAATACCAGCAGGATATGGAAAGAGTACTCCAAGCGGTATTGTTCGCTTATCGAGAAATACCTAACGAACATACTGGATTTGCGCCGTTTGAATAATCTTCGGTGCCAAGACAAGATGACCTATGTCCATTCTAAAACAATTGGTTGGGGCTGACATGCCTGAGGATGTTCAAACCTCTTACCAATACGTAGTTAACTTCTCTTCTTCTTTGATCCTTAGCCGCCAACCGTCAAAGCAGTCAGTGGCCATCACGCCTAGTGGCGTCTTGTAGGGCAACAACAAACTGATTCCACTTTGCTCGGTCGGTGGCCATCCTTCGTAAAGTGCCCCAATCGGGAAATACATCTAAGTCCTCCGCCAGGTTGTTTTTGGTCGGCAAGGGGTCCACATACTGGATTTGCACCGTTGCCAATGATTGTGCAGTCTTCGCTTGCTACGAGTAAGAGGACCTATGATTCGGTGAATTTATCTTAGGCATGTTGTGTGAAAGGAGGACAATTTCGACATTTCCTTCTCTGTAACTCTCCAGCCATAGAGAAGCACAGAAAGCACACAGCTCTGATATAATCTTAATTTTGTGCTTGTGCTGTATTGGGAGGACTTCCAGATGTTGTTTAGGCTAAAGAAGGTAGTTAACTTGAGAAAGAAAAAAGTATCGACGCATGCCAGATAGCTGTAGAAGCATCAGAAAAAGCTAAACTTAAGACAAGATTGTTTGTTAATCAAAACAGAAAACTGCGCCATTTATGGCCGGTTTATGATTCCTATGTATTGTTACCCAATAAGGACAATAAATTACCTGTATCTTGGAGAGGATCATATACTGTACTTGAAAGATTGTCAGATGTTGACTACATTATATCTATTAAAGGAAAGGAAAAAACCTTTCACATCAACATGGTACCACAATCTCACTCTCGTGCTCCACATCTTAAACCAGTCTTTGAGGCTGCCGACGAGCCCATTAATCGTCGCTCTTCCTTAGCTGTCATACAGGAGGAGATATCTGAATTACCTGATATTCTGAACCTCTTTTATCTCTACCTACTTTTCGAATTTTGTCTACTGAGAATTGGAGGGATATTTCTATTTTGCCAACTCTTCCTTCATATCAGAGAGATCAGATTTCGTTGTTACTACAATCTTTTCATGACGTGCTCACTGATATTCATGGGCGTCCAAAAATACATTAAACATGATATTCTTCTTACTGATTTCAGACCAATTAAACTGAAAACGTATCCTATCCCTGTATTTTTTTCAATCACAAGTACAAAAGGAAATAAAGGATCTGATAAAATTAAACATAATTGTTCCTTCTCAATCTCAAAACAGTTTTTCTATGGTGTTGATTAGAAAGAAAGACAAACTCATTCGGTTTTGCATTGATTTCAGGCGTTTAAATTATTTGACAATCTCGGACTCTGAACCTCTGCCTTTGTTAGATTTTCCATTGGATAGACTATCTGCAGCCACTTTTTTCAGTAAATTTGATTTGTCTAAAGGTTATCGGTAAGTCCCCTAGTCGGACAGAGCTAAACCTTATACTGCTTTCGCTACACCTTTGGGATTGTTCCAATTTAATTTTATGTCTTTTGGTCTTGGTAACGCTAACGCGACTTTTGTTCGTAGGATGCGAAAAATTGTCTCTAATCGTGATGACATAATGACCTATATTGGTGATATTTGCCTTTTCGTCAATCTTGGGAAGAACGTGTTCTTGGAATTCAGTCTTTGTTGACTACTCTTCGTCTCCATCATCTTACTGCTAGACCTTCGAAAAATAAAGTAGGATTCACATAAATTTATTTTCTTCGTCATAAAGTAGGAGGCGGTTTTCTTAAATGGTTTATATACTTATATTCCTTACCAGTTTTACAGCAGCCCCTTAATTTATTTTCTTAAGCCTGAGGATTCCACTATCTCTAGGATCTTGAATCTAGAAATTCCTAAGACAAAATAACAGGTTCGCAGTCTTACAGGTCTTTTAGGATTCTATAGGAAATTCTTACCTAACGTTTAAGAAATTACTTCATTTCTGTCTTCGTTATAAAGAAAGAACTCTCCAAATTAGATTGTTTGGTCACATTCATGTGATGTATTATTAAATTTATTAAAAGCCTATTTCTCAAAATCACCAATTTTACTAGATTTCCTGAGTACTCTGATTTCCTTTTATGCAGGAATTTGATGATTGTCTTAGATGTCGTCGTAAACGCGCCCTCTGGGTCTGGAATCGCTTGCGCCTACAGCTTATGCAGGTTGAACATTTCTGATGATTGTCTACATCCAAGACTCTGTATGTCAGTCGTCTTGACCAGCTGACACCCAGTCGAGCTATGAACAAAATCTTTGGGTCCCAGTCGTAAACTGACACCCACAGAACAAAAATACCTCATCGTAGAGCGAGAGTTGCTCGCTGTGGTATTTTGTTTTTCAAAACTACAGCGCTACATCATTGGTGCAAAATCTGTCTTGAAGACAGATCAGAGGGCCTTCTCCTATCTGAAAACGACGATGTTTCGTAATGATACGGCTGCCAGGGCATCACTTGCACTCCAACCTTACGAAAATGACATTCGTGCCATCAAGGGCACTGAAAACGTGGTCGCGGATGTGTTATCACGTTGTGTAAAAGACTCACTATAAGCTAACAACACAGTAAATGCAGGTACCTTGTGAGGTTACCGCAAACCTATTAACTGACTTCTTCACGTGTTGACCAATGGAACATTGCACTGTATATGAACGTATATTGCTAACAGGAATTTCCAGATTTATTGCTGCTGTGCAAAGATAAAATATACAAAGACTCTGTGGTGAATGCCAAGGCTGAGAACTAACGCATTTGTTTTCATCAGAAATTGAAAGAAATCGCTCAATGACTCGTATAACAGTACATGTAGGTATTGATCGGTTCACTCGATATCTGATAATGATGAATGCTGATATCGCCAATTTCAAGTTGTACCTCATTTTACTCAGAGCATTACATGAATGTCTTGGACCTTATTAACAGCATACTCGATTTATGTGCAAAAACACACGCATTCATTGATGATCTAAGAATAATGTGACATTTGGATATTTTGAATGCAAAATCTTGATTTATTCTATTATTGGACCTGCTCTACAGATTAAGGAACTTTACTTAAGTATGCTTCGCTTGGTCGAGGGACAGAACTAGAATAATCGTATCGGGCCTTTTGTTTTATTTATCCTGTTGGACATTGACCATTGTTACTTAACGTGAACTTATAAAAGAACATACGATAATATAGCAGGGAATCATGGACATAAACTGTGTGATAGTTTAACAATATTTTCGCTGGACTTAAGTAACTTATTATTCCACTAGTGTGTATAATACTTTTACCCTATGACTTTTAACTACAGTGCTTTAGTTAACTGTTAAATAATTTTATTTCGCGGGATAAGATTCGGTCTTTGACACAAGGCATTAAAACACTTACACTAATTACTGAGTGAACATTTTGAGAGTTCTCAATACTATTGTCAATTCGTACCATACATCAGCGTATTCTTACCTGATTGGACACACAACTTCATTAGGTGCAAGATAACATTTTTTCTTTATGTTTACTTTATTGATACCACAATACAATTTTTCTGACATGTACTTAAGATGTACACATGAATTTAATCTTTTAGCGTACGACGTTGCATTCGTTCACTTTACTAATATGATTGTCTGCCTCATTTTGTCTATTTATGCTGTTGCATATTTGTTTATTCTTTAATGCTTTGTATTATTGCTGTTGATCAATAAGT
The DNA here is from genome assembly GCA_024509875.1 of Oreohelix idahoensis. NCBI lineage: Eukaryota > Metazoa > Mollusca > Gastropoda > Stylommatophora > Oreohelicidae > Oreohelix > Oreohelix idahoensis. The sequence continues at coordinate 127,485 of JAMPIV010001765.1, read as the reverse complement.
TAATGAATTGACAACTGATACTGGACTTGACTGATAGGTTTTATTGGACGGTGCGAGGTATGTGAGTGCATGTATTGCTAGCATCATATTTCAACATGTTGGGTACTATTAGTTATGGCGACCTCACATTGCTGTTAAAACGAATTTGTTCACAGTAGACATTTGCTTTGGCATTAACCATGGACCACACTTTTATTGTTAAATTGCCAACCATATGGCAGAAACCTGAATGCTATAATAGTTCTTAATTACGGTGAAATTTGATGTTACCATATTTCACTCTGGTGATGTTATACTCACACCATGGGAATGATAAAAACTTTGTTTCCATTATATTTGCGGTGCTGGGGGGGGGGGGGGAGGGTTTAAAAAATGGGGGGGGGGGGGGAGGGAAAAAAAGGGGGGGGGGGGGGGGGGAAGGGGGGAGTAATGTTATGATTAAAATTCATAACGACTGTGTCGGTATAATAGTTAGCTTGACAGGGCTCTTTGTTTGTTTATTTTATACAGTAAATGGATGTGACGTCATGCCTACATGGTTTATTTGGCAGACGTGAAACTAAAAATGCAGAGGTGAGGTGATCGTCTGCTGGAGCCTTCGACCAGTGTGTGTCATGGCGAGTGAACGCATGTGTTTGAGCTCCTGACTTTCATTTTAAATCCCTGAGTTGTTCCATCACTAATACATCAAGATCTTCTGTGCGGTGTATATAGTTATCTGCATTTACTGGGAGTATAGCTTCTCATGGTCGAGTGTGAATATACATTTAAAATGTTGAGAATGAAAAAGACAGCGTTACAGTCATGAATGGGCTGCCTAGCGTTACATCGACATCGAAGAATTGGGTTCTGGGACGTCACAACCATGAATGAGGCAGGACAACTGAGACAGATCACAGCAGAAATGAGGAACTATATATTACATGTTTTCGGAATAAGTGACAGCAGATGAACCGGAACAGGGAGAATAAAAACAGCAATAGGAGAAACAGTACTTTACTCGGGTAGCGAAGATGGACAACAAAATGAAGGAACACTATTATTCTAAGGAAAGGAATAGAAAGGTCATTAATGGAATGGAAATCCATCAACATTAGACCGTAAGAACAAGACTGAGTGGGAGATTCCCAAACAACACAATAGTACAATGCTGTACACCAACTAATGACAGCGATTAAGAAGTCAAGGACAAATTCTATCAACCGCTACATAAGGAAATGGTAACCGCACTTAGATACGATTTTATCATAGCTTTTTGAAAACCTCAATGCAAAAATTGGAACACATAATACTTACGATGAAATAATATTGGGGAAATGAAGCAGCGGAACAGTAAACGAAAATGTGGATAAACTAATAAGCAAAAAAACGTAGGAAAACCCGAGGCCTGTAAACAGTAAATAAATAAACAAAGGTATGTTATCAGGCTTTTCACACAACATGCCTAAGAAAAATTCACCACATCTTTTGGCCGAATACCATCACCAACCAAGATCTGCTTACTCGTAGCAAGCAAGACGACATGCACACCATCATAGCTGGCAGACGCTGGAGCTGGGTTGGTCATGTCCTCAGAAGAGACCCCGATGCCATCACAAGAACAGCTATGCTTTGGACCCCTGAAGGAAAGCGAAAGAGAGGCCGACCAAAAACAACCTGGCGGAGGACTGTGGAGGCTGAGATGCAAAGAATGAACCAGAGTTGGGGCACTGTACGAAGGATGGCCACCGACCGTGCAAGGTGGAATCAATTTGTTGTTGCCCTACAAGACGCCACTAGGCGTGATGGCCACTGACTGCTTTGACGGTCGGTGGTTAAGGATCGAAGAAGAAGAAGATGTTATCAGGCACTCATAAATAAAGAAGTAGAAGACTAGACAACAGAAAAACAACAGAAGTGACAGGCTTACCGGGAATCGAACCAGGCCCTTTCGACCGACACCACCGCCTAGCTAAGTCAGCGACTTGTTTCTAACAAACTCTGCTAACCTGGCACCACGAAAATAGTGCTACGTAGACATAGGTCCAGCATGATCTCTCCACGTAACCCGGATTTGTACCTAAGGACGACGCCAGATTAGTTATTGACGCAATCACTTCCGCATTTTTTCTATTAAACAGTATAGGCCAGCCTACACACGACAAAGACCTTAATACTATGTCTATTAAATGCTAGAGGAATGAGAATGATATAATTGCTACTAAACTCTCACATCTGTGAATTGGAACAAACACTAGTAAAATCTATCCACACATTATTTTCACTCATGTATCATTTTAAATCTAAATCTAATGTCCTGGAAGAAATCTTTGGAAACACATCTATTTATCTATTTTCTCAAACACTAGAATTGTGCCACAATAAAGCATAGAAATAGTTGTGTGTTATATTTGTGTTTTCGCTCCTTCTCGAGCATCGATCGTGTGTGTTATTTGCGTTTCCCAATTACTACAAAGCCACCGCTCAAAGCATTCATAGATGACACAACAATTCTGACATCAGATGAACATCAGGCCCGGAGGATGCTAGCACGCCTGGATGAACTAGTCAGCTGGAGCAGAATGAGCTTCAAACCGAAGAAGTCGAGAAGCCTATCAGTCAGGAAAGGGAAGATAGCAGAGGTCATATTCATGGTTTCTAACCAAAGAATCCATACTGTCATTGAAGAACCTGTTAAAAGTCTTGGCATGGTGTACGATGCCTCATTAAAAGACTCGAAGGCAGTGAAACAAACAATATAAATGGCAGGCAGAGGGCTAGAGATCATAGACCAAAGCAGACTCCTAGGAAAATTCAAACTGTGGTGCCTCCAGTTCATGTTGAGTCCTAAGTTGCTGTGGCCACTGCTTATATATGAAATAAGCACAAGTACAGTGGAAGCTATAGAGCAGAAGGTCAACAAGTTCGTGCGAAAATGGCTAGGGGTACCACCAGGTCTCTCAGATGTAGCACTATACTGCAAAAAGTCAAAACCTCTGCTTCCTTTCAAGTCAGTTGTTGAAGAGTACAAAGTTGGAAAGGCAAGGCTTGCAATGATGCTACGCGAGTCAGCAGATGAAGTGGTTACGTCCATTCAGCCCACACTGAAAACGGAAAGGAAGTGGAGAGTGGAAGAAGCTGTTGATGCTGCCCAAGGGAGGTAATCGTATACACACAAACAAATGGACGGGGATTTGATCATGGAGACATCCGCTGGGGGTCCAAGGCATCAAGCAGGGAGCGTAGAGACATAGTAGTTCAGGAGATACGAGGAGCTGAGAATGATAAGAGGTTGCAAAAATCAGCGCAGCAGGCCCAACAAGGCCAATAGACTACATGGGAAGGAGCCATGCAGAGGTCCTTGACATGGAATCATATATGGCATATGGCACCTCTTAGGTTCAGCTTCGTTGTTAGATCAATGTATGACCTCCTGCCATCGGCCACAAACCTTCTGAGATGGGGAAAGTCGGTTGATGAGCATTGCCCCCTGTGCCATGGGAGGCAGACACTTTAACACGTGCTCTCAGCTTGCAAGGTGTCATTAGGGCAAAGGCGATACACATGGCGCCACAACAAAGTGATAAATGAGATGGATGCGACAATAGATCTGGCAAGGATGAAGGCGAATAGCAATGTCACCCCAAACACCGCAAACACATACTTTCTGAGAGCAGGAAATTCAGCACATCCAAAACCGAGTAAATCAGGAATCAGTGTACCATCTCTCCTTGACTGTGCAAATGAATGGGAGATGGCGTAGAACTACCTGGACGAGGGGCATATCCAGAGAATGTCAGGAAATCTCAAAGACGGCCGGATATAGTGCTGCATTCTTCATCATCGCACCAGGTTATATTTATTGAACTGACCGTGCCATTTGAATCCAGATTGGAAGAGCAATATTTGTTCAAAGCGAGCAAGTGTAGTGATCTGGCCACAGATCTGAGACACGATGGATTTACCGCAAGGGTCATGGCTGTTGAGGTGGGGGCAAGAGGGCTCGTGGCTGCATCAGTGTATGATTTATTGAAACTGTTGGGGCAGAGGGGACAGTCGAGAACAAGGGCACTGAAGAGGCTTAGTGAAACTGCGGAAAAGGCATCGTGCTGGCTGTGGAACAACCGCAATGGGCTATGGAACTCGGGACAGTAAACTCTGCGGTACAGAAAACATCAGGAATTTGCTTAAGTCCACAATACGTTGAGTTTTTTTATGTGCTTGTGAAAGGGCTGTTACTGATGGGCAACACGCGGCGTGTATTATAAGAGGTGTTGGGCACATAATTACAGTTGCTAGCGCGCAGTGGCTAGCCTCGTCGTCTTCGTGCAGGTGTGTCAGTGTCTGTCCCGAGTCGTGTGCGGGGGAACGAACGGAATAAGTTGTCTTCTCTTTGGTTACTTTCACAGTTGCCTCCATGGCTGTTGGAGTTGTGGATTTGAAAGTGGCTACCAAAGCGAAATGGGTTCATTTTCGATACAAGACAACAGGAGGCTGAGACACTTGGGAGTCATGACCCAAATGGGCCCGCTCCCCCTTAGAGTGTAAATGAGTAGAGGGCCGAAACACTTGTTCGAGGGGGGGGGGCTACTTCTGATGATCAGATTGCCTCCTGTTGTATCGCTCTGAATAAAGTTTATTATCATTCAATGTCCGAACATTCCAGGTGCCAAATCTGGAAGATCTCCTAGAAAAAAGAAGGTTAGTCGGTAACACAGACTCCTTTCGGCTTTCTTTGTGTTGCATCATACGCCTCCCTGCAAGAGAACCTTCCCCTGTCTTGGATGGTTGTGTTTTATTTTCCTTAATTGACTTGTCCATGTTTGTTGAAGTTTTTGTGGTTTAGATTTTTCTTCTACATGATGGAAGTAAGCAGTCCCATGACCAACCCTCCTCGGTCGCTTTCTACGACCTGCCTGGTAGGGAACAGTGTTACTATTCTTTGCTCCTCTTTCGGGCCCCGTAACACACAGATGTTATCACACTATAACATGGGGTAATATGAGGATTAAAAGTAGTTCCAAAAAAGTTGCCATATTCTTAGATGTAACAGGGGCAGACTATGAATGCTGGAGAGAAGGCATGTTATATAACATTAACATAACAGGAAATATATGCAAATACATAGAAAACTGCTTACTTTACAGATAATTTCCATTACAGGCAACTAATGATAAATCAGAGCTATACGAAACATGACTGAATAAGTATTACTAGACACAGTGACAAGGAAGTACTAAACATAATAAAACTTATGTCATCCCGCTGGAAATGGACAAAAAAATGATATACTGGTAAAAGCAATCAGAGCAAAAATGCATTACAAATCAGTTATAGTGTGAGACTTCAATGCACATCACAAAACATGGGGTGGAAACACAATAGATAAATCAGAAACACTACTGCTAGACTTTATTGAAGAGAATGAGCTAATAATACTAAATGATGGGTCAGCAATTAGAAGCAACCCTTGTGCAAACCAGCCTGATTCAGCAATAGACATTAGCATAGTAACAGTAAATGTACCACACAGGTAAATGGGAGATACAAAGCGATACTAGCTCTGATCATTTAGCGATAGAGATAACGATAAAACTTGAGTATAAACCAAACAAAGGAATAGAAGAACCATCATACCACGTCATAAAAGCCAACTGGTTAGCTTTACAAATTGAAATGGATGAAATGCAGCTAAGAAAAACAGTTAATGATAGTGTAGATACTTTAACAAATAATCTTACAGAAGATACACTAAGAATTGCTTCTAGACACATACCCAACTTTAATATGCCATAACAAATAAATCCTGAGCAAAATAATAGAAAAGAAACATAACAGTGAATAAAAACCAAGAACCATGGTGGACTATTAAATACACAGACAAAATTGAACTAAGAAAACAAGCTCTGTAAAGATATAGAAGCAATAGTACACAATGCTACTTGGATCACTACAAAAATGTAAGAAATTAAACAAGTACAATAATATTTGAAGGAAATGGAGCTTATTGGAAAACTTGATGTGAAAGTCTTAATCCAGGCACTCATTCCATTACAAGTGTTTAGGACAAATTTTAAGCAATTACTGGAAATGCTAAAAGAATTACAGTACCAACTATAACAAATACCCGACCGGGCGGAATCGGACAAACAAAAAAGTGACATCGTAGCTAAATAATTCTTCACAGTTAGAGCAATAGAAAGCCAGGGACAGAAAGAAATAGATAGAAGAGAGAAACACATAACATAACTAAAGAAAGTCAGAGACAGAAAGAAATAGATAGAAGAGAGAAACACATAACAGAACTCAAGAAAGAAGAGATAAGAAAATGTAGGGGAATGGTCAAACATAAACTCTGAAATAAAAGTTGTAGAGAAAATGAGAAATCTAACCCAATTTCACTACAGGACATCCTGAGCTATGAAGTTTTAAACAAGTTACTCAAAAATACATCGGGAATAATTACCTCTCTATTTAACTATGTATGGACCACAGGAAACCTACCAAAGGCCTGGAAAGTTGCAGTACTAATACTAAAATTAGATAATGAGGCTCATAATGTGAGTTCCTACAGACAAATAGCATTGACATCTCAATTATGCAAAATAATGGAGACTGTTAGTGCACAAGAGACTTAATTTTTATATTATTGTGTTTTCATACAGAACGATTCCGTTCCAATAGCCTTTAGCTAGATCCCGGATGTTGACAGAGCATAACGTCAATAACCGGACTTCCGCCCTTCTGAAAGCGGGTTCCAGTCAGTCAAGCGACATGTATATAGCAGAAACCAGTTGATGTGTAAAAAAAGTGCATTATTACTTCGATACCGTTCTAGTTCATCACATCAAATAACATAACATTTGGCGCCGAGGAGTTCCGTACCTACGACGAACATAGTGTGTGTTTACAACCCGGTAAGTTGGCACTTACAAAACTACACGTTTGAACCGGTCTTTTGTCACGTTCTTGGACTATACCCATTTATCGATTTCACTGTCCTTTCACCACATTAGATACGATGGCAGCTCGAGAATCAGAAATGGCTATGATTCTAAAGGTGCTCATTGAGCAGCAATAAGAACACAGAACAGAACGAAATAAGAGAACAGCAAAGAACAGAACAGAATGAAATAAGAGAACAGCAAAGACAAATCATGCAGCTCTTATTGAATCAGCAAACAGCTAGTTCTTTGTCTTCGAAGCAAGTACCTCCCCACAGGTCCTAAATCGTCATATTCCTGCGTTCCCAGAATTTACACTGGAGAAAGATAACTGTGACATATTTAAAGATGCACATTTTGATGCACATGGGTTGACTGATACCAAGATGAAATGCCATTTTTTTCTATCTTGGATAGCAACATCCTTATATCAACTGGCACAAAAGTTGTCGGAACAGACAACTTGTCTATTTTCTCATACGATGAGCTCACTGCTAAATTCTCCACACATTTTAAGCAACACACTCATCTCATTGTAGCCCGACACACATTTTGGCAATCAATGAAGAAATCTGATCAAACATACTCACAGTGGATTGCAGAATTACGAGGCCTAGCAAGTGATTGCAAATTTATTTTTCCTAACGATGAATGTGGCCAGTCACTGGTTGATGACAGTATTCGTGACATGGTATTACAACATACACCTCGTGAATTTATATGCAGAGCGGCTTTATCTAATTAAAATCCATCTCTGGAGAAGATTTCACAAGTAGCAGCGTTATTTGAAACTACAAGTTCTGCCAATGAAACCCTCAGAGGAGATAACACAGTTCAGACAGACATTCACGTAATGAAGCCCCAGTATAAAAAGACAAGGTCGCAGTCACTCACTCGACGACCCACATACACCCTTCATTCCACTTCCGTCTACTACAGGGGTAACACGCATTTTTGCTTACCTCAAACCACACAAGCTTGATACGTCCTTTTTAGGACGAGACACAGTGAAGACATCCTTCGAACTACACAAGTTATCAGGTTGAACAGGGTAGACCAAGATGGAACGAGATGAGGCAACAATGATCAGATGTTGAGTGCCCGATATCCCCCCATCAATTCATCAAAACAACAACAAACAGTGAAGAGACCCATTCCCTCTGCATTACATTCGAGCACGCAGCGTTCGCACACAACCGTGAGAAATACAAACCAGATAAGTTGAATTTAATTTATTTGCTGTTTCTAATTTGTATACAATTTAAGCAGTTATTATAATTGTTGATTGCTTGATACTGGCTAGGAGTGATTATATAAATTAGGAATAGCCATAAATTAAAAAGAAACAAATAAATTTTAATAGGCCCAGGCGCCACGTGCTTTCCATTGTGTGGTACGGTAGACATTTTTACTTTACTTAACTCATCAGAAAATAGCAAAAAGTTGAATCATCCTAAACTGTAATCATAGATCCTAGTAGTGTTAATCAATTATTAATAATAAATATTAGTGATTAAGGGAATTTTAGATTTGCCAGATCAAAAGATTTGAACCAAAATAGACCAAACTTCTAAGAATAAGAACAAGATAGCACAATAAAATAATTAAATTAATAATAACAAAATAAAAGAAAGGGAGCTAAAAGAAATAGGAAAGAACAATAAGTAAAGAAATTCAAATAGGAAATTAGGACATAGCTCATAACCAAACATGGCACCTATAGTACTAACTAGATCACAGTCAGGTGAAGGCAAAACGTGGGCAGAAGCAGTTAAAACCAAAGATAAGGACACCAGGCACGATAAACTAGAAGAGAATAGTCAGGCCCCCATAGAAGAAATTTCTAACCAAAAAAATAGCAATGAAAGTACCAAAGAAGACTCAAGACATAAAGCAACCCAAAATAGCAATGAAAGTACCAAAGAAGACTCAAGACATAAAGCATCCCAGGCAGTTTCCCAAAATAAAGATGTAGTAAACATATGTCGATTAAAGATAACACAAGTAGCTGGTGAGGCTGTCAAGATCAAGGCACTAGATGAAGACAAAATTATAAACATCCTTGATCCTGTGTTAGGCAAAAAGGCGATAGCCAAAATTTCAAAAACCCATTTTGGCATAATAATTATCCCAAATCAGAGTGACAGAATAAAAGAGATGTTAGAGGAACTCAAAGTAGAAGCAAAAACAGTGACTCTTGCACACGACATAAAAGTAAAAATAGAGCTGGCAAAAGAGACCAATAGGTGTGTGTTAAAAGGGATAAACATTAACCTTTCAAGCGAGGAAGTTATGAACAACATCGCAAAACATAACCCAGACATAAAGTTGGTACATGTGGACAGAATAATGGTGAAAGGGAGCATTGTAACCCCAGTGGTTATAATAACGGCAGAGGGGAGGAAAACCCCCAAAACGCTACTATTTGGGAAAACCAAGAAGCACACCGAAGCTTACATTCCCCCTGTGCTACAGTGCTCCAACTGTCTGAAATTCGGCCATGGAAGGAACAATTGTAAGGGGAGAACAGTTTGTCGATACTGCTCCAGTAACCACCCCTCTACACAGTGTGAAAAGGCAAAGGCAGATACCGACTACAAAAAGGCGAATGGGAACAGAAAGTGTTCCAATTGCAAAGGGAACCACAGTGCCAGGTATCAGGGCTGTCCAGTGTACCAGCAAACCAAACAAGCACTAAAAGAATCAATCTTAACAAAAACACCATTTAAAACAGTAATTAAAGAAATAAAAGAAAACACAAAAAACACAAACAGTAAAGTTGTAGAAGAAATCAAGTCTCTTAAAGAAGAAATTAAAACTATTAAAAAGCAGCAGTCAAAAGAACAGAAAATAACTAACCAAACAAAAGAAAACAGCCAGCCAGACAGGTCAGCTACAACTCTGGAAAATGTGAATTCACAGAAAAGTGCAGAGGCATTGCTTCAAGAAGTGAAAGCCATACAGTTCCAAATTACCCAGGATGTGGCTAAACTGACTGTACTGAAAGAAGAAAATGAAATAATGCTAGTCAAACTGTCAGAACTAAAAGAAGAAAGTGAAATAATACTAAAAAGAATGGAAAGTGAAAGGCAGGAGATCAACATAGGGAGAGAAGGGAATGTAGCATTAGATGAAAATAGGAAAGTGGTCAACCTAGAAGAAACTATCAAAGAACACGTTGATGCACTTTTACCATACATAACAGAAAAAGTTACGAATACAATGATAAGTTTTAATAAGGCTTTTCTAGAGAACTTGATTGATGATGGGTCCACGAGTGCAGGGAATATAGAATAAGAGCAAATTGATAGTTAACCAAAATAAAAGGGATACTAGATGATGTTAAAATTCAATTTAGAAAGATTTAGAATTATACAGTGGAATTGTAGGGGTATCAAAAAGAATTTTGCACCCCTACTATCAGAGACAGGATTAACTACTGATATATATGCTCTTCAAGAGACCCATTTAAACCCAAATAGTAGATATAGTTGTAAGGGCTTTAAGATACTTAGACACGATAGGAAAGAAGGTAGAGGAGGTGGTGTCGCAGTCTTAGTTAGCGAAAAATTTAAAATCATAGACTGGGAAGTTTTTAATACAACCAATATAGAAGGTATCCAGGTTACTATAGCAGCTGAACCAAACAATCTAACAATCTTAAATGTATATGCTAAAGATGGCACAATTAAAGAGGAAACAATCTAACAATCTTAAATGTATATGCTAAAGATGGCACAATTAAAGAGGAAGAAATACTAGCCATAAGCACCAGAGTAGGCCCCAAAACAATCATAGTAGGCGATTTTAATTCCCACCATTCTGCTTGGGGTGGACAACATACAGATAATGCAGGAAAATGCCTACTCGACTTCATAGAAAACAATGAACTACTAATACTAAATGATGGATCTGCGACTAGAATTAATCCACAAGCTAATAGGGCAGACTCAGCAATAGACATAAGTATAGCAACTAACAACCTAGCGAATGTAAATTGGGAAGTGTTACAAGACACAAACTCAGATCATCTGCCCATCATAATAACCATGCATGAAAATGTCATTCCAAACCCAGAACCAGAGAAACCTACCTTCAACTATAAAAAAGCAAACTGGGAAGCTTTCCAATCAGAGCTGGAGGTGATGGAATATAAAGACATGGAATCAGATGATACTGACTTGTGGGCGGAAACACTGACCAATGAAATTCTGAAAATAGCAATAAAATATATACCTAATAAAAATATGCCACAACACCTTAAACCAATAAATAACATTACTAAGAAAAGAAAAACTCAGTGGAATAAAGAACCAGTTGCCTGGTGGAATAAAAGCTGTGCAGAAATTCATGAGAGAAGAAAAAGGGCCTTACAAAAATATAGAAATAACAGAACAGAAGAAAACTATGATGAGTATAAACTTATTAGGAATGAATCCAACAGAATAATATTTAAAGCCAAAGAAACTAACTGGAAGGAGTTTTGTCAGTCACTTAAACCTAGCACTCAAATTAAAGAAGTATGGAAAAAGCTTAAGGCAATCAAAGGGAACAATAAGAAAACAATAATGCCAACAATCAAACTACCAAAGAGAGCAGAAACAGATAAAGAAAAAGCTAATGCCCTTGCCGAGTATTTCTATAAAGTCAGTGCAAAAAGTAGTCTTGGACAGGAAGAAAATGAGAGAAGAGAAAGACTTAGAATACAGTTTTCAAAAGAACTACCAGACCAGATAGACGAAACAAACTATTTAGATGCTGATATAACAGAGGATAAGGTAACTAATGCAATAAAAGATAAATCTAATACTGCCTCAGGACAAGATATACTTAGCTATGAAATCCTTAAGAAAGTACCCAAAAGAACTATAAACAAAATAACTACCCTCTATAACAAAATCTGGAGCTTAGGAAAGATACCAAAAGCATGGAAAATAGCGATGATAGTACCCATCCTAAAACCCAATAAGGAAGCCCATGATGTAAGTTCATATAGGCCTATCTCCTTAACATCACAACTAGGTAAAATACTGGAAACTGTTGTGAATAAAAGAATTAAATTCTACCTAGAAAAAAAACCAGTTATATAGCCCAAACCAGTCAGGGTTTAGAGCAGACAGAAGTACAGTAGACCAGCTTGTAAGATTAGAGCATGATGTAAAGCTAGGGTTCAAGAGAAAAGAGAAAACAGTAGCAGTTTTTCTAGATGTCGCAAGAGCATATGATAAATGCTGGCGAGATGGATCTCTTTACAAAATGAAAAAGATTGGCATTACTGGTAAAACCTATAGGTATATAGAAAACTTTTTACAAAACAGGTATTTTGCGGTACAGGTAGACAATGATAAATCAGATATATGTGAACAACAGAATGGGATTCCTCAGGGATCAGTGATTTCACCCACAATTTTCACTATAGCTGTAAATGACTTAACAGATGAATTTAACGACATTAAGAATGCAGTATCTCAATTTGCAGACGACTGTGCCATTTGGCGATCTGGAAAAAACTTGGACCATGTTTTCAAAAAACTTCAAAATCAAATAGACAAAGTTTCAGAGTGGATGAAAAGTTGGGGCTTCCAAATTAATGCAAACAAAACAGTAGGTATGATTTTCAGCAAAGGACATTTTAAAAAAAATAACAAAATCCATATAACCACTAAAGGACAGACAATATGTACCTCCTCAACAACAAGATTTCTGGGCATAACCTTAGAGAAGCAACTAAATTATAATAAACATATAGACAATTTGGTAGAAAGCTGTAGGGGACCCCTAAATATACTAAGGATAGTAAAAGGTAATGGATTGGGGGGGGGGAGCAATAAAATAATGCTCATGTTCTACAAGTCTTTTATCAGGGGGAAACTGGATTATGCCAGCATAGTCTATGACTCAGCTGCAGCTTCTAACAAAGCAAAACTGGACAGGATTCAAAATGCAGCCATGAGAACCATTACAGGTGCATTTATATCGACACCAGCAGAAGCGCTAGAAGTAGCTCTTGGCATACCTCCCCTTGATCTAAGACGGAAAGAACTGAGAATAAATTATTGGAGTAAAGTAGCACAAGACGTGACCCACCCAGCACATAAAGCATTTGTCAAAAACCAACCAAGTGTATGGGACGTCCCCTTAAATAAAGATAGATATCCAACAGGTTGGAGAACAATAGAAGACCTAACGCAATTCAAAGAACTATCAAACGCAATTGAAAATAGTAATAAATACAGAAGCAAAATACCACCCTGGGAACTAAAAACACCAATCATAGACTACTCACTTACTGAAAAGATCAAACAAAACATAGAAGATAAGGAAGCCAAAATGATAAGTAGAAAGTTCATAGATAAATTAACTAAACAAAGTCTGGCCGTATACACTGATGGATCCAAGGGTGATAGTGGGCTACTAGGTGCTGGAGTGGTAATACCACAATGGGGAATAAAAAAGAGCTATAGTGTAACAGAAGGGACTTCGATTTTTACCGCAGAGATGGTAGCAATTCTTAAAAGTTTAGAAATAATCGAAGATAACCCACCAGAAGCTGTTACGATATTTACAGACTCACTATCATCACTACAAGCGCTAGAACACCCAGGTAAATGTAGCCGGCCAGACATAAAGGAAGAAATTCTAGCAATTAATAAATCACTAGGGCACAGAGGATGTAGTGTGAGGCTAGTGTGGGTTCCAGCACACATAGGTATTGCTGGCAACGAGTTGGCAGACCAGAACGCCAAGAATGGAAGAACAAGTAAAAACAATATAAAAGCAGGACTAGGAAGGTCGGAGATCAAGAGCCAAGTGAAGATAACTATAAACGAGGAATGGAAGACATCATGGAAAAACAGTAGAAAAGGCAGACATGCGTTCAAACTGCTGAAAGAACCAACAAGGACGTGCCAGGTCAGAGAAGAATTAAAGATACCATCGAACAAAAAACTGTGGCGTCTCCGTCTCGGTGCAGCATACTTTATGGTAGAAGAACCACACTGCCAAGAATGTCAGGAAGAGAATGACATAGACCACTACCTGATCCACTGTAAAAAGTATGAACAACAAAGACGTGAATTAAGAACTTACTATAAAAATCACAATATAGACTTATCAGGTGATAAGGTTTTAAGTATAGATGCCCCAAGAGATGCCCAAGCAATACTTAAAAGATATATACATAAAACAAAGGAAAACATATAAGGATAGCACTTCAGGAAAAACATCCAAATAAATAAAAAATTAAGCAACAAGAACTAGACCCTAACAAAGCATTAACAAAAAACTAACTACTCATAGGACAAGGAAAGACAAGGTAATTAAAAAAAAAAAATAAGGAACAACTCAAAAAGAACAAATACAAATAAAAACCAAGCGTAAAGGACAATAGTCATCTATAAACAATACAAAAAAGTAAATAAAATTGACAAATGCTAATATAAATAAAAATCAACAACTGCAAAAGACAATAGTTAATTAAATTGAATACAAATTAGTAAATAAAATGACACTAAATACCCCAATTATAACCAACTTTCAGGTTGAACAGGGTAGACCAAGATGGAACGAGAAGAGGTAATAACAGTCAGATGTTTAGTGCCCGATCTCCACCCATCAACCCATCAAAACAACAACAACAACAACACTCACTCGTTCTGCTACATCACAGATCAGGCCGAAAGAGACTTTAGATACCAATAAACTGAAGTCATGTTCAGCGTTTTGCATTAAGCATGAAAGATCACAGTGTAGACACAGGCAATCTACTTGCAATGTGTGTGGGAAAACTGGGTAACTTATCCTCAGTATGTAACTCAAGTAGTACAGTACGTTCCGCCTACAGCAGCTCAAGACGTAGTTCCAGCACAGACAGATTGTCAAAGAAAACAAATGAGAGATCAAGTACTGATGTCAACTTGATTGATATGGAAGAACACAAGGACAAGTTTCTCATTAATGTCTTAGTCAATAACAAACCAGTAAAATTTCTCTTGGACAAAGGTTGCTCATGCACCTTCGTCGGTTTGAAAGGATATGCTGATATCGGATCACCACGCCTAAAACCCCCTGATTCTCGACTTAAAGCTTAAGGAGCTGTTAACGTCCTAATCAAAGGATGGACAAATGTTGAGGTCACCGTCAAGTTGAGTGACAAAGTATGCACTCTAAGACTAGTTGTCGCAGATACACCTCATGGTGCTAATCTTTTCGGAATACAAAGGTTCAATGCTTTTGGACTTACAGCAACAGAACGAAACGAAGTTCCTCCAGAAGTCATTAATATGGTTGAACCCTTTTCTTCCGTCGGAGCCATCGCTCTATTAAAAGAACTCTGCTAGAAATTTCCTAATGTTTTCATCAAAGGATTAGGAACATGCACAACATTCAAGGCTCACTTACAGGTTCACAAGAACATAGTTCCAAAATTTCACAAGCCATGTCCAGTACCATTTGCACAAAAGGACGCAGTCAAAGCAGAAATTAAAAGGCTGGAAGATTTAGAAATAATTAAACCAGTACATTCCAGTAACTGGGCTGCACCTCTTGTAGTTGTTCCAAAACCAAATGGCACTGTTAGAATTTGTGATGATTTCAAAGTAACCATAAATTCTCAAATTCAAGTACTCGTAGAACAGTACACCCTTCCTAGACCTGAGGAACTATTCCAGAAATTGCAGAATGGGAAGCACTTTACCAAAATAGATCTTTCAGATATCTATTTACAGATACAACTTGATGATGAATCTAAAAAGCTTGTTGTCATCAACACACAACATGACTTGTATCAGTACCAACGGCTAGCTTTTGGAATTTTAAGTGCACCTGCAATATTTCTGCGTTTCATTGAACGTCACAGGAGGTTTGGAAGGTTGTGCAAATTACTTGGAAGACATAATTGTCACTGGTAAATCTGACGAGGAACACTTTCAAGCACTAGAAGAACCATTCAGATGCCTAGCACAATATCGACTCAGAAGTAACCAGTCGGTGTTAATTTTTCAAGTCAGAAGTTGAGTTCATAGGCAACATTATTTCAGCTAAAGGTTGACGTCCCTCGGAATCAGGTATTACAGCTATCAAGCAACTACCAAGACATCATAATCTTATGGAATTACAATCTTGTCTCGGCAAAAAAAAATTACTACCATAAATATATTGCCAATTACTCTGAGCTATGTGCACTCCTAAACAGGTTAAGGAAAAAATATACTCAATTTTCTTGGTTCAAAGCCCAGGAAGAAGCTTTTCAAGATCTTAAAGCAGCTATTATAATTGCAACAAAGCTGGTTCATTTCTATCCAAATCTTCCGATAATCCTTGCAACAGATGCATCATCTTACGGCAAAAGAGATGTTTTGTCGCACAAATACCAAGATGGATCAGAAAAATCTATTGCATTTGCATCAAAGACGATGACTCAAGCTGAAAGAAACTACAGTCAAATTGAAAAAGAAGGACTGTCTATTATTTTTGGTGTGAAGAAATTTCACCAATACCTCTACGGACTCTCAAGGTCTTTTGAACTTCAGACAGATCACAAAACCTTGTTGGCGATATTTTCTCCAGATCACAAGTTACCAGTACTAACTATGCAACGCTTACAGCGATGGGCTTTTCTTCTGATGTCACATAACTTTGTGATGAAATACAGGCCAACGGCAAAACACGCTAATGCAGATGCTCTTTCTATACTTCCAATGGGAGCAGATCCAGAGTTTGACAAGTCAGAAGCTTCATGTTTTTCTATAACAATGGAGAATGAAGATGCTATAGAAGACATCCATTTGGACGCACAAGTGGTTCAAAATGAAACAACCAAAGACAAGTTACTCAGTAGAGTTCAACAGTATGTATTACAGTAATGGTCTGAATCTCTGTCTCGAAAGGCTTTGGTACATCATATGGAATCGAGCACCTCACAACAGCACCATTTCATGCGGCTTCAAACGGCAAAGCAGAACGCTTTGTTTGTAATTTCAAGTCAGCTATGACAAAGATTTACTGGGGAGGAAGCACTCAATACCGCGCGCTAGATGAATTGCTTTTCGTATACAGGACAACACCAAACGCAGTCTCAGACAAATCACCTGCAGAATTACCGCATGACCGTCAACCCAGGACACAGTTATCACTGATAATGCCCCAAACAACACCGAAAAGTAGGCCCAGTGGAAAGAAGGTATGTAAGTTTCACAGTGGAGATTCTGTGTTCAAGAATAATTTTTCATCAAAGGGTGATCCATGGTTGCACGAACAAGTCCTACGCACACTGGGAAGCATGATGTACCTTGTTCGCGTGGACAGTCACCAGACTGTAAGACGACATCAAAATCAGATGAGACCTGGTAGTATTCTCAAGCACTGCAGAGCCACTGATTATACTTATAATGACTTTCTGCTAAACCAAAAAATCTTAGATCAATTCAACAAAGCAGCACCAAACTTGAGACTTACTGTTCCGGAGCAGATTACAGAAAACAGATCAGTGGTTGTTCCAGTTCCCTCAAGGCGGTCAGAAAGGACACGTCGTCCACCCATAAAATTTAATCTATGATCATAACTTGCTAGGGAGTACTGTTGTGTTTTCATGCAGAACGAATCAGTTCCAATAGCTTTTAGCTAGACCTGGATGTTGACAGAGCATGCGCAGAGCATAGCGTCAGTAATCGGACTTCCGCCCTTCTGAACGTGGGTTCCAGTCAGTCAAGCGACGTGTATAGAGCAGAAACAAGTTGATGTGTAAATAAAGTGCATGATTACTTCGATACCGTTCTAGTTCTAGTTCATCACATAAAATAACATAGCACATATTGAAATAAACAGTCTATACCATGGAACGCAATCTGGGTTCAGGAAAATCAGAACCACTATGGACCAACTTTTTAAACTGGAACACGAAGTAAAGTCAGGTTTTAAATGGAATGCAAAAACACTTGCCATATTTTTAGATGTAGCAAGAGCATGTGATCAATGCTGGAAAGAATGAATACTCTACAAGGTTTACAAGTTCGGCAT
Source organism: Oreohelix idahoensis (assembly GCA_024509875.1). NCBI lineage: Eukaryota > Metazoa > Mollusca > Gastropoda > Stylommatophora > Oreohelicidae > Oreohelix > Oreohelix idahoensis. Next base: position 109,546 of record JAMPIV010001765.1, on the reverse strand, counting down.
AGCAAGAAAAATGAACAAATACATGGACAATTTATTACAGGACAGAGGCGAATTTAAAAACAGTCGAAACAAGGTAACTTAATATGCGGATGATGTAGCAATCTAGAGGGCTGGACAAATTCTCCTGAAAATATGAAGAGATCTACAAGTTCCAATAAATAAAGTTTCAGAATGCATGACAAAGTGGAGCTTCCAGTTAAATGTTTAAAAAAACTTGGAAAATGATATGAAGTACAGGCAGAGTAATAAAAATAATGCAATATACATAACGATCCTTGGACAAAAGGTACACACAGTAAAAACAACACAATACTTCGCTATGACACTAGACCAAATACCCAACTGGAACAAACATATACATAAGTTGGTGGAGGAGACCTGCAGAGGACTTGCTAGCACGATGAGATATCTGCCAGGTAATGGACGGGGAAGCAATCATAAAGGTTATGCTTATGTTGTACAGGTCATTTTTCAGGGGAAGATTATACACTATGCGAGTATTGTATTCAATTCAGCAGCATCCAGCAACAAGAAAAAATTAGATAGAATACAACACCAGGCACTATGCACAATTGCAGGAGCAATGAAATCAACATCACTTGAAGCACTGGAGTTAGCACTAGGCAAAATGCCAATAAAGTTGAGAAGAAAAGAACTTAGATTAAATTATATGGCCAATGTACTAACAGACAGACAAAAAAAAAAAAAAAAAAAAAAACCACCCGAACAGTTCAGACTATTTTCTTTGTCTTTTGTCCTCGTAAGACGAATCACCTTTTTTCGATTTTTTTTCAAACCCATCCAGTGTTCGTGAAGAATCCCCCAACAGTAATGGACACCCCGCTAGACTAAACCAAATACCGTATAGGGTGCGAGGAAGGAGGAGAACAGCAACAAACTATAAATAATGCAGTAAACTGTAGCAGTAATTACACCACAGTGATAAACCCATGGGAGCTCAAGAAACCACATATCGATCTGCATTTAGCAGAAACAATGAACAATATGGTAATGGTAGGGAAAAAGCCGTCTCAAAGACATAGTCAATGTAAATACAGATCAAATAACTAAGCTAAAGTATATACTGATTGATCTGAAGCAGAAAGTGAAGAACTAGATATAGTAATACATTAAACAGCATGAAGGCTAAAGAAAATTTTTTATTATAACTGAAAATACATCTATCTTGACAGCTGAACTGAATCCAGTAGCAAAAAAGTGCTGGCAATAACTACTGAAAGCCCCCCCTAATAAGATCACGATCGTAACTGACTTTCTATCAGCAATAGATGTGTGTGAAAGAAAAAATCGAAAAAAAGGTGATTCATCTTACGAGGACAAAAGACAAAGAAAATAGCCAACGTTACGGCCAGAGGGCCTTCGTCAGGGAAAGGAAAGAAAGTGAAAGCGAGATATGACACATAAGAACCTAAATAAATATAAAAATAAAACCTCGGTACTTCCCTAAAGGCATCGAAGTCCTAACACTTTTGCTGCCCGCGAACAGACGAGCGTGCCCGGAAAAGAAAATGCAGCAATACAAGCGCTAAGTAACGCACAAGAATGTAACCGACCAGACATAGCAGAAGACATATTTAGCGTACACCTTGTTGAGGACTGTTTCGGGGTTTGCAAGCATGTGAATGGTGGCCACATTCGCATGGTTGCACCTCGAGACACCTCAATTGAATTAATACTAGAAATCGCGCAAATCGATGTATAACGCGTCAAGGCTAGTAACCGCAGTCCACGTGTGGCCTGCGGGCCTGATGGCCGTGTTTCAAATGTGTGGCATAGCCACTTATGGAAAGTGTCTCAAATGTGTGGCGCAGCCACTTACTCAAGTGTAGAACCGTTTGTGTTCTGGCTTTTAAGCAGATATAAGGATATGTGTAAATAGACTGGGTAAGTCTATGTATGGCCATAGAGCCGTCCGGCAGTGTTTCAAATGTGTGGCATAGCCACTTATGGAATGTGTATAATATATGTGGCATGGCCACTGATGAAGAATATGTATAAAGTGGTATATCCACTGTGAATTATAAATAGCGTAGAAATCCGTGTAGATTATGCTGCAAAAGCTAATCAAGTCAAAAGTATAGGACCAGAGTGTCTCAAAAATAATCGCGAATATCGTAGGATACGTTTCGCAAGGATATTATATTTATGGCAGTTAAAGCCTGGCTAGGAAAGCCAAAGTATTGAATAAGTGGACATAGACAGAATATAAGAATATGAAATAAGGATATCATTTCCTAATGATAATAATTCCACTAAACGGATTTGAAAGAGTTGGTTGCAAACTCAAGGACGCTATAGAATTAACGGTTAACACAGACGGGCAATGTCTGTAGGATGAACATTGAGTAGATCCTAAACACTATGTTTTAATGCCAATATTAGTTGTGTGAAATCGTTTGGTATTCATTTGGAGAAAGGACATGTATTAAAAATTCAGTCGTCAATGGAACTTGTTTTAAGTACCTGAATTATTCAAGTTTACTAATGTGCTGTAACTGTTGAGATAACCCTTGCAAGGTCAGTACAGACTATCACATTTATATACAAGTTTAATCATAAAATAATACAACACTGCTAGAGAATTAATACGAAGTAATGAACGACACTGAATTAAAGAATACTATTGAATCACACAATAACGGCACTAAATCTACAATTGAACTGTAAGCCGAAAGGGTAGAGATGAATATAATACCTAAAGAATTATTGAAGAGCAACCCAATAACTCACGTCCAACGGGCTTCTAATATCTGGAGATAGAAACAACCCGTAACATCTAGTGTCAGAAGTCCGTAACATCTGGTGTTCAGAAGTGTAGAATTCATCTTCTTCGTTACCCAATGCGACGAACTAACGTTCATGTGTCAGGCTCAAGTTTGGAAACATTTCGGTTGTAACAACTACAAGAACATTTCAGTTCGAAACGGACAAAGTAACAGTGGAGATTAAATAGTTAGAATAATTTTATTCAAGACGCAAGTCAAATCTGGCAACTCAATTACGCACAGAAACTTACGAATGTCAAGGTCGAATCAAGATTTCTGCTAACGGTCACTTTCAGCGCTGAGGTAACTTGAGTTTACTTCTTCAATTCGTTGATCCTGAACCGACCCAGAGACCAGTAAACACCAGCCATACCCTTGCTGTACGTCCACATCAACCGGGAAAGTATTTCGACATAAATTCGTTCGATACTAAATGTGAGCGTAGTATCTTCAATCAATCGGACGTTGGCTACTCATTGGGGACGACTCGAACAGCTGTGTGAATCTTGTTGTGGTTTTCACAAATCACAATGGAGGGATCGTATTAAGATAAGTTCTTGTCTAAATTAGAGCTCTTGACTAGATTGTGTTGTCCAGTTGGCTAGCTTTGGCCTTCAATTTTTCTCCACTGTCACTTGCCTGTTTTATTTGCAGTTCTACTCAGCATCATTATGTGTATAAAACCTATATGTTTTATGTATATACGTGGGACGGTTGGCTAGGGCTATTCTGTACTCGAATATATTTCCTTGCGGAAAATTTCTAGTAAGAATAACGACTTTTAGGGTTAAATGATTGTATTTGCTGACTGAGGAACTAACTCTTTTGTTAGGATATAAATTAACTGAAGCATCAGTTCGCAATACAAACAAATTTTTTGTGTTAGTTGTGACGTCACGTGCCTACATCATTTTTAATTTGCATAACCTAGTTTCCGTATTGTTGACAATTTTATTCGTCTGTGATCTAAAATCTCTCTGTCTCAGTGTTTGTTTAAGGACGACTTGTATCGTAATATTTTTGTAATGTTATTTAATCATTTCATTTTCTCTTATTAATATGTCCAGTTTCTACTTAGTTTCTTTATATCTATTTGAAGGTGTCGTACAAGTGAACATATCATTTCATTGTATTTCATTTGCTTGTTCCATCTATTGTCACCTGTGCTTGTCTCTGGCATACATTATACATCATAGTTACATTGGATTTACTGATATCACATATTCATAATAAATTTGCTCACAAATAATATACTTATATAAGTAATTGAGGAACGTATCACCATGTCTACGTTAGAAGATTTTATTAAAATTGAACAGAGCCTAGGTAAATCGGGATCTGATCTTGAACTTTATGCTGAGAATAGATATGAAAAGCATTTATCTCAACTGGAGAGAATTGAACAACGTGAACTTAAAAATTGGAATTAGCCCAACAAAAAGAACTTAAAGAAAAAGAATTGGCTCAACAAGATAAAGAGAGAGAATTACATAAAGAACTTAAAGAAAAAGAAACGGCTCATAAAGAAAAAGAAATGGCTCAACAAGAAAAAGAGAGAGAATTGGAAAAACAGAAAATGGAAATAAGAAAAATGGAACTTCTCCAATTGGACCAAGCTCATAAACATGCTATGGAGCTTGAGGCTTTAAGACTTAATGCTGAGAAAGAAAGGGCGGTAGAATTAGCTAAGGTACAATCAGATCAGTCTAGGCCTTCAGCTAATTCAAATGTATTTTACCCAAAATTGAAAATGCCACATTTCGATCAGTCTAGAGATTGTGTGGATTCCTTTTTATCCAAATTTATTATGAAAGTTACAAGTTTAAACCTAAGGAAAGATGGAGTAGTCTTTTGGTTGATTTTTTGACCGGGAACTCACTCAAAGTTTTCATGAATCTGGATGAGAAAACCAGAAACGATTTTGATGTCGTAAAAGAAGTACTTCTTAGACGGTTCCAGTTAACTGAATCTGGATTCAGAGATCGTTTCCATGCGGCTAAGCCAAGTAAGGAAGCTGACTTTGGGGAATTTATTGCTTCCATTAAACATTTTTTCAATAGATGGATAGATTTGTCAGGTATTACCAAATCATATGAAGGGTTGATGGATCTCATGCTACGAGATAAAGTGCTATCCTCGTGTAGTCATGAATTAGAGTCATTCCTACAGGAGAGACACCCCAACTCTATTGAAGAATACGAAAAATTGGGTAGAAACTTTGTCACGGCACATCCAAACAAGGATGTACATAGATCTTTTCCTCGAGATCCTATGCCTACGTGCTCAGCACTCCATGATCATAGATCTTATGATCACCGACCTAGATCGAAGAGCGTTGACGGACGATATCGTACAAATTTTCGTCAAGAATATCGGGGGTCTTACAACTTCCCTCGTTATCGCTCTCCTTCAAGATTCTACCGTCGGAGTTATAGAGGCTATTCACCTCATGATCGTGGAGGCCACAAAGGTAGGGGTCGTGATGATTATCACAGACAGTATCATAGAGATTACGATGATCATAGATCATCTCACAACAAAAGTGATGATAACAATGAGTCAACAGATTTTTATTATGATAAGAAAAAGGCATTCAAAAAGAGGGCAGGTCATTCTAGATCTTCCGCGAAGAACAATGACAAACATAGTCATGCTAATGCATGTACTGATAAAAGAGATCATGATAGCGATGAGAACAAACATGCTAATTCATGTAGTATGTTAGATGACGCTTGTTATATTTGTCAATCACATCTGATATCAGATAGGAAAAAGAAACTTCGTTGCGGACACACTATGTCTTCTATGTCTGCTTGTGAGAATTTAGGACGTCTCACATACCATAAGGGATTTTTATATGGAAAAGAGGTAAGAGTTTTGCGAGACAGTGGATGTTCCACTGTCGGGATACAGCATTCGCTTATCGAGCCCTCTGCATTCACAGGTAAAACTGTGAAATGTATTACTTTTGGTGGGAATGTGGAGAAATTCCCTGTAGCACATGTCTATATTGACACACCTTTTTATACAGGTACTGTTTATGTCTGCGGCTTAAGAGCTCCCGTGGCTGAGATAATATTAGTTAACATACCTGGAGTTAGAGATTGCACTCCAGATGAGATAGCAAGATTGGTTGAATCTCACCCACTGGTGGCAAAGGCTGTTGTCACTAGAGCACAAAAGCTGGCTACAGATATGGCCACCTCACCTACACCTGTATTAGAGACAATTATGTCTCCACACGTCGTTGCTGAATCACCAGCGGCGTTTGCAGTAAAACAAAGAAATGATCCAAGTTTACAGCGTTTATTTGCGCTAGCAGAGAATAAAGTTATTAAACATACGAGATCATCACAACATTGGTTTCAGATAAAGAAGTTCATATTAACAAGATACTATGATGATGGTATTTCTATTATTCATCAGGTGGTTGTTCCAAAAGAATATAGACCATTGGTATTACAGACAGGACATGACTCTCCCATGGCAGGTCACATGGGCATTAAAAGAACATTATTCAGAATCACGTCACAATTCTATTGGCCTGGCGTCAATAAGGACACAAATTGTATTGTAGGTCATGTACGACATGTCAGAGCATATCACGTAAGGGCAGATTCCATACGGCACCCTTACAAATCACTGATGTACCAGAAAGACCTTTTAAAAAGATAGCAATAGATATTATTGGTCCGTTATCGATTCCATCTAATAATGGGTTCCGATATATCTTAACATGTATAGACCTTTGTACACGTTGGCCTGAGGCTATACCTCTTAAAACCATTACTACTGCGTCGGTATCTGATGCATTGTTTGCGATTTTTTGTCGCATTGGTTTTCCAGAAGAAATCTTGTCAGACAGAGGTTCACAATTCACCTCAAACATTGGGAAGGAAGTGGAGTCGATGCTATCAATTCACCATTCGTTTTCAAGTGCATATCACGCCCAAACGAACGGGGTCTGCGAGCGCTACAACGGGTCGCTTAAACAGATTCTTCATAAGATCACTGAGGAATGTCCTCGTGACTGGGACCGGCTCCTTTGTGCAGCCTTATTTGCATTTCGAGAGGTCCCCCACGAAAGCACGGGCTTTAGTCCCTTCAAGCTCGTTTATGGCTTTAATCCACGTGGCCCAATGATGATTCTAAAGAATTTGTTGGTCGGATCATCAGCAGATGAATCCACCCGTACTAGTTATGAGCTAGTTATTGAACTTCGACAAAGAATCATTGATGCGTGCACATATGCATCTGATAGCATAAAATCGGCGACACATAACTCTAGATTATTCCATAATCAAAAGAGAACACTACGATATTTTAATCCTGGGGGAAAAGTTTGGTTACTACTTCTTCACGATGATAATAAACTTTTGGTGTCATGGCAGGGTCCATTTGTGATCATTAAACGAGTCACAGATGTTGATTACGCTATAAACATAAGAGGGAAAATTAGGACTTTCCATGTCAATATGCTGAAATTGGCAGTGGAAAGACCACAAGAGTTAATTCCCATTATTAACTCTGTTTCTGAGTCTTCATCTCATGTTTCTTCTTTCGCATTAGTGAATGACGAAGACACTACATCGTCGATTCCTCTACAGTTTTCTTTACCATCTTTACAATCTTCCGAATCTTGGAAGGATGTCACTATTTCTTCGACTTTGTCATCTAAACAACAAAGTCAAGTTCAAGAAATTCTTCTTTCTTTTAAGGATGTATTTACTGATCTTCCATGTAGAACATCTTTAATTTCTCATGACATCATTCTGACAGACAATCATCCTATTAAACTAAGACCTTACCCTATTTCTCTACATCATAAAGATAAGGTTGAAAAGGAACTGAAGGATATGATAAGATTGGGAGTCATATCTCCATCAGAGTCACCTTATGCTTTTCCCATGGTAATTGTGAAAAAGAGGGATGGTTCGCTCCGTATTTGTATTGATTTCAGACGTCTAAATAGTATCACAATTAGCGACGCTGAACCAATGCATTTGTTGGACGACCTCCTTTCTCAAGTGTCACAAGCTACTTACTTTAGTAAATTAGATCTGTCGGAAGGATATTGGCAGATACCTCTGACAGAACACAATACAGTCAAGCGCATATTAGATATTGCTACGCCATCATCGAAGAAGCAAGTGAGAAGCTTGTTGGGGTTAATCAATTATTATCATAAATTTATACCTCACTTCTCACAGATTTCTGCTCCTTTGTCCGGATTGCTGGCCAAAGGTAGTCCAAAAAAAATTTTGTGGACACCGCAGTGCGAAGAAGCTCTGATTAGGATAAAGAATTTATTTAAGAATCCTCCTATTTTATTATTACCAAATTTACATGTACCATTTGTTATTCAAACAGATGCTTCTAGTTGCGGAATTGCAGGATATTTGCTTCAATGCTATGAAGAAATTCTACATCCATGCTTGTTTGTATCACGCAAGCTTACACCTGCTGAACAAAAATATGCAACAGGCGAGCGCGGGCTTTTAGCTGTGGTCTGGTGCCTGGAGAAACTGTCTAAATATCTGATCGGGAAGAAGTTTTATATTCAGACAGACCACAGCCCACTTACTTTCATCACTTCCAGAACAATGCGGAATGCGAGAATATACAGGTGGTTCCTATTGTTACAGGAGTTCGCATTTACCATCATACAATTTCTGGAACAGATAATAATCTCGCGGACTTGTTATCTAGAAATTTTTCGTCACAGGATTGATTATGACTTTGCTTTTGGCGTGACCAAAGTTGACTATATGTATATAATTTTATAATCCACCTTTCTGATTATGAGTGCTAATTTAATTAGATAATTCTTAATGATGAATAACATTATATTCGTGTACATCTTCGCCACCACTCTCACACGTGCCACGAGTGTCACGTTTGGGAGCGAGGGGGATGATGTTAAGGACTGTTTCGGGGTTTGCAAGCATGTGAATGGTGGCCACATTCGCATGGTTGCACCTCGAGACACCTCAATTGAATTAATACTAGAAATCGCGCAAATCGATGTATGATGCGTCAAGGCTAGTAACCGCAGTCCACGTGTGGCCTGCGGGCCTGGTGGCCGTGTTTCAAATATGTGGCATAGCCACTTATGGAAAGTGTCTCAAATGTGTGGCGCAGCCACTTACTCAAGTGTAGAACCGTTTGTGTTCTGGCTTTTAAGCCGATATAAGGATATGTGTAAATAGACTGGGTAAGTCTATGTATGGCCATAGAGCCGTCCGGCAGTGTTTCAAATGTGTGGCATAGCCACTTATGGAATGTGTATAATATATGCGGCATGGCCACTGATGAAGAATATGTATAAAGTGGTATATCCACTGTGAATTATAAATAGTGTAGAAATCCGTGTAGATTATGCTGGAAAAGCTAATCAAGTCAAAAGTATAGGACCAGAGTGTCTCAAAAATAATCGCGAATAGCGTAGGATACGTTTCACAAGGATATTATATTTATGGCAGTTAAAGCCTGGCTAGGAAAGCCAAAGTATTGAATAAGTGGACATAGACAGAATATAAGAATATGAAATAAGGATATCATTTCCTAATGATAATAATTCCACTAAACGGATTTGAAAGAGTTGGTTGCAAACTCAAGGACGCTATAGAATTAACGGTTAACACAGACGGGCAATGTCTGTAGGATGAACATTGAGTAGATCCTAAAAACTATGTTTTAATGCCAATATTAGTTGTGTGAAATCATTTGGTATTCATTTGGAGAAAGGACATGTATTAAAAATTCAGTCGTCAATGGAACTTGTTTTAAGTGCCTGAATTATTCAAGTTTACTAATGTGCTGTGACTGTTGAGATAACCCTTGCAAGGTCAGTACAGACTATCACATTTATATAGAAGTTTAATCATAAAATAATACAACACTACTGGAGAATTAATACGAAGTAATGAACGACACTGAATTAAAGAATAATATTGAATCACACAATAACGGCACTAAATCTACAATTGAACTGTAAGCCGAAAGGGTAGAGATGAATATAATACCTAAAGAATTATTGAAGAGCAACCCAATAACTCACGTCCAACGGGCTTCTAATATCTGGAGATAGAAACAACCCGTAACATCTAGTGTCAGAAGTCCGTAACACACCTAAACATAAGAAGCTGCACAGTGTTGAGAACTGTTTAGCGGAGTAAAGTTACTTGGAATTTTTTTTTAATTTTTGCAGTCAAGTTTGTTGCACCGCGGAACACCCTCTCAATTATAAGTATGTACTTCTAGCTAATTGTTTATGATGAATATTGATGTATTGTCACAAATATAACTAGAAACCGTAGATCAAGTTGACCTACCCAGGGAACTACAAAACAAAATAGAATTTGATATTACCAAAAACAACGGTTAACATATGTTCGTTTAAAATGAAACAAAATAAATAAATAAAGTATTCACCGCAAATTTACACCACATAAGTAAGATTAATTTCAATCAGTATAAAGCATTCCAAATATAAATAGCTGAGTTAATATCAAGGGCATGAAAAAAAGAAGGTAGCATACAATAAATCGGAGTACTAAAAAATGCATCAGGGTGAAGGGAGATAAACTCAAAAATCTTCACACGTCTAAGGTTTCGTCTCATAGAAGATACTTCCGTAAGGGAGTTAAAGTGTTAGGGGACTTCACCATACTAGGTCTAGCATCGAGAGTTGGGGAGATCAGTTTCTTTCCTCGCTGCTTTTTCCTTCCCTGAATGGTCAGAAGCCCATTTACAGCTGGGTAGACTGAAGCGTGTCGGTACCGTGTTTCGAACCTGACACCTTTGCCATGAGAGACCAGCGCTCTAACCATTCTGTCAATCGGACGCTCATACAGATCTATAAGCCCAAATAAACAAGATCGAAGAGTGCACGTCAAAGTAGGGCCTCCAACTTTAAAAAAAAAAAATTAATGAAGAAATATATTCCGTTCAACCTCTGATGGGTTATAATTAGGATATATATTGTTTTCAATTCCAAATAACATGAAAAACTGCCGATATGAGAAAGTAGCATCCCATTTGTCAAATCATTGTAAATAGGGACAATCACAATTGTGCTTATACGTTAAATAAAAAAAAACAGCCACTATATATTAACATTTGTTCGTGTTTAATTTTGTTTGACTATATTATGCAGTTCCCTAGGTCTGTCTACTCTTAACACCTCTTCTATATTTAGAGGTAAGTTGGATGCTTGCAAATAATCTAATATTGGTATTCTCATTTGTTCATACCTCCTACATCTTAACAAGAAATGTTCTATATTATTGTCTTGAAGACATACTGCACAGTAAGGTTCTTTTATTCTGAAATAGCCTTTTCCCAGCTGTAGTCTGAGAAGTTTCTTATTATTGGGAATTTTCAATTCCCTAGATATTTGACATTTTCTTGTTGGAGCCTTGAACATCTTATATGCATGTCTTCCTTTCAGATTTTTATCCCACTCTGCTTTCCATTCATCTGTTATTAAATCTTTAATTAAGTTCTTAATCACTGATTTACTCGTCCCTACATTTATTAGATTTTTATCAGATCTACCTTTCTTGGCTTCTTTATCTGCCTTTTCATTTCCCTCTATGCCAACATGTGAAGGTATCCAAGCAATTAAGACTGAACATCCTCTGGAATATAAGTATGTAGTAGCCAGAAATATCTCCTCTGCTATATCAGGTCTACTACATTCTCGTAAGTTTTTAAGTGCTTTAATTGTTGAGAAATTGACTGTTTTTAACTGTTAGTTTTTTGGGAGGGTTATTAGAGAATATTTCTAGTGCTTTTAGTATTGCCACCATTTCTGCAGTGAAAATGGATGTATTTTCCGTGATGCTATATTCTTTTGCCATTTCTGTGTACACAGTAATGCTGTCTTTTGATATTTGTTGTATATATTTATTGGCTGTGTTTTTAATATTTTCTATATTATTGGTTTTCTTAAGTATTTCTGCTAGGTAGTAGTCTGTGTCTGGTTTCTTGGTCTCCCAGAGTGGAATCACTAGCTTGTATTCACAACTGTTATTAATTGATGTAATTAATGTACCCAGATGGACAATTTCCTCCATACACTTCCATCCTGTAGGGTATCTAGTGGTATTCATTGGATTGGCCTGAGTTGTTAGTTGGCATCTGGTAAAAGCTGTATGTGCTGGGTGAGACTTATCTAACATAACTCTGTTCATGTAATTTAGTCCTAACTCCTTTCTCTGTAAATCCAAGAGTAGAATTCCTAAAGCCACCTCTATAGCTTCCATTGATGTTGATCTGATTGCACCTGCTATTGTACATAAAGCCTGATGCTGAATTCTGTCTAATTTAATCTTGTTACTGTGTGCATCAGAGTCATATATTATACTTCCATAATCTATTTTTCCTCTAATAAAAGATTTATAAAAAGTGAGCTTTGTCTTAGTGCTTGCACCCCATCCATTACCTTTCAAATATCTTAATACGTTAGTCAATCCTCAACTAGTTTATCTATGTGTTTATTCCAGTTCAGCTGTTGGTCCAATATCATTCCTAGATATCGAGTGGTTTGCACTGTATTAATGTTTTGCCCTTGGATATTTATGTCTATAATTTTATTTTGTACAACCCTACCTTTACTGAAGATCATTCCCAATGTTTTATTTGTATTCAGCTGAAAACCCCATTTTGCCATCCATTTACATACTTTATTTATTTGCTTCTGAAGATCCTTATATAATTTTGGCAGATGTCTCCCAGTCCTCCATATAGCAACATCATCTGCAAACTGTGACAATTTATTTGTTATATCATTAAATTCCTCACCTAAATCATTTACCATTATTGTAAAAATTGAAGGAGACATTACTGATTCTTGGGGTATTAAATTGTTTACCTGAACAGTGAAATATCTATCTTGCAGAGAATTCTCTAAATAATTATATATTTTACTGGTTACTCCTATCTTCTTCATTTTAAAGAGAGCACCCTCTCTCCAGCAATCATAAGCCCTAGCTATGTCTAACAATACTACCACAGTTTTTCCTTTCTTTTGAAATCCTGATTTTGCCTAGGTAGGAAGTTAAAGAAATTGGTCTGTATGAAATGGCATCATGGGCATCTTTTTCTGGTTTTAGTATTGGAATAATTACTGCTGTTTTTCATGTTCTGGGAATTTTTCATGTATTTCAAATTTTGTTAAAAAGGGATGTTATAATTTCTATGGTACTTTTTGGTATGTGTTTCAAGATTTCATAGCTCAAGATGTCACGCCCTGCTGATGTATTTGTTTTGTCCTTTATTGTATTTGCAACTTCGTCCATTGTAATATCTGCATTTAAATATGATACATTTTCAGTACTATAACTACTATAAGGTACTTCTTTACTGAGTTTTTTAAGAAGTGTTGCTCTTCTGTTGACTTCAGCCTGTCCTAGATCTTCCTTAGAACTAACTCTATGGTAGTACCTGGCCAGCACCTCTGCTTTCTGCCAGTCAGTCTCTGCCCTTTCAGGTCTTTTTATATGAGGTATTATCATATGTTTAATTCTGCCTTTAATGGCTTTTGACTTATTCCACACATGTTGTAATTTGTAGTGTTCAGTGTTTGGCAGAAATGTCTCCAATGATTTTCTTTTGCCTTAAATATTATTCTTTTTGATTCATTTCTTATAAACATCTAAATTATCTTCAGATCTATGCTTTCTATCTTCTTGTCGAGCTTGTTTTCTTTGTTTTTGAATTTCTATACATATAACTGTTCACCATGGTACTGGGTTTTTGTTCCAATGTTCATTCTTTTTTGTTTCCTTAATGCGTTTTGGAATTATGCGTTCTGGCATATATGCATTTGGTATATGTTTAACAGCTATTAGCAATATTTCTTTTGTGAGATAATCTGCAAATACATCTATATTTTCATTTTCTATACTATTCATTATCACTTCCATTTCTACCTGAAAAGCTAACCAAATAGCTTTATTATAGTAAAATTTTGGTTTTTCTACCAGTTTGTTAGGTTGTAATTATCTTTTAGTGTTATTTCCATGGGTAAAAAATCAGAATTTGTATCCCCAATAACTTCCCATTTTGCATTAGCAAAATTTGGTGTTACAATGCTTATATCAATAGCTGTGTCTTGCTGATTTGCACAAGGGTTAATTCTTGTTACTGATCCATCATTCAGTATTATTAGTTCATTGTTTTCAATGAAGTCCAACAGTAGTTTCCCTGATTTGTCTATCATATTGCTGCCCCAAGCTGTATGATGAGCATTGAAATCTCCCACTATGATAGTTCTGTTGTTTATTCTTTTATTCACGACTGAGATATCTCTTTCATTAATGTTTCCACTTGAACAGTAAAAGTTAACTATTTTTATTTCTTCTAACTCAGTAGACACTGTTATAGTTAGTCATTCAAAATTTTCTGTTCTAAATGATTTCCAGTCAGTTATTATATATGTTTTATTAACTAGAAATGCCACACCTTCTCCTTTTTGAGTTTCTGCCCTATCATTTCGAAAGACTTTATATTCAGGGATGGTAAAACGTTGACTCGGATTAAGATTACTCTCTTGAATGACAAATATTACTTTAGATTGTTTAAACATGCCTATTAATGCTGGTACGGTATATTTTTTTGGCACTTATGCAATTGGACCAACAACTGAACTGAAAAAAAACAAAACATATAGACAAGCTGGTTGAGAGCTGCGGAGGACTCACAAATATGATGAGATACCTAAAAGGCAGTGGATGGGAAGCAAACATCAAATAACTACTCAAATTCACAACCTAAGGGTCACGCTGTAAATTTTAATGAGGAAGTTGGGAGGATAATCTATCATAACACTCACTTTTGAATGCTATTGGCTAGGCTATTCTAGATGTTTTATACATTTCTGATTAGAGCCTTATCAATTAATAACAACATATGGTGTGGCCCAAAAATTGCAGTATAATGTGGAACTTTTGAAGTTTAGAGCACACATAATTTCACAAGTCAAGCCGACAGACCAGAAATAGAAATATAGTCAGTATTCTACATTACAGGACTGTAGATGTATTACAGTACCTTTGGACTTATAAGAAAGATCTACCTTACTAATGCGGAAAGCTTGATAATCCTCAAGACCTGAATGTACAGTCACAATCTATTGTACAGTAACATCCCAGATCAAGTGTAAGAGGCATGTTAACTAAGTTGCCTTAAATATTTCTTTCAGCCAGATTTCTAGTCTCAAATAAATTAGGAGTTAGTGTTGTACATTTTATAATTGTATATTTTGCATTATTAATATTTGAAAATTGCTGGCGGATGTCAAAGTCGTACGTGGCTGGTAACCTCAGCATAAAGAATGATGAACTCATTCACCCCCACTGCAAAAGCTGGAGACTGCTTCCTGCCAGTTTCTCGTAGACAACGACAGCAGAGGTAGCCTCAAATTCCATGTGGGGCAGGGAGTGGGTGATGATATAAACCATGTACATAATTATTTTATTTACATTTTATATCCAGTGCATATGAAAATGTAAACATGTTCAATATAAACGCAATGAATGTTTTCCGCTCAGTGGAAATAATATGCATGATCAGAAAGGGTTACGTTCAGAGGCACATTGGATGGTGGTGGTGGTGGGGGGGGGGGGGGGGGGGGGGGGGGGGGGGGAACTTCATTTTCGTGTGAGGAGTCACAATACTTAGAATGGATATTTGTGTTTCTATAATTTCCTAATAATCGGTCGTACCAATTGGTGCTGCTAGTCTGTGGAACAAATATTTGGTAAAAGTGGCCTACAGTCAAAACTAGAGACCATCAGCAGACGGTTTACGGTTAGACACTGGACCAGCTTCGCAGTTACTCCTTTACACTAGTTGGAACGTGTTGCAGCCACCAGACGTGAAGTGTGATGAGAGTGAACCAGTCCACAATATGTAAAGAAATAGCATCGGCTGAAGAAGAAACCAACTGACATCTTACTGGCAGCTAAGTACCCACTTAAAAGCTGCCAAGTAAACTCTGCATCACAAAAGAATTACATTAACTGTCCATAAACATCACCAGAGATGAATTTTTGAAGATGTATTCATTTTTTACAATGTTACCTATAATTGAGTATTAAATTTGTAATATGTAAATATACAATTTTATAGTTGATTCTAAAAATTTGGATGTACTGCACCCCCATGTCTCAGTCATTTTTATTACATGTAACATAACTGTGTAGGTAATATTCTACTGAATAATATCACTTGTGAGCTTTATTGAGCTAAAAGATACAATATATCTCTTCACAAAAGGCGGGGAACAGATACTAAGTTAAATTTGCTCAGACACATTCAACATTGTTCTTGACTTCTGTATATCTTGTGCAACTCCCTCAAAATAGAAGCATCTCTGCCTATAGTAATTTTGAGCGAAAGGTATACACCTTTGAAGACACTGAATTGTCGCCACTGTTTGACAATCAATGCAGAGAAAGGGGCGTAAATCCCGTGACATCCTCGTTAATTAGGATTTTGACTCCAGATTCTTGAGACTCGATGCTAAAGCCAGGTAACACTGGATCCACATTTGAACATTGAACGTGGAACACAAGAAGCTCAGTGTATGGTATTTGTCATACAAATACTACATGTACTACTGTCTTAAGATGTTGTGATTGTTTGCATGTAGTCATATGTCTGTGTCATCTATTTGTTTACATACAGTGCCGTAAGGTCATCCAGAAACATGTCGCACATGATAATTCATCAGTCATACCAACACATAGGATTGCCCTATGATACATAAAGACTAACTCTTTGTTCTCAACCTTACAAGCCAGCTGTGAAAAGTAGAACACCAAGGCTGGACAGAATTTTGGTTATATATCAGGTAAAACAATCTTCCCACCAGCACTAGTAAGAATACTGACATACAGTCATGCATGCATACATATCAATCAACATTAGATGCATTATAATCCACTGTAAAATAATTAAGTTTACAAACTGTAAGTGTAATCTACTGTAACGAGTTGCCACCCCTTGCTCTGCAGTGATGGTTCAACAACTGCCAAATCCTAGAGAATCCAATGTGCTTCTACCTCGAGGGAGTATTCACAAGATATTCAGTAATTTGAATTAATGTAGAATGTTTCAGCACAATTAACTTATTATCTACTCGCAGTTTTTTGTTGTTGTTGAAGCGTTATGTTATAATTTAGCTCGTACAAGCCCATACTGAGTGAACAGTAAAACTCTTCTTATTTTTGGCTCAATAGACGTAACTATATATATAATATATATACTACTCGTCAAAAGTCAAGGGCCACCCTATTATTTTCAATACACTTTTATATAAGCGCATAGAATGATTAAATGAAGGAAGTTTTTAGTAAAAATGGGTGCAATATCTTCCTCTGACAGTCCTCTATGCACGTTAAGCATAAAAACAACTCACCGACAACCATGGTGATCACACGCAATTTGGTTTGCTGACCATAAATTCACATTTTTAATCTGTTTTTTTCAAACTTCCGTACAACCAAACAGGTGAAGTAATCATGCCGATTGACATTCCACGTGCAATGGCGACTTTTCATGAACAGAGTTCACTCTTAATTTGTTTTACAATACGCAGACTTAGGGTAGTTTCATCACTTGCAAAAACCATGCCACCGAGAAGAAGTCTTGACACCTTACAAAGAATGAGGGCTAAAGCG
This sequence comes from Oreohelix idahoensis, assembly GCA_024509875.1. Lineage (NCBI taxonomy): Eukaryota > Metazoa > Mollusca > Gastropoda > Stylommatophora > Oreohelicidae > Oreohelix > Oreohelix idahoensis. The sequence goes on along the minus strand of JAMPIV010001765.1, from coordinate 92,070 downwards.
TGGATTGAAAGTGGTTTATTTGTCCGTGAGGTTGCTAGACGGCTTGCAGTGTCACACTCTACTATCCAAAGAATTTTGGAGAGATTTAAGGCCACAGGAAGTGTGGAGGATCGCCACCAGCCAGGTCGCCCTAGATGCACCAATAGACATGACGACCGGTACCTCTTGTTATCAGCCCTGCGCCATCGAACAGTGACTTGTTCCACTCTAAGATGTCAGCTGAGACAAACTGTAAACGTTAATGTCAGTCAAAGCACCATTCGCAGACGTTTACATGAATTTGGACTGGCTGCTCGACGCCCTGCAGTCAGAATCCCTCTTACTCCTGCTCATCGCAGAGCCCGTGTTGCTTGGTGTCGCGAGCACATCCGATGGACAAGGCAACAATGGAGTCAAGTTCTCTTCACTGATGAATCTCGCTTCACTGTGTCATTCAGTGATGGCAGCATTCGAGTTTGGAGACGACCAGGAGAGCGATTTACTGATGACACAATTCGACAGGTGGATCGTTATGGTAACGGTTCTGTCATGGGCTGGGGAGGCTTCTACAGACACGGCAGGACCCCACGCTACATCATCCAAGGCAACTTGACCGGTCCAAGATACGAGAACGAAATCATGAGACCAATTGTTCAGCCTTCTCTGGAGGCCATAGGTGGTAATGCCATCCTCCAAAATGATAACGCTCGATCCCATCGAGCTCGTGTGGTGAATGAGTTTATTCAGCAACATGGGATCATCAGGATGGTGTGGGCAGCTCATTCACCTGACCTTTCTCCGATTGAGCACCTCTGGGATGTCCTTGGTTGAAGATTGTCAACAAATCACCCCTTGCCAATGGATGTTGCACAGCTGACTGCATTTCTGCTTCGGGAATGGCAAGCTGTTCCTCAGGATACTCTTCGGACCCTTGTGGACTCGATGCTTCTACGCTGTCTTGAATGCCTTGCTGCAAACGGTGGTCATACCCGATTTTGAAATGTCTATTTGTCCAATATCTATTGTGTGACTTTTGAAAAGGTGGGTGACACACTTCACAGCTTCATTGCGTTTGCATGTGTGTTTCCATTTCTTTACGTGACATGTCAATTTAGTATTCAATAAATGCCTTTTGACTGATACCAATTACGTTTATATCAGATTTGTGTTATGGTTTCAACCAAGGTTTTTCTAAGTGGCCCTTGATTTTTGACGAGTAGTATATATTCAGTTTTCTGAATTACAGACTTTTACCACGAACTTTTAGAGGAAATAAACAGAAACTAACGCCACTGCTAAGTCCTTGTTCTCTGATATTGATTGGGCACCTTCCTCGCTGTCCGGCCACCAGTATTTGTCTCTCATATGTTTTATCCTCCCTCAGTATAAACAGCATAACTCAGGAAATATCATTATCAATCGTCATTATCTTTTAACTTAGTTCAATTAACAAAAATGAGACTGGACAGTGGCAAGTGCATTTTATTGTATCGGTACCTCAATGAACATGGTTAAGTTAACTGATACAATTATAATATAAATAATGCTGATGCTGACGTAATCATCACTCACTCACTGCTCCAATCGGGTTCCGCCGTTACCTATGCTTTTGGGTATCTGAGAGAATTAGCATGAATAAATCAGCAGCGTTTGCTGTGGTGGTTTATGAATATACTATTTCCATACATTGAGATTGCCAGTTTCACGTGGACTTTCACAAAAACTAGCAAGTATAAAAATGTCTTCTTCTTCTTCTTGTGATCGCATCTTTGATGTTTACACTGTCAGACAAGCTCTCATGATGAATTTGACTGTTGTTTGAAGTTCTTCTTTAGCTCCATATAGCTTTGAGTTTAGTGTTGAGTCATTGTGCCAGTATATCTTTCTTAACTGGTCATACAGAGGACAGTCCTGTAGAACATGCTCAGCAGTTTGTTCGTTTAATCCACATGTGCACAGTGGTGAAGCAGACAATCGTAGCTTGTGCATGTGTTTATTCAGTTTGTTATGCCCTGTCCTGAGTCGAAAAATAGTTATCTGTCCCTGCCGGTCGAGAGTGTGATAGTCGTCTTTGGGTTGGTTCTGTTCTCTTCTGATAGTCTGGATAGCTCTCTTTTTCTCAGAGTATGTGACTTCATTATCTTCTTGTTCACATTCTCCTCCCTTTTTTGCAAGTTTATCTGCCTTTTCATTTCCGGGTACACCACAATGAGATGGTACCCACTGAAGTATGGTTCTCTTTTTGGCAGCTACCTTATTTAGTTCATTTCTCAGATGCGGGAGTTTACCACCCTTGAGAGCTTGCAGGACAGACAGTGCATCTGTGAGGATGACTACCTGGTGGCAGTCAGAGTTGGTGTTATAAATCATATTTGCAGCTTGCTCTAGAGCTTGAACCTCAGCTGTATAGTTGGAACAGAATTTACCAGTGGGAATGTGCCTAGTCTCATAGTGGTTGTCAGGATATGAGATAAAGATACCGGCACCTCCATTCCTAACAGCATTAGTTGCTGATCCATCTGTATAGGCATGTATCCATGATTGATCGGGATAGCTTTCTTGGATCATACTCAATGTAGCAGTTCGTTTTTGCAGATCATTATACTCACATCCACTTGTGAGACCACTGACTGATGTATTAATTTGGAGGGCACTGCTGGCCTGCTCCCATGGTACAGGGTATAGGGTGGGCTTCAGTGGTGTTGTCTTCATGGATAGGTCTTCTTGATGCTGTCTTATAAGTCTTTTCCCCCGATGCACAAAGCTGCTACGCTTTAGACGTCCCAATGCCAGATCATCTAGTCTTGCCTTCATTGGGTGCATTGGCATACTGTTGTACTTTTCCATCTGGATCATGGTTTTTGTGTCTCTTCTATGGGACAATGTCTGTAATCCAGCAACCTTCTGCATCTCTGTTATTGGTGTAGTTTTCATGGCTCCTGTAATGAGCCTGAGAGCTTGATTTTGCACCTTGTCCAAAGACTGCAGATGTGAGTTAGCAGCTGATGACCATGCTGCTGAGCTAAACTCTAAGTGTGGTCTTATTACTCCATTATAAATCTTCTTTAGATTTCGTTCATTTGCTCCCCAGTTGGTACCTGCTAATTTTCTGAGTATGCCTAGTCGTCTTCGGGCCTTTCCTTCTGCATTTTCAATATGCTTATTCCATGTAAGCCTTTGGTCAAATGTCACCCCAAGATAGGTGGGGTAGCTTTCTTCCTTGATCACGGTTGTCCCTAGGTGTATGTTAGCTGATTTGTCCTTGGGGGCGAGGGAGAACAGTGTTGTGGAGGTTTTGTCTGTGTTTATTGTGATAAGCCATTTCTCTGCCCATGACACTAGCATGTCTGCTGCCCGCTGCATTCTATAATTTGCTGTGGTGACATTTTCATCAGCGCACCAGAGTACTAGGTCATCTGCATATAAGGCAGCTTTCACTCCTGCAGGGAGATCTTTCACCAGGTCATTGATGTAAACAAGGAAGAGTGTTGGGGAAATTACTCCTCCTTGAGGTACCCCCTGATGGAGCAACACTTTTCTGCTCTGCAGACCGTCAAGAGTGACTCTAGTTCTCCTGTTATGCAAGTATGACTGGATCCATTTTATCATGTTGCCTTGGATTCCACTTCTCCTAAGTTTTGCAATGAGGCCATCTTTCCACACCTTGTCAAAGGCCTGCTTGAAGTCGACCCAGATCGTTAGGACCTTTTTCTTCTCCTGGAAGGCATCTTCTATTGCTTGAGACAAGTAAGTAACTTGGTCTTTTATACTGTAGCATTCTCTAAATCCAGCTTGTTCCGGCACCAGGATCTGCTCAGACTCTAAATACCATTTCAATCTGTGGTTGACTATTCGCTCCATAGTCTTCCCAACACAGCTTGTGAGACTGATTGGCCGGTAACTTGCAGCGTCGGTATTACATTTCCCTTTCTATAGTATGGGAATTGTGATGGCTACTCTCCATACTTGGGGTACTGTTCCTTTCAACCAGCTGTTGTTAAATATCTCAAGCAGTTTTGTCTTTGCTGCTGAGCTCAGATTCACGAGCATTTCGTTGCTGATTTTATCTGGGCCCGGTAACTTTTGGAACTTAAGCTTGGAAATAGCGTTCTGTAGGTCTCCTAGTGTGATGGGTTTGCTCTTTCTGGCAGGAGTATCTGTCTGTCCCATGGTTGCCAGTATTTCTTTTCTTATCTCTCTCTGATGGTCTATTGTTAATGGATAAGTTGCTTTCTGAAATGTATCTTCTATCAAACAGGTCTGCAGCTTGTTTTCCTCGAAGAAGTTTGCCACCTTCATCCAATGTGATAGTCTGCCTAGGCGAGGAATGCTCTTCATTTAGTGACTTGACTAATTTCCAAAGTTTTTTGCCGTCTTTCTCAAGGTTCAGAGATGCCGTTTTAGTTCTCCAGCTTTTCCGTTTTTCTTCTAGCTTTGTTCTCTGAAACTCTGCTACGGCCTCTTTACATTTGTTGTGAGTTTCAAGTGAGGCTGAGACTCTGCGTCCTTTCTACTAGAAATTCTAGCAATGTCCATCGCTTCATGGCGTTCTTGGAGTGTGCTGGACCAGTATGATGTGTAGTTACACCGGCATCCTTTGGGAATTGTTTCTTTTGCAGCTTGAAGTATGCATCCTTTGAAGTCTTTTACCACTTTATTAATGTCTCTGTTCTGTACCTTGAGGTCAGACAGCAGCGTGTTCACCTGATGCCTGAATAAACCCCAGTTGGCTTTTTTGTAATTCCATCTTGTAATGGCTGGGCCTGTACTGAGAGTTACACTCTGGAAAGAAAGAAAGATTGGGTGATGGTCGCTTCCTCCTAGTTGGTCTCCTTCTTCTCTACTAATAAGTCCAGCTATATCTGGGGTGGCGAAGGCAAGATCTGGAGTTAAAGTTGTGTGCCATCCTCTGGAGTAGAAGGTAGGATTATCTGTGGCAGTATTGACTAGGATTGGGGAGTAGTCATCTTGCCATGTTTCACCCTCTTCACCCCTGTGATCTAGATGGTTATAGCCCCAGCTCTGGGAGGGGCTATTATTAAAGTCTCTAGCTGCTATAAAGTTGGGGGCTGGTACCGTATAAAGCTGAGACTCAGGGGTTTGTTGTTTGGACAGTAATAGTTCAGAAGTTCTATTTCCATCTTGTCTATCTTTAGCTGCTAGAGCTGATTTTCTGCTCCGTCCATGTAGGTTTTCCTTTCGTGTGCATGAATGTTATTCCTTACAAGAGTAAGTTCTCCTCCTTTTCGTCTATCTTGTCTGTCGGATCTGAAGCATTGATATCCCCTTATTTTAAAGGTTTGATCTGCTTTCAAGTGAGTCTCTTGAATACAGCAAACACTGACCTGCTTCTCATACAAGATGTTTTCCAGCTCCGTCTTTTTGCTGTATCCAGCCTGCTTGCATTCCAGTGTATTAAAACAAGTAGCACTCTGGGTTGCTCTTTTGTTTCGGTCAGTAGTTCTCCCCCGCCGTCTGCTGACTCCATAAGATGGTCTAGAGCAGTGTTTCTCAACGGGGCGGTACCGCCCCCTGGGGGGCGTTTTCAAGATGTCTGGGGGGGTTCTGATGGGTCACAACGATTTGGGGTCGTTACTTCCATTCAGGGGTGCGTTGTGTACATTTTTACAAGAACCAATATGAAACAAATACAAAGATATTCCCCTTCGCATAGCTTGTAACACGATAGTTTTTATTTGCCCTGCGTCCCATGTAGTGTTTCAAGGATTCCAAATGCAATATTTTAGTACCTGGGATGTTACCATTGTAAGGAGACAGTAGGCGGAGATTTGTGTCCCTTCAACACTCGAAACATTCGTTAGCCTCTCGACACAACCAAGCTAACCTTACATAAGGAGAGGCTTAAATATTCAGATTTGAAGATGTATATGCAGTCATTTAGGCGCAATTAAAATGATATGATTATGATAGTTATAGAGTTGTAAGAAATAATTTTATATCATTTGCTCCGCCAAATTGTAATTCAAGGATAAAGAACTTGTGGTGTATATAATTCCGTACCGTACTTAAACACATATTTAATATAACTATGCTTTTATAAATGTGCTTTCTCTTCTTCTTTATATTATAAGGAAAGATAACTCATTTACTTCATTGCTTTTTTTAAAGTATGGTGGAATATATGTATATGTTTGTGTATACACGATAAAGAGCAAGGGGGTGTTAAAAGGGTGGAGTGCTTTTTAAAATATTAGTTGTCAAAAAAGGGCGTTGCTACTATCAGGGTTGAGAAACACTGGTCTAGAGGGTCCTCCAGTAGCTGAGGGTGGACTCTGTTGAGGCTCAAAGCCCGGCACTGCACCTGCCTGGTGGAGCTCCACAGGGCGAGCACCAGTTTGAGATTTTTTTAAACATGTCAAATTAAAAGTGTAAAATATATGTTAGAACCTACCCCAAATTTTGCGGAATACAGTATCCTGGCACAGTTTGAGAATAGACACGGCAACTAGATTACAAGACGTCGAACACTTGGTCTGGGGTAATTTTATAATCCCCCTTATGGCGTGTGCACCTATCCTATTCCTAGGTTTGCGGTCTTTGAATATAGGAAGTCATGTTTTTTTTAACTCAATCATGAAGACGCCCAAATATTTTGGTCCCGTCCCTAATTCGATATCTTGTCTTACTCTTCTCTGGCTCTTGGAGTAACTACTTTGACGTTGCAATGCAGAGCAGTTTTTGGCCTCCAAATTAGCGAGGTTATATTACACTTATATATATATATATACAAGTATATATATTTATTTATTTTATTTATTTACATCTATAAGAGTAATTTTACTGTTAATTCAATTGGAGGTGTGAACGAGTATTCCACTCCACTCTCTTGGCAAATGTATCACTTTAATATTTATAACTGAATTTACTTATGTCCTACCTGTCACTGAATGGTTACCTGCATTGTCCTTTATATGGTATTATACTACATTAAGCAGAGGACGCGTGGTTCTATGACATTATAAACAAGAGTCTCGAGGTGCAAGCAAGGAAAAGATTAGCCCCTTATGCATATCTTCATTATCTTCTGTTACCATATTCCACTCTCTCTTTCACTTTTGTGACTATATTTTTTTCTCTACGCTCACACAATTTACTCAGCTGTGTCTATCTGACTTCAGACTATGTATCAACTCAAACATAATGTATCATCACCTGGCGACAAATACATACCGGTACCCTAATTATAACCCACATCATGTTCAACGGGATGATCCAAGCCATGCAATCTGGAATGCAGAGACATGGTAATTTAGGACAAACGAGATGTTATGAATGATAAGAGGTTGCAAAAGCAGTGCAGCAAGCACAAAGAGGGCCAATGGACTACATGGGAAGGAGCCATGCAAAGGTCCTTATTATTGAATGATATAAGGCATATGCCACCTCTTAGAATCAGCTTCATTATTAGATCAATGTATCTTTTTCTTCCTTGTTCATCCTGAAAAGGACGTTGGTTGCATTGTGTCTGTGATATCTGCGCCTTTCGGCCGACACATCCGACTTCAGCACGGCATTTTTTAGGACCGGTTTTGCCTTCCCTCTTTGATCCCTACTCTCTTAGCCAGACTGCAGTGATGCAGCCTGTTTCCAGGAGCACCCCGTGGAGGTGGAGTAGGGTCTTGGTCAGCTCTGGTTCGCTGACCCTGATGCAAGCAGTCAAGCTATGGGTCACTGACTGCATTCTCTATTGCTGCATCTTTGGGTCCCAGATCAATGTATGACCTCCTGCCATTGTCTAAAAACCTTGTGAGTAAAGTTTGATGATGGCCAGTGCCCCCTGTGCCATGAGAGGCAGACACTTGAGCATATGCTCTCAGCTCGCCAGGTGTCATTAGAGCAAGGGCGATACACATGGCGCCACAACAGAGTACCAAATGATCTGGCTGCTACAATAGACCTGGCAAGAGTGAAGGCGAACAGCAAAGTTTAACCGAGTACTGCAAATACATACTGTCTGAGAGCAGGACAGTCAGCACATCCCAAACCGAGTAAATGAAGAAGCAGGTTACCATCTCTTCTTGACTGTGCAACTGGAAGATGGCCGAAGATCTACCTGGGCTAGGGGCATATCCAGAGAGTATAAGAGCATCTTTAAGATGGACATATAACACATTCGACCATTTGAATCCTGATTGGATGAGCAACACTCGTTCAAACTGGCCAAGTATAATTATCTGCTCACGGACTTGACACACGACGGGTACACTGCAAGGGTCACGGATGTTGAGGCAGGTGCAAGAGATCTCGTGGCTACCTCAAATGAGACTGTTATGTCTTAAAAGACAGTCAATAACATGGGCACTTAAGAGGCTCAGCGAAAATGCAGAGAGAGGATCGTCCAGGCTATGGAACAATCGTAACAGCATATGGAACTCTAGACTCAAGGGAGTACAAATAAAGATGGGGAAGTCATGGATAGCGCAAGCTGAGTCAATTATTTGACAGGTGACCACAGTTGAAAACATATTCAAGGGAGAGGAGTGGAGTAGGTCTAGTGAGAACTTGGCGACCTACCAACGGATCATCATCAGGAATGGAAGAGAATGTAGAGGTTGGAACAATGAAAAAGCAGAACTGGAAATTGATCAACTGATAAATGAAAATTTTGGGAATAATGATGCCGTTGTGTACACTGATGATGATGCCGTTGTGTACACTGATGAGAGTGTTTATCATCTTTGTACTCCTGACTGTTACACTTTCACTCAGTATTCACATTCTAAATTGCAGTTGCATCTATTATCTCCCTCCTCACTCAGACTTTGTCTTGTCTGAGACAGACCCAATATCTCCACTCGTGACATATGGAAAACACAAACTACCCTAGAAGTTAAAAAAAGATTGTAGCCAAAAGAGGTAGTGACTTTATGCTGTCCGGTTTGCAAGCTCAACTAGCATATAAGGAAGCGGGGAAATTCAAATCGGTCTATGATGACAAAATCATGTTCATCCTGGCAAAAACAATTGACAAAAAGTCTATTTACAAATTATAAAAAACAAGGCAATGGTAAAATACTCTGCTCAAACAGAAAGAAAAAGTCAAGGCCCTATTAAATGAGCTTAAAGATAACCCTAAACACGTGTAACACTCGCATAAAATAAAAATTGATCAAAGAAATTTGAAAAGTCATTATCACGGGCATCAATTTAAACTTAACTGAAGAGAAAATCTACACAAATATAAAAGACCTTGTAAACTCTACTCCACACACATCACACTTGTAAGGCTTCTTTCCAGTATGTATCCTTTTGTGTTTCATTACACTAGATGAATGTGTAGACTCTATGCCACAAACATCACATTTGTAAGGCTTCTCTTCAATATGTTTATTTTGTGTTTCTTGAGCTTAGAAGTCTGTGTAAGCATTACACCACAAACATTACACTTGTAAGGCTTTTCTCCAGTATGTATTCTTTAGTGTTTCTTTAGACTAAATGAATGTGTAAATGAGACTGTGTAAAGCCTCCTCCACAAACATCACAATTGTAAGGCTTCTCTCTAGTATATATTCTTTTTTATTCCTTCGAATTAGCAGAAAGTATTCAGGGGGGTACTGGAAGATGAGACAGGTCTATATTTCGGAGCTGGCATTTGCTGATGATGTTGCCCTGATAGCTAAATCAAAGGCACATCTCCAATCCAACCTGCAAGTCTGGAAGAAAGAGCTGGAGAAGAGAGGGATGGTCATAAGCAGCTCTAAAACAAAATCCATGGTGATATCATGAGAAGAAAGAAGACATCAGATTAAGCTGGGAGAAAAGGTTCTGGAGCAGGTCAACCACTTTAAATACCTCGGAGCTATTATAGACCGAAATCATCATCTCAACCCGTAACCCGTCATGGGTCGTAGGGGTGCCATGGAGGAAGCATCAGCAGACAGGGTCCTCCACTGCTCTCTATCCTCAGCAATGCGTACAAGTGTGGAAAAACCGTGTCCTGCCCATTCTTTGATGTTATTAGAACAGGATTTTCTTTGCCTTCCTCTTCTCCGTTTACCTTCGACTGTTCCCTGGAGAATCGTTTTCGAAAGGGAGTCATGACGAGTTACATGCCCAAACCAGGCAAGCTTTCGACGTTTCACTATTGACAAAAGTGGTTCTTGGTGGCCTGCATAGGTGTTTATCTTCTCTCTAACATAGACAGTTGTTTTGTGCTCTTTATAGCAAATGCGCAAAATTCTTCTATAACATTTATGCTCGAAAGCCTGAATCCTTCGCTCCGTATCTGCAGTGAGTGTCCAGCCCTCACACCCATACAAGAGAATAGATAATACAAGTGATTTGTATAATTTGATCTTCACAGGAAAACTTATGTTACTTTTCCAGATCACACTCAGCCTTGTCATGGCAGCTGAGGCCATCTCAAGTCTTGTCTTGATTTCTTTACTTGATCTTCCATCACTACATATAGTGGACCCGAGATATTTAAAGGTGTTAACTTCTTCTAACGCTTGCCCATTTAACATAATGTTGGTCGGAACATGTTTTTTTATGGCTATTCACCAATATCTTGCTTTTTTCTATATTAATTTCCATCCAATACGTTCTTGTTACTTTCTCCAGTCTAGAGGTAAGGTCTTGAAGTTCTGATTCTGTTAAACCGAAAGGGAGGCATCAAAGAAGTGTTGGCCACTCGAAAAGCAGCAGCTGGGAGACTTTTTCAGGCCATAAATCGAGGATTCCTCAGCAAGAGAGAGGTTGGTAAGAAAACGAAGATGGCTGTATACCGCTCCACCTATGTCCCAGTCTTGACATATGGATGCGAGTCATGGGCATGGTCCACAACCAGATGATACGTCAAGGCCTAAAAACCCAACCCCAGCAGACCCAAGTAGAACAGTAGCAACTGAGATGGTTTGGCCATGTCTGCAGAATGGGAGAAGATCGGCTACCGCGACAAGCATGGGATACTAAGAGCCAAGGATCAAGACCTCCAGGACAACCCAAAGATAGCTGGGAGGACAACATTAGACAATCTTTGAAGGATCGAGGACTAGAATGGAACCAAGCCAGGAGGAAGTCAGCTGATAGAATAGTATGGCACCCTCTCTTACAAATCTCTATACCTTATGGTAGAAGAGAAACGAATAAGTAGTAGAGAAGCCTTACATGTGCGATGTTTGTAGAAAACAGTTTTCTAGGTCTTTTGGTCTGAAACAACAAACAAAATACATAATAGAGAAATGTTACAAGTATGATGTTTTTATAGTAAAGTTTTCAGTTTTCTACCCTGAAAGAACACAATATGATACATACTGGACAGAAGCCTTACAAGTGGGATGTTTGTAGACTAAGGTTTACACATTCTTCTAGTCTGAAGAAACACAAAAAATACATAAAGGAGAGAAGTCTTACAAGTGTGATGTTTGTGGATTAGGGTTTACACATTCTTCTAATCTGAAGAAACACAAAATAATACATACTGGAGAGACCTTACAAGTGTTATGTTTGTTTAGTAGAGTTACAAGATCTTCTAACCTGAAGATACTTACTTACTTACTTACTTAGTCGTTCCCCTTCTACCGTGAGGTGTAGAGGTTTGGAAGAGAGAGCGCCAGACTATCCTATCGGCTGTCTTCCTCCTGGCCTGGTTCCATTCTAGTCCTCGATCCTTCAAAGATTGTCTAATGTTGTCCTCCCAGCGGACTCTGGGTCGTCCTCGGGGTCTGGATTCTTGGCTCTTTGTTTCCCATGCTTGTCGTGGTATCCGATCTTCTCCCATTCTGCAGACATGGCCAAACCATCTTAATTGGGACTGTTCTACTTGGGTCTACAGGGGGTAGGATTTAAGGCCTTGACGTATCGTCTGGTTGCGTACCATGTATCTTCTTGTTACTTCAACCACCTTCCTCAGATACCTCATTTCTGAGGTTTGGATCTGGCTTTTATATGTTGTAGTCATTGCCCATGACTCGCATCCGTATGTCAAGACTGGGACATAGGTGGAGCGGTATACAGCCATCTTCGTTTTCTTACCAACCTCTCTCTTGCTGAGGAATCCTCGATTTATGGCCTGAAAAAGTCTCCCAGCTGCTGCTTTTTGAGTGGCCAACTCTTCTTTGATGCCCCCTTTCGGTCTATAATAGCTCCGAGGTATTTAAGTGGTCGACCTGCTCCAGGACCTGTTCTTCCAGCTTAATCTGATGTTTTCTTTCTTCTCGTGATATCACCATGGATTTTGTTTTAGAGCTGCTTATGACCATCCCTCTCTTCTCCAGCTCTTCCTTCCAGACTTGCAGGTTGGATTGGAGATGTGCCTCTGATTTAGCAATCAGGGCAACATCATCAGCAAATGCCAGCTCCGAAATATAGACCTGTCTCATCTTCCAGTACCCCACTGAATACTTTCTTGTTCTCTCCTTACATGCCTTGATGACATCGTCCATAAGGAGTATGAAGAGGTAAGGTGATAGGATACCACCTTGTCTTACACCAGTGGTGGTCCTGAACTCTGAAGATACACAAAAGAATACATATTGGAGAGAAGCCTTACAGGGTTTTTTTTGTGGGGTAGGGTTTACATGGTCTGCTAATTCTTACTTACTTACTTAATCGTTCCCCTTCTACCGTGAAGTGTAGAGATTTGGAAGAGAGAGCGCCAGACTATCCTATCAGCTGTCTTCCTCCTGGCCTGGTTCCATTCTAGTTCTCGGTCCTTCAAAGATTGTCTAATGTTGTCCTCCCAGCGGACTCTGGGTCGTCCTCGGGGTCTGGATTCTTGGCTCTTTGTTTCCCATGCTTGTCGTGGTATCCGATCTTCTCCCATTCTGCAGACATGGCCAAACCATCTTAATTGGGACTGTTCTACTTGGGTCTACAGGGGGTAGGATTTAAGGCCGTGACGTATCGTCTGGTTGCGTACCATGTCGCTTCCTGTTACTTCAACCACCTTCCTCAGATACCTCATTTCTGAGGTTTGAATCTGGCTTTTGTGGGTTGTAGTCATTGCTCATGACTCGCATCCATACGTCAAGACTGGGACATAGGTGGAGTGGTATACAGCCATTTCGTCTTCCTACCAACTTCTCTTTTGCTGAGGAATCCTCGATTTATGGCTTGATAAATTCTCCCAGCTGCTGCTCTTCAGGTAGCCAACTCTTCTTTGATGCCTCTCTTCCGAGCTATGACAGCACCAAGGTATTTAAAGTGGACAACCTGCTCCAGGACCTATTATCCCAGCTTAATCTGATGTCATCTTTCTTCTAGTGATATCACCATGGTTTTTGTTTTTGAGGTGCTTATGATCATCCCTCTCTTCTCCAGCTCTTCCTTTCTGTCACAGTGACTGTTAATTTATTTTACCATTCCGTTCCATATTTTATTACTCTTTTAATGTTCTGTTTTCCTAGACATTTGTATTTTCTTTTCTTTCATATTCTACCTACATTTCCCCCCGCGCTTTGTTACATTCTGGCCTTCAGTAGAAATCCCCCACTGGTCCGAAACGGTCAGTTAACGTAATGTTATCTAAACGCATCTGTGGTCCGTCCGACCAGGGGAATTTCTCTGGTCACTTTAAGCGTTTGATCACGAGCGCCAGGTAGCTTCTGAGGTCTGTTTAACAGTTTGATCTCCGATGTTTTGCCTTTAGAACGCAGTTAGTGATCATAATATTATGACTATCTGGGAACTTTCTCGCAGTTGTTGACTTCTGATGTAGTCTCTAGAGAAACCTTTGTCTTACTCTTTATTACGCATTACGCCGATACATCTGTAGAATCAGGCCATACAGGTGTCCTGGTAGCGTTATTTGTAAACTATAAATCTAGAGAATTTTAATAAGTCAAACACACTCGTAATTATTTTGTGCCCGAGAAGACCATCCTGAGATTCAGGCAAACATTAACACAGAACTAAATGTTTTTGCCTATTTCTTGGCATTTTCTCGGGGTGAGTAGATCTTATCTTATAATATGATATATTCATGTTAGTTTTTATATATATCTGATAGGAATGTGACTTGAATTCATTTCTGAGGATTTCTCCCGGTAATTTAATTCAGTGATAGCGTAGCGCCTTCTACCGCCTTAGTTAAGTGGTGCTTAAGCAGTTAGGGTTTATAATGGGTTAAATGATAAACTTACGATAGCAGATACTCACTAGGCGTAGAATCAGTCCATAAAATGCTTACCATTTGGTTAAGAGTCAGCTAAAATAACTGTCATTACTGTAAGGAAATGTCAGAGGTGTGGATTATTCATTTAAAACTGAATAGTGAGATGCAGGCACTATAACACTGAATTATAGGAGATAGTCACTTATTCCTTTTTGATAAATACTTCTAGTGGCTAGGTGAAATCATTATATGCCGATTTGTGTAGCTAGACACAAATCATAGATATAATTATATCTTATGTTCAGTCACAACTGTATTTTTATAGCAAGAACATTGCATTTTCTATGTATTCATTTGTGGGATGTAATGTATTTCCCCAAGGGGCATACGGTTTATTTTGTAATGTCAAATGCTGTAATATTTTATGTAAATTCATTTAAATGATTGTAAGATGAATAGCATATCCATTCAGCTGTAACTACAGGGTTAGGTTTCCTGTATGTTTAGTTGCGAGAAGAGGAGTAGATTGTGCTGTCAGAACATTTACTGACAGATTCATGAGTGTACAAAATATATTAGCCTATGCGGGCGCATGCTGATAATTAATAGAGTGGAAGAAAAAGGAGACATGGTTAAAGAGAGCCCTAAACTATCATAGCAATGATTATAATAATTTAATCCCATAGTGGAGCATGACTTTCTGTATAAAGTTAGTGAAATGTTATTGTTTGCTTGATGTAAAGGCCGTTCTTTTGGGTCTCAGTTTCAGGGAAACAAAATCGCTAGAGCAAGATTCCAGTCAGGAGAAGAACGCCATATTCTCTTCGATCTAGAGGGTTTCTGCATACACCTAGCATCACGAGTAGTCACTCCCATTCCTGAAACAAAACCTTTTGCCAACACCAAGTTAAGCTCATGAACTGTGCAACGAGCCAACGCAAAAGCTGAAATCATCCGTTGCAGTAGTAGTTTCCTACTCGCCTATTGGATTACCGGTCAGAGCATTTGCGGCTCCCAGAAATATCAAACAGCCCAGCGTCTATTGCAGAATCTAAATCACCAGCATTTGAGTGCTTAAACGGAGCACTCAGTCAACCACAGTCAAGCCAGCCCAAACCGGATTTAATGCCAAGCACGCAAGCCAACTCTAGCGCCGGATAAGAGCGCTTGGAACCCTATGTCCTCAAGTCACTTCGTCTTGTGTATTTCCGGGTTATGAAAAACCTCGCCCTTACGAGCGGCCAGCCAGAGATAGACAGAGTTGCAGTCCCCCATCGCGCAATTAGGGGTCACCTAAATTAGCACCTACAACGGAAGTTTTGTATATTATCCCATCACTTTGCAGGATAGCTACATGTAAGACACTTCCTGGAGCTAGCACCTTTGGTCCCACGAAAGCGGACGGGCTGTCGCTCAATTTGTTTATTTGGTCAGCAGGAGATAGAACGAACAAACGAACGAACGAACTTTATTTTCAAAGGGTTGAGAATTGGGCACGCAGGCCCGTCTGACATTCTGCCCTTCCTTTCTCTCATCTTTTATACTGATTTCATTTATTCTCACATACATTTTACCCATCAATTCAAGGAATTCAACGTTATAAAGGTAAAATAATAGCATACTCACATTCACAGTATCTAATTATAAACATGAAATAAAGTATGTTGAAAAATACAAACTAAGTATCCCCCTCGCGCAATTAGGGGTCACCAACGTTTAACACCGACACGGAAAGTTTTGTAGTTTTATTTCATTCCCTTAAAGGATATCTACATGTAAGACACTTTCTGGAGCTATCTTTTGGTCCCACGAAAGCGGACATACTGACATACCGTTTATTTATTTCTCCGTGTTTTACAGGTTTTATGTTGGTGGTCTGTGGATGTTTGTTGGTGTATTTGCATATTTGTGGTGATTATTGATGAATTTTTATGTTGTTTGTGATGATATGCATTATTTTCATACTTTGCTTCTTTAATAAATTTTACTCATTTATTAATGCGCTGTTCACGACCCTTCCATCCATATTTAACATTTTTCAGCTCTTTACTATAGTCTCTATTTATGATCCAGAGAAAAGAGAGAGGGAGCAGGCGGTGCTTGGACGATATAAGTGTGTTGAGGCTTGGAGAGAGAGATAATTTTAATAAATCTTCTTCCAGGTTGTCTCAAGTCCACCTCCTATTTACACCTTATCTACGTGTAATCTATAACTCTGTCAGTCCACTATCATTGTCGATTTCACTACTATTGTCCAACTCGACAATTACTCTCACACTTAACTCAACCACGACACTTCCAGACTTGCAGGTTGGATTGAAGATGTGCCTCTGATTTAGCAATCAGGGCGACATCATCAGCAAATGCCAGCTCTGAAATACAGACCTGTCTTCTTTTCCAGTACCCCACTGAATTCTTTTGTGTCCTCTCCTTACATGCCTTGATGACATCATCCATGAGGAATATGAAAACATAAGGTGACAGGATATCAGCTTGTCTTACACCAGTCTTCTTTCTTCTTCTTCTTCCATCCTTAGCCGACGACCGACCAAGCAGTCTGTGGCCATTACGCCTAGCGGCGCCTTAGGGCAACAAGAAATTATCCGTTGTTCCGTTACGCCTGAAGGCGTTTATTGGTACAACAGAATATTAATTGTTGTTTCCGTAATCAGTGTGACTAGCAAGCGGATGATCAGTCCGCTGTGTCTTACACCAGTGGGGGGTCCTGAATTCTTCTGACTTTATGTTTGCCATCCTCACATAACTTCTGCAAGACTTGTACAAGCTCTGTACAGCATGAATCAGAGATGATGGAATGTTCTTCCTTGTCAAACAGTCGCAGAGTTTTTTCCAGGGGACCTTGTCAAATGCCTTTTCCAGATCTAAGTAGCACAGATGGATCACACTATTATACTCAAGAACCCTTTCACTCAACTGTCTGAGTGTGAAGATTAGGTGTTGAGTACTTCGATTTGCTCGGAAGCCACACTCGACCTCAGCCATTTGTGGCTCAGCTAGGCATCTGAATCTCTGCTCCAGGATTCTGGAGTAGATTTTACCAGGGACACTGAGAAGGGATATGCCTCTATGGTTTCCACATTGTCAGTTGTCACCCGTTTTAAAAATAAGTGTTATTATGGCAATCTCCCAATTCTTTGGTATGGTCTTGTTTCACCAAGCTGCCTGTAAGACCCTTAGGAGAAATAGTTCACCTGCTGCTCTCATGTACGTAACCATTTCTGGTGTTATTAGGTACCAAAAAGTGCCCGCTTCGGGCTGTTGAAAACGTACGAAAATGGATAAAACTGAGGGAAATTCGTCAAGTTTAAGTCGTCACTGTCCCTTTGCTATTAAGCGGATTGTAATAAAATTTATATCACGATACTTTTTATCTTCTTCTCTTTTGAAACGTATTAATTAAAAAAAAAAGCTATCGAAGTATTTTTTTACTAATAAAAACAAACAGCAGCATTACGCGTAGTTTGCCCTGGCGCGCTACGGACTCAAAACATTTTCGTCTCACCCCGCTTCATTCAAATGAGGATCGCTCAACCGCCAAACCACTAATTTGCACACTGTTTTCACAACTTTTGGGGGGAAAAGTGTATCTTTAGTTTCATATATTGCAAACTTTAGAAAACAAAGTGTAAAATGTTGATATCTCGAAGTGAAGTTGAAAGTTTACCAAATTTTACATTTTAAATGGTGTTATAATTGTTTGCATTGTATGAGAAGATTTGGGAGCCATTTTCCTTTATTCGTTTGAAATTTTATTGACTTCTGATATTTGGCGGTCGAGCGATTTGACTTTGAGTAAGTTCTGTGTCCCTCAAGTTAGGCCTAGAATTTTTAGTGAAGGATGCAGAGCGAGGCTGTTCCATGAGCCGTGATAACTCCCGATGTCGATAAAGATCGTGACAACTTCAAATGTAAAATTTACAATAGTTTTAATATTATTTAGCAATTTAACACGATCGCACAGTTTGTGTAACAGCGTGGATTGAATGTGTTATCACCGCTTCAGACATTCGCACATCAATCTAATTTTTTCAAGAGCTTGAAAAGCTAAGAAAGTTACCAATTTGAATAAAAAATGCATGTTTTGATTAATTGGTAATTAAATGAAGGTTTCTTTTGCAACATAATAGGGTGAATTATGATCTCAAAAGCGAATGATCGCAAGCCCCAAAGCCAATGGCCGACATATCGAGTCAAGGCTAGGAAACCGGACAATGTCATAATTAAAGTAGCGGATGCTGTACTGAAATGTCCGGGCTAGCAGGCACAAATTGATAATCTTAAAATTCCCCGAAAAGAAGATATATAATATATACAGTATATATATTTTTTAAAAATTAAGGATGAAAAATATCCCGTTCAACCTCTGATGGGTTATAATTAGGATACTGTTACGTTAGTTTTATTGATATCGTCAGCTAGAATTGGCAGTGCGCATTTTTAGGTCAACAGAATTAATATAAATTGATTTTTTTTATACTTCACGGATTAGTGAACGCGAAATACACGGTCAAATTATGACGTGTTAGCGTCGATAAGGTCACGCTTCGTGACTTAGTTACTGGACCCTTGTTACGTTGTCCGTCAAGCCGTGAAGTCGTGTTTTACCTCCTTCCAAGGTTAGGCTTTGCTAATAGCCGGGTTTATGTAAATTGATACCAGGACTCAGGGTCAGTCCAGATAATATTATATACGAGTGAATTCATAAAGGTTTGTGATTAACCTGCGTTACGGAAGGATGGTTAATAAATAGTTTGATTATTTTCGTCAAGACTCATGCGCTCACTTCTGGCTGTCTGGATCCCAGCAGCACATGTATATAGCCATGATGGTCTGTCGACATGAATTCAATATGACACGGACGGAATAGAATATATATATATATATATATATATATATATATATATATATATATATATATATATATATATATATATATATATATATATATATATGCAAGTAAATTCTAATGAACTGTCTGTAAATGTCATACCTATGTGACTGTCTTCGTATGTGAGCTTGTGAATAAATAATTGGACTCTAGTTCGAAGACTTATCCATATCGATACGTTACAACTGTCTGTTGCATTGACAATGTTGATTATTATGGTAGTGAAGAACTCTTCCGATGAGAAGATATATAATATAATAATGAGCTCCGAAGGGAACCAATGTCTTCTTGGACATTCAACACATAATGAGTCCATATAACGGTGACCCTCATTTGAAGATTATAACGAACGAAGCACGCATTCGCGATTCAACAAAATACAGAACCAGCTCACCTAGCCAGCCCCTATCAGCCCTTCTTTAGCAGCTGGTGGCTAGATGTGATCGTGGAATTGTAATTTAATTGTCAAAATTAACAAAGATTATCGAGTTGAAAGAAAAATTTCCCTTCGAGCGAAAATGGACACATTTTACGTGTGCACCGATGACGTCACACGCCCTTGACAACAGGATGAATCGTCTGTATCAATGGAAGCCACATTTCAACGTCTTTGAAGAAAAGAATTTCTAAACGCTCAATCAACCATAGAAACTAGATTCAACCGTCACCATCATGCAATATGACCTCTTTATACTGTTGGCGAAACGGGCACGGCACAAATTTATCGAGGCAAAAAGCTAAGTAATTGTTTTTGCTTCACGCTGTCAAGTCCTCTTTGCTATTTCACCGACATGTCTTTTGCAAATTACTGTTGAATGTTGTTTGTGAATATCTATTATGTTGTATTTTACATGTTAGCGGGTTGGTTGGCGAGGGAGCTGAAACCTCTGAAATGTCGCGAAAAGCTGACCACAGAGATTTCAGTCGTTCTTAGGGTTTATTGAAGTTTTGCAATCTGTACGGGAGCCCCCTAACAAATTAACCAGGGAACTGTTCTGCTCGACATTGCAAGATTTCGATACTAAGTGTTTTAGCTGTGATGTTCTGTCAATAACTGGTGTATTTTTCTGTACTAATTTCATTTTTATTCAGTTTTGTAATAATGTTCGTAATCTATCTCGTCAATTCTGATCTTTCTATAACTTATTTCATATATTTTGTAATTGACCGTTATGAGTCCATTGTTACGTCACTGATTGTTTAATACATGTTTCATCTTGACTTAGTTCAATCCTTGACCTTCTTAGTGTACTTCCGATTTTTGATCCTTAGTTTATAGATTCATTTTATGTCTGAAATTGTCAGTTTGTGATGTGCTAATGTTCTGTACATTTTAGTTCATTGTTTGTCTTAGTTATTCATTTCATACACTAATGATTTAATATCGTTATAAATTTATTATTAATAGAATAATATAATTATTTGATTAATTTTTACCAAATCATTTGATGACTTAGGTGATGTTATCTATTTGCAGTAGTAGTCCAATATACTATTGAAGCATATTGTAGATTATGACAAGGGCATAATAGCATAATATATAGTGATACATAACTTTGATTTATGGTTTGCCTTGAATAGGACAAACATATTAGATATTAATTATTACATTTTCATAATACTACAGTCTTGACTTAGCACATATAATTGATTAAATAACATAATTATGGAGGGATTATACCCATAATTATTTGAGGAGAATATTAGATGCATGATATAAATTCAGCATCATAGATTTATAAGGGGATAATACATTGGTATAATGTAATGAGTATACATTATTGATATAAATTATTTAGTTACAAAATAGTTGTGGAACTTACAACTAATAATACAAGAATATAATTAATTGATTAATTTAGATTGGTGATTAATAGTAATAGTTGACTAAGTGAGGGAGTCACTATGGATTCTGATACGGATATAGTGGACATGAGTTCCGTGTTGGAGGAGATATATAAGGTTAGTTGGCTCTATAATGAATTAAAAGGCCCAGAACGTGAAAAAAATATAATGGATCAATTTTTATGTCAAGCTGCATTACATTTAAAGAATTTTGCTGAGGCTAATTTTCATTCCATGCCTCATATGGCAATGGCTAAAGAGTTATCAGATTTACTGGGGGAGAAACTTCTTATATTTTTGAGTCGCTACATTAATGTTGAGCATGATCAGGTATTAAAGAACATACATCATGCGATATTTGTTCATGATGTTCACGAAGGTCATAAAAGAACAGAACATCAAGTTAATGAAAAGGCCCTTACTAGTGAAATGCAGCAGTTACAAATAGAGTACAAAAAGAAATTGTTAGTTATGGAGTCTGAAAATTCTTCACTGAAGAATCAGATGACGCTGGTGACAGCGCATAATAAGGATTTTTTTAATTCTATTACTTTACGGAATAAAAAATTAGAGGAGGAGGTAATCTCATTGAGAAAAGAAAATAGTCTTAATGTTGAGATTGAAAAGCAACGTGCATCTTTAAGTCGTAACTATCATACACAATCGACTCAGATTCAAGAACTGAAATCTGAGAATACTCGTTTGAAATTACAGGGTGATATGTCAGAAGAGAAAAGATATCAGGTAGAATTAACTGATAATAAAATGAAACTAGATAAACTCAATGAGGAAAATAGTGAACTAAGGTCTGAAGCTAGTTCATTAAGAAAATTGCTTGATCAAACAAAGAGTGTTAATGTGGAATCAGATAAGTGTGATACTGCTTTGACGGCAGACCATATACAAGAAAAGAATGTTGATGGTGAGTTAGTTGTTAAAGAAATAGGTATTGATAGTATGGAGTCAGATAAAACGTCTAGGTCGGACATAATGCCTTTTCTGGGGAAACTCCTCCAAGAAGAGAAGAATGATGGTTTCCAAGGCCAAGACCTTAAAGATTTTGTATTAGATAATTTTTTATGTTGGACGGCATCCGATTTAGCAGATTGTGTGGATGTTAATTTTCATTCTGTCCCACATATGATAATGGCTAGGGACATAGCAGACTTACTAGGTGAAGTGTTTCGTACTTTTGTGGAACGGTACGTACACGTCCAACATGCTTCTATAGTGAATAACATTCATAATACTATTCTCTGCGACAATGATTATGATCAACAAATGCACAACACATGGAATGAGCAGAAAAAAGTGACAATTTTAGAAACTATTGATGAGAAAAGAGAAGAGGAGTTATTGGATATTATTGCCAGTCAAGAAAAGGCTATAAGTGACTTGCGAAAGGAGACGAGTTTACTGAAATTTGAAACCAATACTGATAATTCGAGATTGAGAACACTGGAAGTGGAGCTTGCAAACTCTAGGACCTCATTAGAATCCACTATGAAAAAAAAATAAAGCTTTGGAGTCTGAGGTTGAGAAACTCACATTGAAAATTTCACAAGATAAAGCAGATAATAAGAGAGATACTGAGTTAAGAGCAGATGGTCATACAGACCAGGCCATCCAATGTGAGCTGATTCTCACTGATGATGTGCAGTTAGGATCCATTTACTATGATAAGAAACAATATAAACAGTTCTGTCTAAATAGGGGCATTAAAACAAAAATTGAAAAAGAAAAAAGAAAAAATGAGAGTGTATCATTTGATGACAATAATATAATGGATGTATGTCATACATATAAGGATAAATGTTATGAATTTTGTCTTAGACAGGAAAACAAGGTGGACGATGCAGTAACCTCATCGAAACAGATGCTGAATGACCAGATGGGTAAATTGAAATCTTCCACGCGATGGTAGTTTCAGTGATGACAGGGTGACTGCATTAGAAGCGTTACTCCTGGATGAAAAATATAGATATGCTGACCTGAAAAAGGAAACACAACAACAGATTTATGAACTGTCAACAGCATTGAACACACTCGATTTATTACTTGCTAGTGAGAAGCAGATAACCATTAACTTAGATAAGTTAAATAAGAAGCAGAGACAGGAGATTGCATTCCTGACTTCTGAAAGTAATAAATTAAGAAATAGGGTTGATTGTCTACTCGATGTACTAGCAGGTAAAAATATATTGATGAACAACAGAGGGGATAAACGTACTTTACGACATGACTTAAGTACGAGAACTGATACTAAAGTATTGATACACCCAGTGGTAAGTAGGAGATCATTCCGAGGGAGATATACCTTTCCTCGACAAGATACTACCGCTAATTCGGAAAATAGATGTTGGCGACAGGATCAGGCTACAACGGATCCAAAGAAAACTGTTGGCGTTGTCAACATTAAAAAGGAGAGTACTAAGAATAGTAAGATGTTGAAAAATAACGTTGGATTTAATAATAATGGAAAGATAACAAATAAAATTAATACCAGCACATTGAAACAAAAGAATGTAGGTCGTTCTTTTGATCCGTCCACTAGTACATGGGCTACAAAATTACCATTACAGGGTAAGGGTCATTATACTCAGGCCCAACATAAGAATCCAGTATATAGAAAGAATAATACTTACATGAGGGACATACATTGCAATATACCTCAAGCAACTAAGGTTGCACATCAATCATTTTCCCATGTTAGTGACAATGGTCCTACATATATTGGGAAATGTACATATTCTCGTACCGTCTTAGTTAGCAATCTGCCACAAGGTACTACATGGCAGGCACTTGGCAATTTCTTCAATTATACTGCAGACGTTAAGTTTGTGCGTCTGTTGCCACCTACCAACAACAGGTATGGTGAAGCTATGGTTACATTCGGTAACAATAGAGACGCTCGTTTGGTTATGGAGCGTGATAATGGTGTTTATTTACATCACCATTCACTAAAGTTACAACTAGTACCTGATTCCGCGTCACGCAGATAACAGGTTACAGTAACACTGTTTGTCACATTCTGGATGACTCAGCATTGTCAGTCATCATTTCTTTCTTTCTTACTAATCTATTCGTACATATATTAGTTAAGGTAGACTCTTCTATTAGGTGACACTTTTGCTATCTTGTCTACTATGTCACTTTGTATTTCTGTCTTCATTTGTTTTACCATACTTACGATAGAAAATAACTTTGTTGATTATTCTACACTATCGCTAATACAGGAGGAGGAATCCTCTTTTCCTGAGGTACAGATGTCTTTACCTGTACCTGTATTACAACCTATGGAATCTTGGCATGATGTAACCATCTCTTCGTCGGTTACACCGCAACAGCATCATCAGATTGCTGATCTCGTACAATCATTTCCAGATGTGCTGACAGACGTACCTGGTCGCACATCAGTTATTACTCACGTAATTACTCTTAAAGATGATACACCAATTCGTGTACATCCCTATTCTGTCCCACTACACTTTCTCAGCAAAACGACTCAGGAACTTGAGCAGATGTTGTCTTTAGGTATTATCGAGACTAGTATCTCACCATTTTCGTCACCTTTATTCATTGTCCGAAAGAAGGACAACAACATTCGCTTATGCGTTGACTATAGGAAGCTAAATGCTCAGACCATAGCTGACAGTGAACCACATCCCATTATTGACGACTTACTTTCTCGTCTGTCCAATGCAATACTTTTCACTAAGATAGATCTAACTAAAGGTTATTGGCAGATACCACTAACCGAAAAGGCCAAATATTACACAGCGTTTTCCACTCCACTAGATCTTTACCAGTGGAATGTGATGCCTTTTGGGCTTATGAACGCTCCTGCTACCTTTATTCGCATGATGCGAACAATTTTATCAGGTAGACCAGACATCATTACATACATTGACGACATGTTTATTTAGTTCATCATTTGAGGAACATTTTTTGGGGCTTAGATGCGTTTTGGAGATTTTAAGAGAAAACCATTTAACCACTAAACCTACGAAAATACAAATAGCATTTCAGGAGATAACCTTTCTGGGATATATTATTGGGGCTGGACGTATTCAAACTGTCCCCAGTACGGTATCTAAAATTTTTAATTTATCGGTTCCTCAAACGAAGAAACAGGTTAGGAGTGTATTAGGTCTAGTCCAATACTACAGTAGATTTGTACCTAACTTATCATCCATCACGGCTGTCTTGTCATCATTGTTGAAGAAATACATGCCGCTGAAGGTAAATTGGACTGACGAATGCGACAACATGTTTCGCATGATATTAAAATTCTTCTCAAATCCACCAATTTTGAGGCTACCAGATACTTCTAAAAAGTTCTTTCTTCGTACAGATGCCAGTAATTACGGTATCGGAGCTTGTTTGCTTCAATATCACGACGATATACTTCATCCCACGATGTACATATCAAGAAAACTGAAGTTACCTGAAACAAAATACTCCACTGTGGACAAGGAGTTGCTGGCCGTAGTATGGGCAATTACTAAACTCGAAAAATTTTTAATGGGAGCACCTTTCGTGATCCAAACGGATCAGAAGGCGGTGGCATCGTTACGTCGCTCCAACCACAAAAGCCCCAAACTTGCCAGATTTTCGATTTTATTGCAACCCTATGACTTTGTCATCGAATCCATACCGAGACAAGAAAACATATTAGCGGATGCACTTTCGAGACACCCTACTGAAGTCGAATAGTAATTGTCCACAAGTTAAAAGATTCAAGAATGAACAAGATTGACTCTGGAACTCTCACTTATTCCTGCGACGAAAATGATATGAACCACCTCCATACGAATGACACTTCGAATACTTGCAGTAAATCATTCAATATATACAGTTTCCGAAAGAAGATTCGTGATAGCAAGAGACATATTTCGATGTTTCTTTTCTAACGTTTGGACTTTGGTTAGTATCCAATCGTTCTACAACTCATTACTATATGGCCGGGAATATGATATGAATCCAAGCTGGACATATAACGTTATGCTACAGAAATTGACTAATTCAACACGATAAAATTTTATATCCAATCAGGAACGAAACTTAGTTGAACAGTATTAAATGTCTTCTCCAAAGGAACTTTCCATGATTTCGCAAAGGACATAACGACGGCTGGATCTTCATGTCCGACATTATTAAGTTTAATAGTTATTAAATTAATAAAGAATATAATAAAATTGAAGTGTGATAATAATATAAAAAGAAGAAAATGTGTCAAAAGAAAGAAAAGATGAAAAAGAACAAAATAATATCACACAAGCGAATACTCTAAATATTTTATTTATGAATGTGATAGCTGTTACATGCATTTAGTTAAGATGTTCACATAAAATGTATGAATATTTTTTCTTTTATTAATTCCCTCGGGGTCCATAGATGTTCTATGGTATCAGATGGTGTGCATGTCCCTCCTGGTTTCTCACGAATAAGTAGTTCTTTGGTTGAATTTGATGGTGTTTGGCCAAAAGATTAATGTAATTTTACTTAGTAATTACATCAAAGTTAATTATTTTAGTAATTACACACATGATTAAGTTTAAACAAACATAACTAATTTAATTTATACTTTACCTTCTTCTTTACTTTACTTGTCCTTACTTATCATATCTTTTATTATGACACTACCTCTCAGTTTATTTAATTAGATGTTAATTAATTAATACCTTACATACTTACTATGATTAATTAGTTTAATTTTAATTAGTTAGATTAATTTTCTTTACATAACTTTTCATTATTCACTCACAACAGTCTTTAAGTTCAGTATATAATTATTTAGCGACAGTTGACACCCATTTGTTTAATATAATAATGTTATATGACTGATATATTATCGACATGACCACGACACTGTTCTAGACAGAACATCGTAGGCCATATGTCGGGTTTTTTGTTAAATTTTTCATATGTTTGAGTAAGATAGTTTAAAAAAAAATCTATCTAATAGATTTTTTTCCCCGGCGGGCAGGGTATTGTTACGGTAGTTTTATTGATATCGTCTGCTAGAATTGGCAGTGCGCATTTTTAGGTCAACAGAATTAATATAAATTGATTTTTTATACTTCACGGATTAGTGAACGCGAAATACACGGTCAAATTATGACGTGTTAGCGTCGATAAGGTCACGCTTCGTGACTTAGTTACTGGACCCTTGTTACGTTGTCCGTCAAGCCGTGAAGTCGTGTTTTACCTCCTTCCAAGGTTAGGCTTTGCTAATAGCCGTGTTTATGTAAATTGATACCAGGACTCAGGGTCAGTCCAGATAATATTATATACGAGTGAATTCATAAAGGTTTGTGATTAACCTGCGTTACGGAAGGATGGTTAATAAATAGTTTGATTATTTTCGTCAAGACTCATGCGCTGACTTCTGGCTGTCTGGATTCCAGCAGCACATGCATATAGCCATGATGGTCTGTCGACATGAATTCAATATGACACAGACGGAATAGAATATATATATATATATATATATATATATATATATATATATATATATATATATATATATATATATATATATATATATATATATATATGCAAGTAAATTCTAATGAACTGTATGTGAATGGCATACCTATGTGACTGTCTTCGTATGTGAACTTGTGAATAAATAATTGGACTCTAGTTCGAAGACTTATCCATATCGATACGTTACAACTGTCTGTTGCATTGACAATGTTGATTATTATGGTAGTGAAGAACTCTTCCGATGAGAAGATATATAATATAATAATGAGCTCCGAAGGGAACCAATGTCTTCTTGGACATTCAACACATAATGAGTCCATATAACGGTGACCCTCATTTAAAGATTATAACGAACGAAGCACGCATTCGCGATTCAACAAAATACAGAACCAGCTCACCTAGCCAGCCCCTATCAGCCCTTCCTTATCAGATACATAGTGTTTTCAATTCCAAATAATATGAAAAAAAAAAAATCAAGAAGAATCTCTGAACAAGAACAAGCCATTAATAGTAATAGTCCATGTAATTCTCTATACATGTTAAAAAAAATAATAACTTCTGGAATCTTACTGTTCCAGATGACTCCTACTACGATGCTATGAAAAACTATTTATAATGACTGGGAAGGGTTGCCGTCCAAAGATGCCAGCTGTCAATCTGACAAACAAGGTCCTTGCACAACTTTATTATCTGAAGGAGGATGGGAATGAAACATGGCTTGAGGTAGACTGCTTGTAGTTTTTTTTTGTTTTTTTTTCATAAAGCTACAGACCACAAAGTAACACACTACAAACAGATAAAAAGTGAAATTGAGAAGAGGAAGGAGCAATAAAATAAAAGTAGAGAATGCAAGAGTGATGACGAAGAACCCAAAACATAGACTGAAATGGAAAAACGGAGTAAAGAGTCAGAGAGGGCAGTCAAAGAAAAAATTAAACAGCGAATAACTGACAAGAACAGGAGGAAAAAAGAGAAAGATATTAAAAATGCAGAGAAGAAGATAGAGTTAAATAACACAATCATAAGCCAAGGGGGTCTGTGCACCACAAAGGAGGATGTGGATAAAATTTGTAAAGGACGAAATGCCCTTAGAAATCTGAAGGCTCAGTTAAGATTCTTACTTAGTCGTTCCCCTTCTACCGTGAGGCTTAGAGGTAAGATACAGATAATTAATATTGAATGATAAGGACATTAATATTGAATGATAAGGACATTAAACTATCAGGAAATATCAAAGAATTGTATTTTGGACTTCTGAAGCATTTAGGTTGTGAGGCGTCATTGCCCTCTCGCATGGAAAGAGTGCGCCATGATCATTCTTCTCCAGTTAAAAAATGTCTTTTTAAATGCTAATAACCAGTTGTTTTAAAAAAAATATAGCGTTTAGATGCTGCTAATTATTGTTCAGATGTTGTTAATTATTGCCTACAAATTTTTGTAAATGACATATGGGCAGCATCTTAAAAATTTTTTTTTCTTCATTTTCACATTTTTTCTTCCCCTGCGACAAATTGGCCTCTGGACACATTTAAAAAAATTATACAAGAACAAACAGATGTTCAAATCCTCTGAAAAAAAATTGGGTTGTATTTATGTAGTATGCAGATTAATAAATACATATTTAAAGCTTGTACATTTTATATTTTTTGAAATATCATGTGAAAATTGATGTTCATGCATAATACTACATTTTTTGGTAATGATTTGCAATATCTGGTCTCAAATATATTGATAATTATTCATAATATAGCCCTATAGTTTTCTTTATGTGAACAGTGTATTGGAGACTGTATGCTGTTTATCGGAGAAGGTTCTAAGATTATATTTAAGAAAACGGGAGCACTCTGAATTTGGTGTGATGTAACTTTTTAAACTTTGCTAAAGTACATACACTTTTAAAAATGCCGTAACATTTTTATTTTTTGTCCGATTTTAAAAAATTAAGTACCCAATTTCATGGTTTTCCAAGAGCTTCCAAACTGTATTGTTTTCTCTGGTGTTTCTGTGCAAACGAAAATCACTTTGTGGTACCTACTAATTATCTGATCTATTGCAGAGAGACGAGATCAAAGAGGGTCGGTTCGCTTAGCGACGTCTGTGTTCTTGGTCGGTATCGGTGAGCAGAAAATCTTCATCTCTGGAGTAGAACGAGTTCATTTTCCTGATATGGCCGAAGGCGCGATTTCTCGCACCCGCTAGTGAAAAAACAGTTTTTCAGTATATATACTCCGTCCGTCCAAAGTCAGTTTATCTAGTCGCTTCAGAATTTTTGGATATATCTAGCTCGCCATTCTAGAGCCATTGTAACAAGTGGATTATTAGATTTCCGTGGAGATTGTTTCATTTTTCTGATTTGCGGTAATATATATTAGCATTTAAGTGATTTAATGTGTTAAGTTCCTCATTATAATTCACTGGAATTTTCTGTGTGTTAATTGACTAGCGTATTAAATAACATATAGCAAATTTTTTTTCAGCTGTAAGGAAAATCTTATCACTCGCTATCACCCAGAACGAGATGGTTTAATTGACTAATAAATACACTAGGCGACTAACTATTGACGGAATATAAATTTACTTCTAATTCCTTACGTGTAATTGTGTAAGTGACTAGTGTAATATCATGTGGCGAAACAAATAGCTAGTAATACTTGTAATGCAGTCATAATTAAATTATCACTGATATTGTGCGCTGAGAGTTTACCGGGGCGGGAAGAGGAAAAGGCCCATACCTTAAAACCCAACACATAACAGGTGAGCGAAGCGTGATAAGATAGGCTAAGACCTGTGTGCTTTTAATTTAATTAAATGACAGAGGGGATAAGAGGTCTTACCTTGCGCGTGTGTCACGAGAGGTTCAGATGTTATTAAGTGAAAGATATCCTGGACAAAAAGATGTATCAGATGATACCAGGATAGTGCCAGATAAGAGACTGGTCTTATGAGAAATACCCCCTTCTCTGAAAAGAGCAAGGGTGTATCGACAATCAAAGGTAGGGTCAAGCTGTATAAACCTTCAAGTATGATGATAGTGTTTGTTACTGAAGGTCTAAGTGCTACCTCTCAAGATCTTCCCTTGAATAATGGTTATTATTTTCCTATTGACTCTGCTAGGGGATTAATTAATTAATTAAATATGTAATAGATATATATAACCAACAGAACCTTAACTCAATTTAAATAATTAAGTAAGACTGATTATATATATTTACAATTTATTGATCCTATACCGTTTCTCTTTTCGGTTAGGAAAATGATAAAGAATTCAAATGTTTTTACAGGATAAAATAAATGAACATGGATAGTCCATTTCCACCATAGCTAAATGTGATATAGTTATATTTCAAATAATTATTATTTATTTCACATTACTATATATATAGTTATCACTTTCGCTGGACTGTGAAGTTAATACTTAGTTTAATAAAGTCCTTCATGAGTCATCACTCAAACTGTTTTTGTTGTTATTAATATTTGTTTCTTATAACCAAGTTGCTGGATAGGCTGATCAGTGGAATTGTGTTTCCACTTATCTCCAAAAGTGCGAAGAATCCAACTATAGCCAGGATCACACAAGGTCTGGATCTCTAGGCTGGGAAACATAGGTTGTCTAGTTCTAGGTATACTGAGAACGTTTGCAACACAGAGTCCCTCAGATCTGAATGTCTCGTACAATCTTAGTAGTTGCAGGATAAAACCTGTAATATAATAATCACAACCCTTGTATGCTCCAGCACTATTCTATCCACACACACAATGGACGTAACAAACAGTTTCAGACATGTTTCTAACAGTTGCACAGGACAATTTACCTCAGTACCACTAACAGCCAGTTCGATGTGATTACACTTTCCTTATAAATCCTACGTTATATCCATGATCTGCTTCCATACAATGATTTGGTTTAGTTCAAACTATTAAGTGACACCTTGATTAATACATGTTAACAAATTCTTAGATCCTTTCTCATGGTCCTGATCAGTGTGTCTCTCCTTTAGGAAATACTCCTTCAAATACATTATTAAACCTACAGTCGTATTTTTGCCATAATTCTCAAAGATTCTACACATTTCCCAATGCTGGCTTTCGTCTCTAACAGTCAACACATGCTTGTGTTCAGATGGCAATACACTCGTCCTGTACGTTTTTTTCTTAACACACTCAACACATGTACGAACACACAAGTGGATTAATCACAAGAAAATTACATAATTACATACATATATATATATATTCTTTCATACCCTCAGGCAATACACATAAGCTGTAACAGGCTGTCAAAAGGTATTTAGGTCTGCTATGCAGATGCAGTGGCAAAGTATTTGACAGCACACGTTTTCCACTCTCTTCTGTACCGCTTAGTGTTTAAAAATGTTGTGGCTCCAAATCAACAAAGTTCAAGGACTTTTATACCGTCGCTCCCCCGTATCGGGGAACACGGCCAAAAACCGGTGTTAGGAATCCAAAAACGAGGCATCTATTGCCTTCTTGTTCAATGTGCAAAATGTTTAATATTTATTATCTCTCTTAATTCTGAACCGATTTTGATCATCTAAAGTTAGAATTATACTGTGAATTTATCTCTACCGTTCTATCTAATAATTGTTTAGTTAGCAAATGTATTTAAATCTATGCAGACTTTAACTAACTAAATTTGGGACTACCCTGATGTATAGATGTCAATTTAAACGATTTTTCTCTTTAAATAAACTACTATTCGAGGAAGTCTTTGCACCTACCTCTTAAGTAACATCCCCGTTGTTGAACTATCTATATCTTTCCTTTTAAACATCTCTAGTTCTTAAGAAATTAAATACATTCTTACTATCCGTTACACAAAATGGGCCTCTATGTTACGTCTAAAAAGGTTTCTTTATGCACACTAGAAAAAGGAGCGTTTTCATTGGTTCTTATATCGATCCGTTTTCCTATAGTATTGTGTGCGGTAAATATGACCGTGGTGTAAGACAGACCAAAACACGACAGAGCTCCCCCATTTAAAAGCGTGAACCATTCTGGTGGAGCTTTCCTTCTGTATTTACAATCACGGCATTACCCCAAAATGAGGTTCACTCTGCCTTACTGGTATCCCGGTTTCCTGCAGGTGGGTCAGTTCAAGTAGGCACTGCTCAAGAAATCTGCCTCAACCATCTGCGATCCAAGAATAATCACCGCATGTTGTGTAAATAAACAGCACAGGGTCTGAACCCTGTCTAATGCTGATTATCAATCAATAATAATCATTACTCTTCTCTGAGTCTGTTCAATGACATGTCCAGAGGTGTTAGATGTTCCTCAAGGTTCCAATAGTTATGAGAAGGTCATCTATAAATTTGGTGATAGCTGAGTTATGTAAGGGACCCAGTAATTTCCTCATCAGCCTGGATAAAACACTCGGAGTATTCTTCAACTCAAAAGCAACATATGGAGCTCATAGTGCCTCTCTGAGATGTGAACAGCCAGCAATGGTCTGAGCCCAGGCTTGACTAGATTTGGTAACACCCTTATCTAGATTCGCTAGTGACTCTGTTACCGTAATTATTTCCCAAATCCAGGCAGAGTCCATTTTCACCAGGGGTTTTCTCAGCTAAACCTCACTGGCGAGATAATGTGATTCATATGAGGAAATGAATTTCCTGCTACAGGAAATCAATTCTCCCGTTTGCATGGCAATATAATATAAAATCTCAATCCATGTCAGTGCAAAACTTCCAATGGACCGTGTACGGCCGGCCAACTACCACTGTCACCGGTGCCCTCATAATGCTAATTTAATAGCCGTATGTTGAAGAGAGCTGAACATTAGGCCAATTGTCCACTCTCCCACTTCCAATTTTTCTGGGGGTAACCCTCAGTTTCGTTTTCAAATTTGGCTGACAAACGATTCTATTTCTATCCAGTTCCACGAATTTTGAACACAATTGTGTCGGCGCGGGATGTGTTGATTCCCCTCTCGGTACGAGATGGAGAGTTGCCTTGGTCACTTGTTTATTGGAAGACGGTGTGTGAGAAGGTGCATTCCTATTTACGATGTCTACCTTATCCTTTTTATTTGCAGGCCTATTTTCAGCACAATGCGTTTCTAGGTCCTGGTTAGTTTCTCCATGTGTGGAGTTTACCTTGCTACATTGATCATAGGCATTTACATACTGAAATATGTCTTCAGCAATTCCTGGCCAATAATATTTTATAGATGCTCTTTGACAGGTGGTACCAATTTTCCCATGTCCACCGTCTGATACAACATGTGTTAATTCCATAACTTTTTCCCTATAACTCAATGGCAGTACTAACTGTCCAAGTCCACTTTGTCTTGCTCCAGCTTTTCTGTAAAGCAAACCATCCTTCGAATAAAACTGTCCTTTCTTAGGGGGGTTATGGCTGTCTGGCAATTTGACAAAGCAATGTTTTAAGGTTTTATCTTTTACTTGGGCCTTTCTCATCTTTATTTAAGATGAATAGTTAGTGGTGTTCCCTCCTCCTTACTAGGGGTTGACCTGACCTGGAGTGTTGCCATGATCACAGGTTTTATTGGGCTCCCTAGAAAAACATATCTTCTTCCTAACACCAGCGGGTAATTAGGATCATCACACACTGCTGCACTAATCACTCCTTCCACATAGCGAGTCTTGACATTGATTCTGGCTAGGGGAAGTGTCATGGTGGCTGTTCCCTTTAATGCCCCTTGTATCTCCACTTTTCCTGTGGTATACTGATCAGGGTGCACCAGAGTTGCACTCACAACTGAGTCATATTCCAATCCTGAATCATAAAGGCACATAATCTTATTGCCATTACAAGTTACTTCTTCACAGATGGGGGATGATGGAGATCTACCTGACTTGCTGTCGGTTCCTTCCTGCCCTTTCCCACTGTTATCATACATGCAGCGTGATATGGAGAGACTTTCCTACTACATTCGGTTGTATGGTGGTTGTTCATTTTGCACCACCTCTCACCCTGTATGTAGGGTTTCTTATCCTGTACATGAGGGTTCCTGTCTCTTTGGTCATATTTAGGCCTGTCATAACCTTGTTTGTATCTATGTGGTTGGTCCCTATTTTCATACTCATCTTGGTTTGGGGGTGCCTATTAATTTCTACCTGCTTCTTCCTAATTCCTGCTATCTCTTTCTGGGTTGCATGATATCTCTCAGCAACTGATAGAATCTTCCCCAATCTCTCTGCACCTTGTTCCATAAGAAATTTTATCATGTCTGGAGGCATAGACTCTCTTACTTACTCCATCATGACCATTTCTTTTAGGTCTTTAGTTTTCCCAAGAGTAGTCCACTTCTCCAGGTAGGTTTCAAATCTTGCAGAGAATTGGTGGTAAGTTTCTTCAGAAAGCAGCTTGGCAGTTCTAAATTTCTTCCTATAAAATTCTGAATTCTTTTCATATCGAACCAGCAATGCCTGTTTCAAGATTTCAGAATCTTCTTGTTCTTCTATCCCAAGTTTTGTGAAAACTTCATAAGCTCCTCTCAGCCCTTGTGATAACTTAAGGCTCCATTTCTCTTTCTCTAGGCCATAGTTAGTAGCTAATCTCTCGTACCTACTGAGATAAGACTCAGTGTCATCTTCTTTCTCCACAAATGGATCCAAGTGAAAATTCATGGCTCCATTAGAAGTACCATGACTTGCACTAGTGTCAGATGTAGTTGGGCTACTTCCATTTATTGGAACGTTTCCTTGAAGTTGAAGTTCTTTCAGTCTCAACTCATGTTCCCTTTGCAATCTCTTTTCTTCAGCCTCCCTTTCAGTAACCTGTCTTCTTTCCTCAGCCTCTATTTGCCTAGCTTCCCTATCAGATTCTAGCTTCCTAGCTTCAGCTTCTATTTGTCTAGCCTCCTTATCAGCCTCTAATTGTAATCTTTTAACTTCCTTATCAGCTTCTATCTGTTTAACCTCACTATCAGCCTCTAATTGTAATCTTTTAGCTCCAGCTTCTAATTGTAATCTTTTAGCTTCAGATTCTAATTGCAATCTTCTTTCAGTTTCCAACTTTGTATCTTCTCTTTCTATATGTTTGTCACATTCAGTAGTGACATACTGAATAAGAGCCTCCCCACTTAATCCAAATTCTTTTGCCGACTGCACTGTAGCAGATCTACATTTTTCCATGTCTGCCATACTAATAGTTGCAGACACTCAATCACCACTATCAACAGACTAAACACACACAGACCTAATTAATACAAGGCTAATTAATATAAGACCACTGTCAGCTCATCCAGTCACCAAAATTTGGTTATGTACTCACTACTATTACAATGAGTTATATTTATTTATTACTTTCTTTCTCTTATTTATATTTATATTTACTTTACTCAAACTTTTAATCTTACAACTGTCTTAAAGGAAAGACCCCAGGGTAGTAAGTAAAATCCCGGAAGGAGACACCAGATGTTGCGAGAGGTTCAGATGTTATTAAGTGAAAGATATCCTGGACAAAAAGATGTATCAGATGATACCAGGATAGTGCCAGATAAGAGACTGGTCTTATGAGAAATACCCCCTTCTCTGAAAAGAGCAAGAGTGTATCGACAATCAAAAGTAGGGTCAAGCTGTATAAACCTTCAAGTATGATGATAGTGTTTGTTACTGAAGGTCTAAGTGCTACCTCTCAAGATCCTCCATTGAATAATGGTTATTATTTTTGTATTGACTCTGCTAGGGGATTAATTAGTTAATTAAATATATAATAGATATATATAACCAACAGAAATTTAACTCAATTTAAATAATTAAGTAAGACTGATTATATTTATTTACAATTTATTGATCCTATACCGTTTCTCTTTTCGGTTAGGAAAATGATAAAGAATTCAAATGTTTTTACAAGATAAAGTAAATAAACATGGAATGTCCATTTCCACCCCCAGTTAAATATGATATAGTTATATTTCAAATATTAATTATTTATTTCACATTACTATATATATATATATATATATATATATAATATATATATATATATATATATATATATATATATATATATATATATATATATATATATATATATAGTTATCACTTTTGCTTGACTGTGAATTTAATACTTAGATTAGTTTAATAAAGTCCTTCATGAGTCATCACTCAAACTGTTTTTGTTGTTATTAATATTTTGTTTCTTATTACCAAGTTGCTGGATAGGCTGATCAGTGAAATTGTTTCCACTTATCTCCAAAAGTGCGAAGAATCCAACTATAGCCAGGATCACACAAGGTCTGGATCTCCATGCTGGGAAACATAGGTTGTCTAGTTCTAGGTATATTGAGAACGTTTGCAACACAGAGTCCCTCAGAAGTGAATGTCTCATACAATCTTAGTACCGTACGTAGTTGCAGGATAAAACCTGTAATACAAATAATCACAACCCTTGTATGGTCCAGCACTATTCTATCCACACACACAATGGACGTAACAAACAGTTTCAGACATGGTGCTAACAGTTGCACAGGACAATTTACCTCAGTACCACTCACAGCCAGTTCAATGTGATTACACTTTCCTTATAAATCCTACGTTAGATCCATTTGTCCATGATCTGCTTCCATACACTGATTTTTTTTAGTTCAAACTATTAAGTGACACCTTGATTAATACATGATAACAAATTCTGTGATCCTTTCTCATGGTCCTGATCAGTGTGTCTTTCCTTAAAGGAAATACTCCTTCAAATACATTATTAAACCTACAGTCGTATTTTTGCCATAATTCTCAAAGATTCTATACATTTCCCAATGCTGGCTTTCGTCTCTAACAGTCAACACATGCTTGTGTTCAGATGGCAATACACTCGTCATGTACGTTTTTTTCTTAACACATTCAACACACTTACGAACACGCAAGTGGATTAATCACAAGAAAATTACATAATTATATACATATATATTCTTTCTTACCTTCAGGCAATACACATAAGCTGTATCAGGCTGTCAAAAGGTATTTAGGTCTGCTATGCAGATGAAGTGGCAAAGTATTTGACAGCACACGTTTTCCGCTCTCTTCTGTACCGCTTAGTGTTTAAAAATGTTGTGGCTCCAAATCAACAAAGTTCAAGGACTTTTATACCGTCGCTCCCCTGTATCGGAGAACACGGCCAAAAACCGGTGTTAGGAATCTAAAAACGAGGCATCTTTTGCCTGCTTGTTCAATGTGCAAAATTTTTAATATTTATTATCTCTCTTAATTCTGAACCGATTTTGATCATCTAAAGTTAGAATTATACTGTGAATTTATCTCTACCGTTCTATCTAATAATTGTTTAGTTAGCAAAATGCATTTAAATCTATGCAGACTTTAACTAACTAAATTTGGGACTACCCTGATGTATAGATGTCAATTTAAACGATTTTTCTCTTTAAATAAACTACTATTCGAGGAAGTCTTTGCTCCTACCTCTTAAGTAACATCCCCATTGTTGAAATATCTATATCTTTTCTTTCAAACATCTCCAGTTCTTAAGAAATTAAATAAATTCTTACTATCCGTTACACAAAATGGGCCTCTATGTTACGCCTAAAATGGTTTCCTTTTACACACTAGAAAAAGAAGCATTTTCATTGGTTCTTATATCGGTCCGTTTTCCTATAGTATTGCGTGCAGTAAATATGACCGTGGTGTAAGACAGACCAAAACACAACAGCGTGATAGGATAGGATATTGTGATTAAATGTTTTGTTTTCTCCTAAATTTAGTACTGATCACAAACCAGCTTGCCAGCGGTCTAAGTCTAAATAAAAACAGTAACAATTTTTAGTTTTTATCGGGTCTTCGATGTTGACCTGTGCGGTCCTCTTGCTTTATCCAGGGAGAGAGTCCAAAACTTATAGACATTAAGAAGTAATTATAACTGGAAATACCAAATACCCAGATGTTTTCCATTTTATCAGCCTGCTGTGGCAAAATATCTATACATAACATTGTTCCAGACTACTGACCATTGTGTTGTCAACTGGATTTATCCAGAAAGATTTACCCACCAGACATTTCCTTTAACTATTGGAAGTACTAACTGCTGTCCACTGTGAACACTAGATCGTGGTAAATACTTTGCTACATGAACTATCTATCTGACGTGACATTAGCATATCCAATAACACTGGTATACACATATTTTGGTGCCTTAAATGTAATAGCTGTTCTTGGGTAATTTTGGGTTGCTGATTCCAAAAATGTAATCAGATTTTTTCTATCAGCTCTAGTTTTTGAGATAACTAACAATGACCATATTAGTAGGGCAATTGTTATGTACAATCCTAGAGTTAGGTGCTATCAGTGGCATTTTGACTTTAGTCTGCATTCATATTATATGTAATTACTGTGCATATATTACCAAAAATGTAATAAAACTTTATCACTAGCACTTGTTTAGTCAACACGCAAAAAGGATCTTTTCGAGGACTTCCTGGAATGTGATATGCCCAGACAGTCACGCTTAAGGGTCCAACAGTAATCTGCCATCATGTGGGCATCCCAAAGTCCCTGGTATCTCTCTTCCATTGTTTTTATATCTTGGTGAAATCTTTCACATTGCTCCTCACTAAAGTCGCCAAGATTCTCCGGAAATAAATGTAAATTATTATGGAGGTAGTGCAATTTTATGCTCATGTTGCATCCAAGTTCACAAAAACTCAACAGCATATTTCCAACTAATTCAGAATAATTGCCTGCTTTAAAGTTACCCAGAAAGTTTTGCACAACTAAAACAAATGATGACCAGGCTGTGGACGCTGTTTTGTTCATGGAATCAATACAATTTGGATCGTTTATTAACTTTCTAATTTGTGGTCCATCAAAAATTGCAGCTTTAAGTTTGTCTATGCTCAATTCTGAAAACTTTCTGCATAAGTAATTAAAACAGGTACCATCTTTGTTCAGTGCCTTAACAAATTGCTTCATCAAGCCAAGCTTTATATGTAATGGTGGCAGTAGAACTCTTTTTCGATCAATGAGAGGCTTATTGACAATATTTTTTTCTCCAACTTTAAATTCATCCCTCAACGGCCACTGTTTCTTTGTCCAGTGCATATCTTTTGCCCTGAAATCCCACAAACATATAAAGCATGGATATTTGGTGATTACCATTTGCTGGCCAAGCAAGAAGTTCATCATTTTAAGATCTACACAAACCATCCATTTATGTTCTAAATACTTCAGTTTTTCCAGAACTGTGCTTACTGTAGCATACTCCTCCTTCATTGTAGTAGAATGAGCAATTGGAATTGAGCCATATTTGTTACCACTGTGTAAGAGAACACCCTTCAAACTTCTTTCAGAGCTGTCAATTAAAAGTCGCCACTCATCTGGTGTATAACTTACACCCATTTTGTTAACAAGACCTCCTACATTAGTACAAAACACAAGATTGTTTTCTTTACAAAAGAATGGAATAAAACCTTGCTCTCTGCTGCGATAAAATGTAACCTTTGTTTCAGCAGTCAGTAATTTTTTTTTTCAATCTTGAAGCCAAAAGTTCTGAAGATTCCTTGGAGAGATATAGATCTCGGATTAGATCATTTAGTTCAAGCTGGTCAAAGCGTTGAACATCTGAAAAATCATCTTTGAAATCACTATCACTGTCTCTTGTCGTTCCACATGCCACTGCTGTCTCATCTTCTAGCAGGGAATCCGAAATTTGACTGAAAGTTGGAATTGGTATGTCATCCCCGTGTGGAACAGGTCGCCTAGCAGAATCTAAATCTGGATATTTCCCCTTTTTGTGATTTTTTTCCATTAAGTCTCTTAATATTCACAACACAGAAATAACAGTCATCATAGTGGTTCTTGGGCTCTCTCCAAACCATCGGAATTCCAAATTTTAAACATTTTCTTTTCCCACAAGTCTACTGTCGAAGGTGTTCAACACATGTTTTGCAAACAATATGAGGAGCCCAAGACTTGTCCTGGTCACCTAGTTTTACTTTAAAGTAAGCAAAGTATGCCTTTTTCACAAAAACAGTAATATGCTTCCTATGTTCTTCTTTGAAAGTGTACTTTCCACAAATATAACAAAATAAATGCGATGAAAGAAAACATGCTCTTCTTGAAGATGATACCATTCTCTGTTAGAAGTGTAATAAAATAAGTAGCATACTAACATGCATGCAGTGGCTTAAAATCTAAAAAAGGAAATTCTTGGAAGATTCTTGGAAAAATGCAGTTTTCTTTTGTAAAGGACTAGACAGCAATAGTTTTATTTTACATAGCCTTATATAGAAAATATTGTAATAATACAGGGTGACCCAAAAATAACGGGCCTGCGCGTGCACAATAAGTGCACGCACAATAAGTGTGCACGCGGGCCCATTTTTTTTGGGTCACCCTGTATTAATGAAATACAAAAATGTCTGTATCTCAAAAACTAGAGCTGCTACAGACAAGTAAATGTGGTATTTGGGTTGAGCAGGCCTCATTTATGTACAATCAAGAGTAAAATGTTTGGCACCAAAAAAAATTTTTTTTTTGGTAGGACTGTGTAATCATTACCAAAGTAAGTGTTTCCCCATTAGGAGGATTAATTATTCGTGGAGGAACTGGGGCTCACTTCGGCAAAGCCCAACACTGGATTTTGTTACATGTACCCTGATGATTATGTTCAAGATGTTGTTAAACAACTAGTAGGTAAGCGAGATTGAATGTGGCCACAGATTGACAGAGTGTGAGTAAGAGGAGTGAATATCTTTGTTTGTATAATCATTGTACCCACTTCTTTTGTTAATAGTTATTTTACAGGATAGATTAATTAGGAACTCTGTTCTTTACTTTATCGTCTATTCATATACCCTATCGTTAATCTTTTGGGGTTATTAACTTCTTGCAGGATCTTTTCTCAACAGAGGGGATGATACTTATGAAGTTATTTTCCAAATTCTGTAACCTATGATTTCATTGATATATGTGTTTGATGTTGTGAGCAGTTTATATGATAATAAACTTAACAAAACTTAATTACTTATGTTGGTCAGCTCAGCCCATACCCCGTTTACAAGTTTTTTTTCACATAACTGTGTGTGTATAGTTAAACATATATGTTAAATGTATGGAAGTAGGATTGTCTGCTAACAAATTACCATCGTAAAGATAGGCTGGAGTAGAGTATCTTCTCAACCCAGTGACAGATTCTACCATTAAACTATTCACTCGTGAAATATATTTCTCATACCTTAATTCCCACTTTGCCTGTTCTATTCAGACGTACCTAATCTAACTTAAATACCTATAAAATTTACGACACCCTTACAGGAAGTCTGTACTAAACATTCACATGCTCTTGCTGCAGTGGTTTCTGGGGCAATTAGTTTCACATGATGAGAGTGCTTAGCCCCCATAAACAACCTCATAATAGTCTAGTCGCCTTTACGGAATGCTTGAGGTTGTAGTAGGCCTATTCTTTCTTGGACTCTTCAGACGCCTCCTGGAAGTACCTGGGGTCAGTATTCACAGATAAGCTTTATTTCTAGAAGATGTTCACCTATCTGCCATGTGAATGATACGCCTGGTAGGACAGGATCTGTTCAGTCTGTACACTTAAAATACAAGGAGATGACAGGAATATAAGTTAGCGGACATAGTATAAACTTGAGACGCGCTGATGATACAGTCTCAGTAGAAAAAGTGGAAAAGAGTTACAGGAAATGATTAATTGTTCAATAATGACAGAAAGTGAATATACAGGCATTGTCCCAAGAGCAGAAAGACATATAATATCCAGCTGAAGAAAATGACCTTATCCAGAATGCAATATCAAAGTAAGCTGAACAGTTTTAAAACAAGTCTATGTATTCAAATCTGCCATCAATGGTACCTATACCTTGTAGCAGTATGGCAGCTTGTGTACCCTGACAATCCCCAGAGCTATGCCAGTGGGAGATTTACTCCTGGTAGGTTCAACCAAGCTGGACTGGTCTGCGTGGGTAGGGGTCAGACAAAAGCTGGTACTCTGATCCTCCAGGTTGGGGGTTTTAGCACAGGGCCGACACCCCTGTCTATGTAAAAAAAAATCGCACGTTATGGAAACAACAATTATAGACTTGGTGATGCACCAGACAACAGAGGGCAGTCCAAGAGGAATAGGATGGATGGTTTTCTCTACACTGGAGGATCTGGAGTGTGCAGATAACATTGCATTACTCGCACATTCACATCCAGGAGAAAACAGATAGAGTGAATGGCTATAGCCAACAGGTGGGTCTGAACATCAGTTTAAAGAAGACAGAAGTCATGACACCCAGTGTGGGCAATCCTGAACCCATAACAATAAAGAACCAGAATCTAGAACAGACACGTTCACATACCTGGGATGCATGGTGACAGCAGAACGGGCAAAGACATCAAGAACAGAATGAATAAAGCGAGAACAGCCTTTGCTGGTCTAAACAACATCTGGAAGCCCTATCAGTACAGTACAAACACCAAATTAAGATTATACGATAGCTGTGTACTTTCTGTGCTTGTCTATGGAATGCTGGAGAGTAACAGAGAATGAAATTTCGAAATTGTCCTCTTTCCGCGCAATCTGCTTAGCGAAAATTCTCAGAATCCTTTGGCCGAATGCGATTGCTCGGACAACCAAGAGGACATGAACACCATCATAGCTGGCAGACGCTGGAGTTGGGTTGGTCACGTCCTCAGACGAGACCCCGGTGCCATCACAAGAACAGCTATGCTATGAACCCCTGTAGAAAAGCGAAAGAGAGGCTGACCAAAAACAACTTTGCAGAGAACTGTGGAGGCCGAGATGCAAAGAATAAAGCAGAACTGGGACACTGTACGAAGGATGGCCTCCGACCAAACAAAGTGGAAGCAGTTTGTTGCTGTCCTACCAGATGCCACCAGACGTAACGGTCACTGACTGCTTTGACAGCCGGTGGCTAAGAATCAAAGAAGTAGTATATTGGCTTCTTTTAAGACATCCTCATTATGCTATTTAGCTGCCCGTGGTATTCGTAACATTCTTCTATCAATTCACATCTCTGTCCTTCTAGTGCTGTTTCTACTTGTTTATTGATGGCCTAAGATTCACAGCCGTATGTCAGGATTGGCTCCCTTACAACACTGATGAACTCTTCCTGACTTCCATTGAAAAAGAGCAGTTGCATAAAATACTACTGTACTAATCTCTTCATGTCGGAGAAGTATCTTCCATCTGATGCTTTAACGTCCGTAAGTATTTGAATACATCTTCTTTTTCTTTGATCCTTAGCCACCGACCGTCAAAGCAGTCAGTGGCCATTACGCCTGGTGGTGTCTTGTAGGGCAACAACAAATTGATTCCACTTTGCTCGGTCGGCGGCCATCCTTCGTACAGTGCCCCAACTCTGGTTCATTCTTTGCATCTCAGCCTCCACAGTCCTACGCCAAGTAATTTTTGGTCGGCCTCTCTTCCGTTTTCCTTCAGGGGTCCATAGCATAGCTGTTCTTGTGATGGCATCGGGGTCTCTTCTGAGGACATGGTCAACTCAGCTAAAGCGTCTGCCAGCTATGATGGTGTGCATGTCCTGTTGCTTGCTCCGAGTAAGCAGATCTTGGTTGGTGATGGTATTCGGCCAAAAAATTCGGAGAATTTTTCTTAGGCATGTTGTGTGACAAGAGGACAATTTTGACATTTCCTTCTCTGTAACTCTCCAGCATTCCGCACCATAGAGAAGCACAGAAAGCACACAGCTCTGATATAATCCTAATTTTGTGCTTGTGCTGTACTGAGAGGACTTCCAGATGTTGTTTAGACTAAAAAAGGCTGTTCTTGCTTTGTTCATTCTGTTGTTGATGTCTTTGCTTGCTCCGCCATCTGGTGTTACTATGCATCCTAGGTATGTGAAGGCATCTGTCTGTTCCAGTTGCTGATTCCTTACTGATATGGGCTCAGGGGTGCTCACATTGAGCATCATGACCTCTGCCTTTTTTAAATTGATGTTCAAGCCCACCTCTGGCTAAACTTATTAATTCTATCCGTTTTTTCCTGGATGTGTTGATGTGAATGCGCTAGTAGTGCAATGTCATCTGCATATTCCAGATCTTCCAATGTAGAAAATGTAGTCCATCTTATTCCTCTTGGACTGCCCTCTGCCGTCTGGCGCATTACCCAATCTATGACTGTTAAAAATAGAGTGGTTGATAAGGGGCATCCCCGTCGTACTCCTGTCTTCACCTCAAAGGTTAGGTTGCTCTGCCCAACGATACACGTAAAGTTGGCGTAAAAGGCTTTTTATGATTGACACTATGCAGCTTGGAATTCCATAAGCCCTCAGTATTTTCCATAAACTGTCCCTATGTATGCTGTCAAAAGCCTTTTCAAAATCAACGAAATTAATTGTACAGCTGTCTTTGCCATTCTGAGCACTGCTCTATAATGTTCCTGATAACTGCAGATGTGATGAAAGGGAAATGATCTTGGGAAATACGTGTTGAGTAGAGTTAATTTTGGGTTAGAGTACTTGCTTACAGATTGGTATGGATTTGTTTAAAGATATCTCCTCTTAGTTTCGTGGAAGACAGTATGTCAGATAGCAGGTGAACTCTGGTCATAATGAACTGTTTCTGTACTGGTTTTAAGTGATGTGTGAATAGCTCTCGCGGCTAGTGT
The DNA here is from genome assembly GCA_024509875.1 of Oreohelix idahoensis. Lineage (NCBI taxonomy): Eukaryota > Metazoa > Mollusca > Gastropoda > Stylommatophora > Oreohelicidae > Oreohelix > Oreohelix idahoensis. The sequence goes on along the minus strand of JAMPIV010001765.1, from coordinate 47,179 downwards.
CCGCAGGGATTTTTGAGAGCAGTGTTAAGAGAACAGTAGATTCTCGTGACTGTGTGAACGGGGTGTGTTCCCGTGGGTTCAGTGTGTGCAGGGTTTTTGACTGAGGTGGTCAGCCCTAAGGTGTTTTTTGGATAATGTATGCCTGCGCAGGGCTATAGAGATTTTGTAGGCCTTGATTATTATATATCTGCCGTAGATGCAGTATTTGTGCACTGATGTGAAGTATAGAGATTTTGTAGGCCTTGATTATTAAATATCTGCCGTAGATGCAGTATTTGTGCACTGATGTGAAGTATAGAGATTTTGTAGGCCTTGATTATTATATATCTGCCGTAGATGCAGTATTTGTGCACTGATGTGAAGTATAGAGATTTTGTAGGCCTTGATTATTATATATCTGCCGTAGATGCAGTATTTGTGCACTGATGTGAAGTATAGAGATTTTGTAGGCCTTGATTATTATATATCTGCCGTAGATGCAGTATTTGTGCACTGATGTGAAGTATAGAGATTTTGTAGGCCTTGATTATTATATATCTGCCGTAGATGCAGTATTTGTGCACTGATGTGAAGTATAGAGATTTTGTAGGCCATGATTATTATATAACTGCCGTAGACGCAGTCTTTGTGCACTGATGTGGAGTAGAGATTTTGTAGGCCATGATTATTATATAACTGCCGTAGACGCAGTCTTTGTGCACTGATGTGAGGAGTAGAGATTTTGTAGGCCAGGATGTGTAAGGGCCGTATGGTGTGTTAACTACATTATGAAGATTCATGTTTCGATGTAACTGTATTCGTCTAGATCTACGTGATGTTATAATTGTAATAAACCATGGTTAAAATATCATCAGACGTTACACCATTCCATGACTTGGTGTGTGCGCTACTGTGAGTGACTGTCCCAAACCACACTCACCTTCTTCACCATAATTGATTACATATAACATTTGGATTCTCCCTCACTAAAAAAAGACCTTTAATTATCAGTGGTGGACCAAATCAACGGGTCGTAACACCCACATTACATTCGCGTGACAAGAGGGTAAATTAGGTCAGATTCTGGACCAGTCATTACAAGTGGGAACACTGAACTGTGTTATGTTTTGCTCTGTGTGGGCGTGGCTTAATTCAACTGTACACGGGTATCAGCTGACTGCGCATATCCATCCTCATATCTTGGCGTGTGTAGCAACTAAACTAACTTTATCAGTTTATTTCGATATCAAATAGTTGTTATCTGATAGCGACATTGATGCCATAATTGTTACAGTGCTTGTTCCAGTCTTTCCATATGCAGATTCAACTATAGGTGCAGTATTTTGGAGAGTTCGTCTGCACTTATACCTCAAGTGATTGCGGGGTTGCTGTGATCGGTTCCTGTCGTCCGATGCATTGTTGAGGACATACTGTACAGTGGCAGGGATTTGAAGACAAGAGTGCCTAGTCCTTCTACCTTTCTGCAGTGGAGTGTTTTAACGTTAGAACTTTGTGATATCCAGTGTGTTGGCGAAAGGGTCAGGATTACCTTCAGTTAAGTGCTTTTGTTGTGTGTAAATGTTGCCACTTCTGTCCATGTCAACGAGCCTCAATCTGCACTATCCTATTCTATTGATAACTATTGTTGTTGTTGTCGATAATTATATCGATTAATTATAGAATATGATGATGTACAGGGATTGATGATACAATATTTGAGATCTAAACTTGATTTGGTATAATGAAAGTTTAATTAAGACATATATGGTTGACTAAGTAAACAAGTCACAATGGATTCTGATACAGATCCGGAGGATATGAGACCTGTATTAGAGTATCTGTTTCAGGAAGGGACAGATTGTCAGAGATTAAAAAGCCCAGAGCTTGAGTCACATGTTATGGACAGGTTTTTGGTTTGTGCATCAAGAGCTCTAAGAGAGTTTGCTGAGGAGAATTTTCAGTCTCATCCTCATTTAGTGATGGCTAAAGAGTTAGCGCATTTGCTACTTTGGGAATTTCGTGGATTTGTGTGCAACTATGTTAATGTTAAACACGATCACATAAGGAAGGGAATACAAAAGATGATTCAATACGGCATTTCTGATGATCAGGAGAAGGAGTTAAAAGAGAAGAAGCAAATAGGAGATATAAAACAAAGTACACAGGAGCTAAGGGAAAGTTGCTTAAAAAGTACTACTGAAGTGAATAAGCTACAGAAAAAAGTGACTAAACTTACAGGTGATTTATGTAAATCTAATTCTGAGCTTGCTTGTGTGTTCGAGCAAAATTAGACTCGGCATTGTGCAAAATTAAAGAGATGGAAGCTCAGATGGGGAAAAAAAATGGCGAAGTTAGAAATCTAACTCAAAAAGTTCAAGAGAAGACGGAGATTTCTGGGAAATTAGAAGTTCAGATTAAGAAATATGAGAAGTTGTGTAATGAAACACTTATTGATCTATTAAGTGACGATGAGATTTGTGGTCGCCAAATTAAAGAAAAGGATACTATATCCCTAGAGAAGGTTGATAGGCTTACGAATAGTCATGATATTGAGATTGAGAGGGTTGATAAAGAGAGAGTGAAAGAATTAATGATGGAGAAAGACAAATTGATTAAGATTGAAAATTTGCTAGCAGAGGAAAGCTGCAAGGTCTTAAAAGCTGATAGTTTAAACAAGAGATTAAGTGAACAGATTGCACTTAGAGACATTGAGATTGCAGAAGCAAGAAGAAGAATATATGGTCTGCTTGACGTAGTCTTGAATAGCAATATGTGGTCTTCTGTCAATGGTGACAGGGATAGACAGAAAGTTGCTTATCATCAGAACACTAAAGCAAAAAGCCAGCCTTCTACACTTTTTGCGGATTCTACGGTCAAGAATGGTGGACATAGATCTTTCCGTGGGAGATATAACTTCTCACGCAATACAGATGATTCCAATGATAATGATTGCTGGCGGCAGAATAACAAAGGAAAATCTACAGTAATATCCAGTCCTGTAGATAAGGAAAGAAACAGTGCTAAATCTCAAGTCAGTGTGTTAAAAACCAACAGCGTATTTATTGACAGATCTGATAAATTGGTAACAAGTAACAAACATACTACTGCTTGTTCCATGAAGGAAGCAAATGTTGTGAAAAAAAAAAATAAAGAGATTGTCAAACCTTCTAGTCATACCCAGTCAAGGCAGTGTGACTCATTTTTTAAACACATTGCCACAAGCAAAGAAAAAAATAGTTGTGATAGGAGACATAACCCTAAGGTTATAAAGTACCAAGGGAGTTCATCCTACGGTAACGTTTCTTCTCCCAAAAAACAAGAAAAAATGTGACAGATCTCAACATTGTGATTCTAAAAGTTTTGAAAACTATAGCAGAAGTAATTATATGAAAGTTCATCAGTCAAGTAATAATTTTTTCTGCTAAAAAGCCAGTTCTATCTGATAGACATTGTTATCTGGGAAGAAGTATTAAGAATAACTATTGTAACTGGGATTTAAATCAGTACAACGGTGTTGATAGAGCAAATAACAATGCTCTCAAAAGAAATTATACAGATCGCAACCAGGTTAACTGTGCTCCACATAAGAGCAAGATTATTAGCAATCAGAGTAATAGGAACGGTAATAGGTTCTTAAATGCTTTTGCTTGTCATGCTGATAGATTTGAGAGATCATCTCGGTCTTGTGAAGGTAGTAAATTTTTTTTCAGCCTACCGCACTGACAACTGTGAATTATAGGTCAAGTTGTCTCTATGTTGTCTGCTATGTGACGAGAGTTGTTGACATCGCAGGAGGGCCACAACCTTACACCACGGAGGTCGGGTAATTGTAAAGTGAATTTTCCGTGTTCACTCATAATCTTACCATGGATTAAAATAGATATTTTCATTTGTATTGTCTCACAGCGAGCGACTTTGCGAGGGGAATCACCATTCTAATTTTACATTACCTGGGAGAGATGTAGATCACTGTGTACCATTTAACCATTCAAGCGAGCCTAGCCAGTACGTTAACCCACCGTGTCATGATGTCACCTTGCGTGTTGATGAGATGTTCGCAAGACATCGAAGGAATTTTTTTTTTGGCTTTTTTTTCAAAGGTCCTGTTTATTTTTGTTCTGTTTACAAACACTGAATGTTATGGTATTCTTTAGTATAGAACTTTATATGTTGTTAATGAAATATTATGTAATCTTTGTAACATTTGATTGCCATAATTATTTGTTGGTTGTTACTTATATGACTGTATTTTAATTATGCATTAAATAATTTCTATGCACAAACTTATTTACTGAGACAATGTAATAGTCATTTCTATAGATAGTCCTGAGTGTTTTTATTCACTACTTAAAATTTTGGTTTTGTTTTTCATCATGGGTCTGATACCATGTTTAATTAACATATTTATATACAGATTATTTGAATTAATTGTTTAGTGAAAGGTAATTTTAAACATAACTTGTATGTATTATTAATGATTTTTCGTTGAAGTTAAGGACGTATTCTGAAACTTGGTTTCCATTTTTTCTCAATTATGACATTTGATAATTTAAACGATTCGATTTTTTTTTCAGCTAGAATTAACTTAAATTTCCTATTAAATTAAGTGGGTAGAATTAACAGCGACGGCTGATACTCTTGTTCATTTAAAGAATTTAAATATCTGATTATAATACATAGTTAAGATAAATAATATTACACTTATATATATTTATAACTTTGTTTGTAGTTAACATTTATTACCCAATGTGACGTTTCTTTGATGTATTTTTTTTTTAAAAAAGAAGAGAAAAAAAAAACTTACACGTTTTGATGTGTGTCTATTTAAAGATAAGATTATTTTTATGTTACTCAGCTAATTTAATTGTTAGTTATTAATTATAGCTACATATTACTTAGAAATAAAAATACTATTTTTATTTAACCTAACGTTAAGAAACATTTTTTGTATTGTACCTTTTTTGAAAAATGTGTTTTGGACATTGTGATTTTTTTTTTTTTTTTTTTTTCTGCGCCAGCGCTAGATTGTATGTTAAGGTTACTATTATGTAGTGACATTAATTCTTTGAAAATGTTGTGATGTTTGGATGTATTTTTTGGTTGTTAGCGCTTGACTATGCGTCAATGCGAAATTTGTGTTAGCGTTAATATTTTTTTGTTTGGGTGATAGTTGATGTAATTTATTTTTAGTTATGTATAAGTTTATAATTTAGTTAAATTACTTATTATGCTGTGCTTGTCTTAAGCTTTCTTTTTTGTGTTAGTATATAAATATACTTTAGCATTTTTGTATTTTACAATACGTTGTTACATTTAGATAGTTATTGTTAGGTGTTGTTACCAACTTTCTTTACATTTGCATCTTTACTTTCATCTCTCTTTGTTGACTATTCGTCATTTCTTTACATCTTGTCTGTTGTCTTTTCAATATTGTCTGATATTTTGTTTATGCTTCCGTGTTTCATCTTTGATGTAATTCATACTTCTTGTATACTTTTTTTTCGTGTTACGCTATTTATACTTTCATTCTTGGTAGTGTTAAGTTAATTATATATAACTTTAGATAATGTAATTGGTTCTTATAATTCTATTTGTTTTACATGTATGGAATTGTTGTCTTCATTGTCATCTTATGATTCTATTTGATTCTTATCATATTCCCATTTCATATTTTGTCTTTTCTCGTATGATAATTTATTTTCTGTTTAGTTTGTACTATGTATACTTAACTTGGGTTGTGTATTAGATTAATTTTTATTTTGGTATGTTTGAATGATTATGTTGGATGATTTAGTCGTTATCTTACATTTATTGATGATATTTTTTGTAGATGTGCTATGTTCTCTTGTCATAGGTATATTTTTGTAGGTAATTGATAGAACTTCATTAATTTTTTAAAAAAATTTTTGGGAATTAATTTAAGAGGTATCTGATATAACTTCATTGACCGTTAAATTTTTGGGAGTTAATTTTCAACAAAAAAAAAAAAATGATATAATCATTTTTTTTTGTTGTTGTCCCTGGGAGTGTGGCAAACTGATAAGTGCAGATGTGATGAAAGGGAAATGATCTTGGGAAATACGTGTTGAGTAGAGTTAATTTTGGGTTAGAGTACTTGCTTACAGATTGGTATGGATTTGTTTAAAGATATCTCCTCTTAGTTTCGTGGAAGACAGTATGTCAGATAGCAGGTGAACTCTGGTCATAATGAACTGTTTCTGTACTGGTTTTAAGTGATGTGTGAATAGCTCTCGCGGCTAGTGTCCGCAGGGATTTTTGAGAGCAGTGTTAAGAGAACAGTAGATTCTCGTGACTGTGTGAACGGGGTGTGTTCCCGTGGGTTCAGTGTGTGCAGGGTTTTTGACTGAGGTGGTCAGCCCTAAGGTGTTTTTTGGATAATGTATGCCTGCGCAGGGCTATAGAGATTTTGTAGGCCTTGATTATTATATATCTGCCGTAGATGCAGTATTTGTGCACTGATGTGAAGTATAGAGATTTTGTAGGCCTTGATTATTATATATCTGCCGTAGATGCAGTATTTGTGCACTGATGTGAAGTATAGAGATTTTGGTAGGCCTTGATTATTATATATCTGCCGTAGATGCAGTATTTGTGCACTGATGTGAAGTATAGAGATTTTGTAGGCCTTGATTATTATATATCTGCCGTAGATGCAGTATTTGTGCACTGATGTGAAGTATAGAGATTATGTAGGCCTTGATTATTATATATCTGCCGTAGATGCAGTATTTGTGCACTGATGTGAAGTATAGAGATTTTGTAGGCCTTGATTATTATATATCTGCCGTAGATGCAGTATTTGTGCACTGATGTGAAGTATAGAGATTTTGTAGGCCTTGATTATTATATATCTGCCGTAGATGCAGTATTTGTGCACTGATGTGAAGTATAGAGATTTTGTAGGCCATGATTATTATATAACTGCCGTAGACGCAGTCTTTGTGCACTGATGTGGAGTAGAGATTTTGTAGGCCATGATTATTATATAACTGCCGTAGACGCAGTCTTTGTGCACTGATGTGAGGAGTAGAGATTTTGTAGGCCAGGATGTGTAAGGGCCGTATGGTGTGTTAACTACATTATGAAGATTCATGTTTCGATGTAACTGTATTCGTCTAGATCTACGTGATGTTATAATTGTAATAAACCATGGTTAAAATATCATCAGACGTTACACCATTCCATGACTTGGTGTGTGCGCTACTGTGAGTGACTGTCCCAAACCACACTCACCTTCTTCACCATAATTGATTACATATAACATTTGGATTCTCCCTCACTAAAAAAAGACCTTTAATTATCAGTTCCTGAGGGTAAATATATGATCTACACATCTTCTGTTCTTTCTAAATCCTGCTTGTTATTTCCTCAGTTTGTGGTCTACTGCTTTTGAGATTCTCTGTATAATTATCCTGCCTAGTATTTTGCTGGGAACTGAGAGAAAAGTGATTCCTCTCCAATTATTGCAGTCTGCAAGATCTCCCTTCTTGGGCAATTAGACAATTATTCCTTTTTTCCACTCTGTTGGTGTTGTCCCTGTTTTCCAGACTTGTGCAAATAGCGGTTCTAATAGTTCTGCTGCTAGCTCTGGGTCTGTCTTAAATAGCTCTGCATTTAAGTTATCATGACCAGGAGCTTTTCCATTCTTTAACCCTTTGATTGCTGTGATGATTTCTTCTTTTCGTGGGATGTCTGTATTCACATCTAGATCATTTTCAGCCTCAGGAGCATTCAATTGTGTTCCTGGTGGTTCCTTATTCAGAGTTTCTCTGAAATGCTCTGCCCATCTTGTTTTCTGTCCCTCTACTGTTGTGATGAGATTTCCTTGCTTATCTCTTACTAATGTAATATTGTTTGCACCTCGTTTTCCACTGATGATTTTAGTTATTTTGTATACTGTGCTTTGTTCATTTCTCAGTGCTGCCTCTTCTGCCTGTCTTGCAAGGTCATCCAGAAATGTCCTTTTGTTAGCACGAGTTTGACGTTTAACTTCCTTGTCCAGCTGACTGTACTGTTCACTATATATTGCCTTTAATCTATGAGACTTAGCTTCTGTTTTCTTTCTTTTCATTTCCTTTCTCTTCGCTATGGTGTTTAGCGTATCTGGTGTTATCCAGTCTTGGCTCTTTCTTTCCTGGAATCCCAAGCATGACTTGCTGCTTTCCTTGTATATTGTTGAGATGGTGTTGAATCTCTGGTCAACATCATCGGTTTCTGTTCTTTCCTGGCTTTTGATAATCTCATATCTTCTCTTTACGTCGTCCACGAAAGCTTTTCTGGTGAGGGGATCCTTCAGTTTCGTGATGTTGTATCTTTTCTGTTTGACTGCAACTGGTCCAGCAGCTGAGTTTCACTTTCAGTCTTGCTACTACTAGGTGATGATCACTTCCCACATCTGCGCCCCTTCTTACTTTGACATCTTGTAGTGCATGTCTCCATCTGCCATTGATCATTATGTGATCTATCTGGTTTCTGTCTTGTCCGTTTGGTGATTCCCATGTTAACTTGTGCACTTCCTTGTGTGGAAAAAGTGTTCCTCCAATGACCAGGTTGTTAATACTGCAGAAGCTTATTGATTTGTCCCCATTCTCATTTGCTGTTCCACTGCCGCATTTCCCCATTACTCTTTCATTATAATTATTGTGTGCTCCCACTTTCGCATTTAGGTCTCCCATTACTATAATGTGAGAGTGTACCTTGGTGTAGTTTCCATTTCTTTTTGTACCTGTTGATAGAACTCATCCTTGATCTCTTCATCGCTGTCGTTTGTTGGTGCATAGCATTGTATAATTGTGGTGTTGGTGAACCTCCCTCTTAGTCTTGCTCTTATCAGTCTGTTGTTGATGGGTTTCCATTCCAGTAAAGACCTTTCCATTCCTTTCTTCAGGATAATGGCTACACCTTCGTTGTGCTGACCATCCTCTCTGCCAGAATAAAGTACTGTTTCCCCTGTAGCTGTTTTTATTCTCCCCCTACCTGTCCATCTGCTCGCGCTTATTCCCAGGATATGTATCTTGTAGTTCCTCATCTCTGCTGTGATTTGTCTCAGCTTTCCTGCCTCATTCATAGTTCTGACGTTCCAAAAACCAATTCTGGTTTCGTGTTGTGTGGTCAGGGCATCCGTTTTCATGCCAGTGGCTTCCTTTCGGCTTTCACCACTGTCAGTCATATGAGCCTGAGACTCAGGATGTCCATCCCGCAGCAAAGTTTTTCCATTTATTGTTGTTTCCGTAACGTGCGATTTTTTTTACATAGACAGGGGTGTCGGCCCTGTGCTAAAACCCCCAACCTGGAGGACCAGAGTACCAGCTTTTCTCTGACCTCTACCCACGCAGACCAGTCTAGTTTGGTTGAACCTACCAGGAGTAAATCTCCCACTGGCATAGCTCTGGGGATTGTCAGGGTTCACAAGCTGCCATACCGCTACAAGGTATAGGTACCATTGATGGCAGATTCTTCTGGTCTGATACAGCACAAAAAAACACATACTGGAGAGAAGCATTACAAGTGTGGTGTTTGTGGAGTAGAGTTTACACATTCTTCTGGTCTGAAACAACACAAAAGAATACATATTGAGAAAATCCTTACAAGTGTGATGTTTGTGGTTTAGGGTTTACACAGTCTTCTCATCTAAAGAAACACAAAAGAATACATACTTGAGAGAAGCATTGCAAGTGTGATGTTTGTGGAGGAGGATTTACACATTTGTTTGCCATGCAGGAACACATAAGAATACAGCCTGGAGAGAAGCCTTACTAGTGTGATGTTTGTGGAGTAGAGTTTACACATTTTTTTCTACCCTGAAGGAACACAAAAGGAGACAAACTGAACAGAAGCCTTTTGAATGTGATGTTTGTGGAGTAAAGTTTACAGTCTTCTGGTCTGATACAACACAAAAAAATACATACTGGAGAGAAGCCTTACAAGTGTGATGTTTGTGGATTAGGGTTTACATAGTCTTCTGGTTGATACAACACAAAAGAATACAAGGAGTCACTTCCATTGTCAATAAGAGTGTCTTCTCCATATCTTCTGATAACTCCACCCCATGTAAACCCTGCTGCACAAACAACACACGTGTAAGGCTTCTCTCCAGTATGTATTCTTTTGTGCTCTTTCAGATAGGAAGAATCTGCAAATCCTACTTGACAAACATCACACTTGTAAAGTCTCTCTTCAGTATGTATTGTGTTTCTTCAGATTAGAAGAATGTGTAAACCCTTCTCCACAAACATGACAGATAAGCCTTACAAGTGTAATGTTTGTGAAGTAGGGTTTACTCATTCTTCTGGTCTGATACGACACAAAGGAATACATACTGGAGAAAAGCCTTACAAGTGTGATGTTTGTGGAGTAAAGTTTACAAGATCTAAACTGAAAGAACACAAAAGAAAACATACTGGAGAGAAGCCTTACAAGTGTGATGTTTGTGGAGTATTGTTTACTCATTCTTCTACTCTGATACAACACAAAAGAATACATACTGGAGAGAAGCATTACAAGTGTGATGTTTGTGGAGTAGTGTTTACTCTGTCTTCTGGTCTGAAACAACACAAAAGAATACATACTGGAAAGAAGCATTACAAGTGTGATGTTTGTGGAGTAGGGTTTACTCTGTCTTCTGGTCTGAAACAACACAAAAGAATACATACTGGAGAGAAGCATTACAAGTGTGATGTTTGTGGAGGAGGGTTTACACATTCTTCTAGTCTGAAGAAACACAATACATACTGAAGAGAGACTTTACAAGTGTGATGTTTGTCAAGTAGGATTTGCAGAGTCTTCTTCCTATCTGAAAGAGTACAAAAGAATACATACTGGAGAGAAGCCTTACACGTATGTTTTTTGTGTAGCAGGGTTTACATGGGGTGGAGTTATCAGAAGATATGGAGAAGACACTCTTATTGATAATGAAAAGCAACTCCTTAGATTCTGCAGAGAGCAGAATCTGATCATTACAAACACAAAGTTCCCCCATAAGCGCATACATGTATACACTAGGTGTGATCCAATAAAGAATGAGAAGTCAGTGATTGACTATGCCATAGTTAAGAAGAGCTGGTTCTAGTATGTCCAGGATGCTAGAGTGTGGAGGGGGCCAGAGATTGGAAGTGGCCACTACTTGTTAACATTTAAAAGAACAACTGAAGTAGCTATTTAGCCTAGGAACTGCCTAACATCATGCAAGAAGCTAAGTAAAATGAACAGGAGAAATGAGCATTAAGACCTACAAGCTGAGAGAGCCAGAATTGAAGACCAGATATCAGGGGCTTATTGCTACAACAGTGAGAAACACACAACAACAACCTGAGGACCTGGAAACACTGGCTGAAATTCAAGGACATCATAAAGACAGCTGCAGCAGAAGCATATAGTGAAGTTTGACTTGGGAACAAGAGAAAGAGGACACCTTTGTGAACAGATGAGGTTAAAGAGAAAATAAGAACGAAGAAAATGGCATGGAAACAATACTTAGGAGCTAAAAACACAGGAAAAACATATAGAGAATATATGATACTCAGAACAGAAGCAAAGAACAAGGTGCTAGCAGCAAAACAGAAGTCCTGGGAAGAATTTGGAGAAAAGCTAGAAAACGGTGTGCAAAAAAACCAGAAATTGTTCTGTACGACAGTGTTTGTGTCCCTATTGGAATGTCTCAGCAGTCTGCTTTGAGCACATCAAGTCAGCTAAGTAATCCAATGTCTCAAGAGACGTTCAATAGACTCTGGCAGTTGTTGCAAAAGGAGGCAGGGTATGCTCTCTGTTGCACTCTAATTTTATGTGAGGAAGGAAAAACAGTGCCCTCTTAAATTTATAAAGAACAAGCAAGTCAAATTGCTTACTGCCCCAAAAGTGGTAATGGAAAGAATATTTTTCAGAACTCCTGGATGGTGAGCAAGGTCAAGCATCAGAAATGATAACCACTGGCACAGAAGAGAACACCAATGGTGATGAAGGTGGCATAAAGATGGAAGAACTGAAGGCAGCACTGGAGAAAATCAAGATGGGCAAAGCTGCAGGACATGATGGCATAACACCAGAAATGGTTAAGTACATGGGAGCAGCAGGTGACCTATTACTCCTAAGGTTCCTACAGGCAGCTTGGTGCAACAAGACCATACCAAAGAATTGGGAGATTGCCATAATAACACTGATTTTTTAAAAGGGTTAACTTTGTTGATGTTGGAAATGCTTTTTGCAGCATGCGCAAGGACAGACTATGGAAAATACTGAGGGCTAATGGAATTTCCATCAGCATTTTTTCCATCATCAAAAGCGTCTATGCTAAGAGAGCTGGAGAGTCACAAGAACAGCTATGCTTTAGACCTATGAAGGAAAATGAAAGAGAGGCCGACCAAAAACAACTTGGCGGAGGACTGTGGAGGCTGAGATGCAAAGAATGAACCAGAGTTGGGGCACTGTACGAAGGATGGCTGCCAACCGAGCAAAGTGGAATCAATTTGTTGTTGCCCTACAAGACGCCACCAGGCGTAATGGCCACTGACTGCTTTGACGGTCGGCGGCTAAGGATCAAAGAAAGAAAGAAAAGACCAAAAGAATGAGTCTTCTTCTTCTTACTCGTTCGCCCTGAAAAGGACGGTGGTTGCGTTGTGTCTGTTTACGCCGTAGCTGTGATATCTGCACCTTTCGGTCGACACATCCGAGTTCAGCACGGCATTTTTTTTGGGACCGGGTTTGCCTTCCCTCTTCGATTCGTACTCGCTCAGCCAGACTGCACTGCTGCAGACTGTTTCCAGGATCACCACGTGGAGGTGGAGTATGGTCTTGGTCAGCTCTGGTTCGCTGACCCTGATGCAAGCAATCAAGCTATGGGTCGCTGACTGCATTCTCTATTGCTACATCTTTTGGTCCCAAAAGAATGAGTAAACCCTACTCCACAAACATCACACTTGTAAGGCTTCTCTCCACTATGTCTCCCTTTGCGTTCCTTCAGGGTAGAAAAATGTGTAAACTCTACTCCACAAACATCACACTTGTAATGCTTCTGTCCAGTATGTATTCTTATGTGTTCCTTCATGGAAAACAAATGTGTAAATCCTCCTCCACAAACATCACACTTGTAAGGCTTCTCTCCAGTATGTATTCTTTTGTGTTGTATCAGACCAGAAGAATGTGTAAACTCTACTCCACAAACATCACACTTGTAAAACTTCTCTCCAGTATGTATTCTTTTGTGTTGTATCAGAACAAAAGAATGAGTAAACAATACTCCACAAACATCACACTTGTAAGGCTTCTCTCCAGTATGTATTCTTTTGTGTCATTTCAGATCAGAAGACTTAATAAACACTCCCCTACAAACATCACACATGTATGGCTTCTCTCCAGTATGTATTCTTTTGTGCTCCTTCAGGTTAGCAGACCTTTTAAACTTTACTCCACAAACATCACACTTGTAAGGCTTCTCACTAGTATGTATTCTTTTGTGTTGTATCAGGCCAGAAGAATAAGTAAACAATACTCCACAAACATCACACATGGAAGGCTTTTCTCCAGTATGTTTTCTTTTGTGCTGTATCAGACCAGAAGACTGTTTAAACAAAACTCCACAAACATCACACTTGTAAGGCTTCTCTCCAGTTGTATTCTTTTGTGTTGTATCAGGCCAGTAGAATGAGTAAACAATACTTCACAAACATCACACTTGTAAAGCTTCTCTCTAGTATGTATTCTTTTGTGTTCTTTCAGTTTAGATCTTGTAAACTTTACACAACAAACATCAGTCTGGTAAGGCTTCTCCCCAGTATGTATTCTTTTGTGTTTATTCAGTTTATAAGATCTTGTAAACTTTACTCTGCAAACATCACACTTGTAAGGCTTTTCCCCAGTATGTATTCCTTTGTGTTGTATCAGACCAGAAGAATGAGTAAACTCTACTTCACAAACATTACACTTGTAAGGCTTGTCTCCAGTATGTATTATTTTGTTTTGTATCAGACCAGAAGACTGTGTAAACATTACTCGACAAACATCACACTTAAAAGGCTTCTCTCCAGTATGTCTCCCTTTGTGTTCCTTTAGGGTAGATAAATGTGTAAACTCTACTCCACAAACATCACACTTGTAATCTTCTCTCCAGTCTGTATTCTTATGTGTTCCTTCATGGCAAACAAATGTGTAAATCCTCCTTCACAAACATCACACTTGTAAGGCTTCTCTCAAGTATGTATTCTTTTGTGTTTCTTTAGATGAGAAGACTGTGTAAGCCCTAAACCACAAACATCACACTTGTAAGGCTTTTCTCAAGTATGTATTCTTTTGTGTTGTTTCAGGCCAGAAGAATAAGTAAATAATACTCCACAAACATCACACATGTAAGGCTTTTCTCCAGTATGTTTTCTTTTGTGTTATATCAGACCAAAAGATTGTTTAAACAAAACTCCACAAACATCACACTTGTAAGGCTTCTCTCCAGTATGTATTCTTTTGTGTTGTATCAGGCCAGAAGAATGAGTAAACAATACTCCACAAACATCACACTTGTAAGGCTTCTCTCCAGTCTGTATTCTTTTGTGTTCTTTTAGGTGATTAGATCTTATAAACTTTGCTCCACAAAAATCACACTTGTAAGGCTTTTCTCCAGTATGTTTTCTTTTGTGTTGTATCAGACTAGAAGACTGTTTAAACAATACTCCACAAACATCACACTTGTAAGGCTTTTCTCCATTATAAATTCTTTTGTGTTTCTTTAGATGAGAAGACTGTGTAAACCCTAAACCACAAACATCACACTTCTAAGGCTTTTCTCCAGTATGTATTCTTTTGTGTTGTATCAGACCAAAAGAATGAGTAAACAATATTCCACTAACATCACACTTGTAAGGCTTCTCTGCAGTATGTATTCTTTTGTTAAAATCAGAAAAAACTTAATAAACACTCCCCTAAAACAAAGATTTCACAAGTATTGACTTCTCTCCAGTAAATGTATTCTTTTTGTTTTTTTTCATGGTTAAAGACCTTTAGACTTTACTCCACAAAAATCACACATGTAAGGCTTCTTTGCATGATGTTTTCTTTTGTGTTCCTTTAGGTTAGAAGACCATGTAAACTCAACTCCACAAACATCACACTTGTAAGGCTTCTCTCCAGTATGTATTCTTTTGTGTTGTATCAGGCCAGAAGAATGAGTAAACAATACTCCACAAATATCACACATGTAAGGCTTTTCTCCAGTATGTTTTCTTTTGTGTTGTATCAGACCAGAAGACTGTTTAAACAAAACTCCACAAACATCACACTTGTAAGGCTTCTCCCAGTATGTATCTTTAGTGTTGTTTCAGGCCAGAAGAATGAGTAAACCAATCTCCACAAACATTGTAAGGCTTTTCTCATATTTTTTCTTTTGTTTGTATCAGATGCATGAAGTACTGTTAAACATTTACTCCTGTAACATCACACTTGTAAATGCTTCTCTCCAGTATGTATTCTTTTTGTTCTTTTAGACGTGATTAATCTTAACCTAAACCGCTCCACAAACCTCACACTTGTAAGGCTTTTCTCCAGTATGTTTTCTTTTGTGTTGTATCAGACTAGAAGACTGTTTAAACAATACTCCACAAACATCACACTTGTAAGGCTTCTCTCCAGTATGTATTCTTTTGTGTTCTTTTAGGTGATTAGATCTCATAAACTTTGCTTCACAAACATCACACTTGTAAGGCTTTTCTCCAGTATGTTTTCTTTTGTGTTGTATCAGACCAGAAGAATCAGTAAACAATACTCCACAAACATCACACTTGTAAGGCTTCTCTCCAGTATGTATTCTTTTGTGTCGTTTCAAATCAGAAGACTTATTAAACCCTAATCCACAAACATCACACTTGTAAGGCTTCTCTCCTGTATGCATTCTTATGTGTTCCTTCATGGCAAACAAATGTTTAAATCCTCCTCCACAAACATCACACTTGTAAGGCTTCTCTCCAGTATGTATTCTTTTGTGTCGTTTCAGTTCATAAGACTTAGTAAACCTTCCTCCACAAACATCACACTTGTAAGGCTTTTCTCCAGTATGTTTTCTTTTGTGTTGTATCAGACCAGAAGAATCAGTAAACAATACTCCACAAACATCACACTTGTAAGGCTTCTCTCCAGTATGTATTCTTTTGTGTCGTTTCAAATCAGAAGACTTATTAAACCCTAATCCACAAACATCACACTTGTAAGGCTTCTCTCCTGTATGTATTCTTATGTGTTCCTTCATGGCAAACAAATGTTTAAATCTTCCTCCACAAACACCACACTTGTAAGGCTTCTCTCCAGTATGTACTCTTTTATGTTTCTTTAGATTAGAAGACTGTGTAAACCCTAATCCACAAATATCACACTTGGAAGGATTCTCTGCAGTATGCATTCTTTTGTGTTGTATCAGACCAGAAGACTGTGTAATTTCTACTCCACAAACATCACACTTGTATTGCTTCTCTCCAGTATATTTTCTTTTTAGTTTTATTGGAGTAGAACACTGTGGTAGCAATATACCACAAACATCATGTTGATAAAAGTTCTTTATGTTTTTACTCTGCATGTCGTTCACAAATCCACAACTTGTATCAACACCATTAAGCTCATTACTTTTCTTTCTGATGTCATCTGACCCACTTTTATTTTGAATTGTGACCCTAAAACAATCAACTCGGGCATCACCAATACGATTGCTGATCTGTCATGACTAGTAATGGGAATCACAGCTACATCAACTTCCCTGTTGTTCCAGACTCATCATCATTGTCATTTGTCAACAATGCAAAACTGGTATAATCATTCTTGCACAATCCTTCCTTGATGTTGATGCCCTGGGGTGGATACAAGATGGCCATCTGAAATTATATGGGATTTAGATAGAAATAAATAACTAAGCAGTCAGTTATTAGATGTCTTAAATTGTGTAGCTTTGTAAAAGACATATAGCTGAATCAAAATTTAAAATTGGGGATAGTAAGCCATTATGGCAGCATTACATTTCATTCTGTCTTCAATATCCATTTGTAAAATAAATAGTTAATTTTCTTTGTTACGTGCACAATTTTTAAAAACAAATCTTTACATTAATATCTCCACAGATTCACTTTGCCTCTAATGAATGTTGCCCAATTTTGCTGTGGACAAAATATGTGGACATGTAATGGTATATTTTTTGATAATTCACGTTACATTTAGTTATCAGAATCATGTCAAGATATCTTGCAAAAAAAGAAAATTATTTTAAAATAAAAAAACTAAAGCAGCTTTAAAAGCAAAGATTTCTTACAAGATTGACATAACAGTGAAATGCAATTTTTTTTGTTTTTTTTAATGGCAAAAGTCTTTAACTGCTCAATGTGAAAAAGTTTAAGGGCAAAGGTTAAATACTCTGCAGTATCAGTGTGATGTGGCTGGTATCAAACAGTACTGGCTACCTGTTCCTTTGACTCTACTGGTTGTGTGGAGAGGGGGAACATGCTGCAGGGACAACAGCTTGATCTCCATATAACTGTGCCCTATAAGTCACCCTATAAGTATCGACCCACCTGGCATAGGGCATGGCTCCAGGGGTTACTTCCAACAGTGAGGAGAGGTTCTTTGATCTCACTGGACAGCTACCAACTGCTTCAAACTGGACAATCCCTAATCAATTAGGTGTTGTCCTGTGATGACTGGCCCAATCCTCTCTTCAATTAGTTTATGAGACATCATTTTTTTTCTTTTTTCCTTCATCTTCAATGCATGATTGTAGCTGGTAAAACATTTATGCGGCAATTTTTATTCTCACTGGTAAAATTCACCCAAACAGCCAGGTACTATTTTTAGATTAACGACCATCATTCTAATCCACGACCCAGTACCGAAACCAGTTAGAGGTATCCAACTGAGTGGCTGGCCTTTGAATAGAGCAAGGACTAACTTTACCGGCTCAGCTAGAAGAAGCCTAAACCCACTATAAGAAACCCCTCACGTGATTTTAACCAACTGTTGAGGTTGAACGCCAGATAACAGCAACAATTAATGCAGAAAAATGTCAACTGAATGCAAAATTCACTTGCATCCTGGAAGGCGAAGGGGCCAGACCTAATCGAAGACTTCTAATTCACCCGTTTAAAGCGCGGTAAAGCCACATGTCTACATTGCAGATTAAAGTCCCAACTCTGAGTAGGAAAGTAACATTTTGTAGAAAAATAGTATTGTGGTGAATTGTGTAGTACCTTGCAAACTCGACGCAATGATCAGTTTAGCATTATTTGTTTTCTTTATGATTGTAGCTAGCTGAATGGTTACAGTGTGATCTTGTGTATTTTATTACCCCATGGGAGAAGTCTGTACAAAATGTTCATATTAATTTTAAATTTATTCTATATTATTTTCTATATTAATTCATCGCATTCTACCTGATGATTAGACATGAGGAAATTAATAATAATAATAATGTTGACATGCCATGCTATAATAATTCATCATAATTTACATAACAATTCAACCAGAGATAAAGTACTATAATAATGTCGTCCGACTGTTCTATAATAATTCATCATAATTTATATGATGATTCGACCAGAGATAAAGTACTTTAAAAGGTCGCCAGACAATTCTATAATAATGTTGTACGACAATTCTATGTTAATTCATCCTATCTGACATGACGGTAAGACAGAGGCGCATAACTAGAATACTGTTGCTGACACTTCTATAAAAATTCATTGTGTTAACATGACGATTAGTGACGAGGTAAAGCATTACAATACTGCTGCTTGGGCAGGGTAAAAATAATAATAAAAGGCTGAAAAGGGGGGAAAGTTCAATTCAAGATAGGGCTCAAGACATACAATGTTAGAGACTAAAATCTGATATGACTTGCAGATAGATGGCTTAGGGAAGGACAGCTTCCTCAAGCTAGAAAACTAATGAAGTCGTATTTGTCTTCAATCTATGGGAGAGCCTTGCACGACAGTCCAATCTCAGATGAAGAATATGGAGTCAAGCACAGAGAAGGCAGATCCACACCATTAGAGACCCACCTGATGCAACATCACAAAGAGACAGGACAACCAACTACGCTTCACTATCAGTTCATTCAATTAGATGTTACATACTGTCTGATGTTTTATCTTCTTTGTAGAAGGGAGGGGGCTCATAAAAATAATATATAAAATAATCCTAGTAATAAGTGAACGAAGGATAATAATAATAGATAACATTGAAGGGGTAGCGTGAGACCAAATATCTCTTAACAAACTATTCCAGACGCTGTTCGAGTTATGAGAATTTACACTCTTGTCTTGTAATCTGCATACTCCAGATCTCAATACAGCACAAACACAAAATTAAGATTATATCAGAGCTGTGTGCTCTCTGTGCTTCTCTATGGTGCGGAATGCTGGAGAGTTAGAGAGAAGGAAATGTCGAAATTGTCCTCTTTTCACACAACATGCCTATGAAAAATTCACCAAATCTTTTGGCCGAATACCATCACCAACCAAAATCTGCTTACTCGAGCAAGCAAGAGGACATGCACACCATCATAGTTGGCAGACGTTGGAGCTGGGTTGGCCATGTCCTCAGAAGAGACCCCGATGCCATCACAAGAACAGCTATGCTTTGGACCCCTGAAGGAAAATGAAAGAGAGGCCAACCAAAGACAACTTGGCGGAGGACTGTGGAGGCTGAAATGCAAAAAATGAACCAGAGTTGGGATACTGTATGAAGGATGGCCACTGACCAAGCAAAGTGGAATCAATTTGATGTTGCCCTACAAGACGCCACTAGGCATGATGGCCACTGACTGCTTTGACAGTCGGCGGCTAAGGATCAAAGAAGAAGAAGAAGACACTCTTGTCTCCCTTCAGTCTGTAGAGAAATCCAACAGGACTTCTTGATCCAGGCACAACTTTATATCTATTATTCCTAAACTACTATAGTTTCTCATCCTTCCTATGCTACGTCACATGACTGACCATTGTTAGCTTTCCCCATTGGATGCATGGGGACTTGGGTCAAACCCAAACTGTGGACAGAAAATTTCATACCAAGCAATAATCACAAAAGAAGTAACAGAGAGAAATAAAATATCCGATTGGAATGTTGGAACATCTGGACTATGTTGACTGGACAATAAAAAAAAACCTGCAGTACATAAATGATGTTAGGAAGACAATCTTATCAGCCACAAATTTAAATAAATTCAGGTGGATATAGTGGCACTTCAGGAAATGCACCTGGCAGGCTCAGGAATGGTGAATAAGAAGAACTATACATTTTATTGGAAAGGGAAAGACCTTAATGAATCTAGAGAACACGAATAAATTTTCAACATTTTGCTATCTAAAATGGTTGAACCAGGTGAGAAGGAATCATAACACCTGATGGCACTCCACGTGCAAACTAGCCTTAGAAGCTAAAGACAAGTTGTATGAGAATCTAGCAGCAGTCATCAAAAGCACACCTAAGCATGAAAAACTTGTTCTCCTTAGTGATTTCAAGGCTAGAGTAGGTGTCGATAATGTTTCATGTCCATCATGCCTGGGCAAGTTTGATTTTGGCAGGATGAATGAAAACAGACAACGGCTCTTGGAGTTGTGTGTCAATCATGATCAACACCAACTTTCAGACAAAACCCTAGCATAAGGTGTAACGGAGACACCCACAATCCAAGAACTGGCACTAACTGGATCTGATTCTTGTCATGAGACCACTTCTCAAGTCTGTGCTGTCCATGTGCTTGTACCATAGTGCAGAACCCTACAGATCTGAAGGCTACGAGAAGCAAAGTCCAACAAACTACTCAACACTGTGCAAATGATTATTGGCTCCAGCTCAGTGACAGCATCCAGACTGTAGCGCAAACAAGCAATACTAGACAAATGTATGGCAGTATAAAGGAAGCCCATGGTCCTCTAAAAAAAAGTAAGACGACACCGCTAAAAATTGTCATTTGGGAGAAACAAACTGATAAAGGTAAATATATAGAGAGGTGGGTCGAGCACTAATCTGAGCTTTACGCTAAAGACAATACCGGCATGCATGGATCCCTTGTTCTCTCCTTACATGACTTGATGACATCGTCCATGAGGAGTATGAAAAGATAAGGTGACAGGATATCACCTTGTCTTACACCAGTGGTGGTCCTGAACTCTTCTGACTTATGGTTTGCTGTCCTCACATAATTTCTGCAAGACTTGTAGAAGCTCTGTATAGCATGAATCAGAGGTGCTGGAATATTCTTCCTTGCCAAACAGTCCCAAAGTTTGCTCCAAGGGACCCTGTCAAATGCCTTTTCCAGATCTATGAAACAAAGATGGATCTCACTCTTATACTCAAGGGCCTTTTCACTCAGCTGTCTGAGTGTGAAGATTAGGTCTTGAGTACTTCGGTTTGCTCGGAATCCGCACTGGACCTCATCCAATTGTGGCTCAGCTAGGCGTCGGAGTCTCTGCTCTAGGATTCTAGAGTAGATTTTTCCAGGGACACTGAGAAGGGATATGCCTCTATGGTTTCCACACTGTCGATTGTCACCCTTTTTGAAAATTGGTGTTATGATGGCGATCTATAAACATTATAGACATTTGGAAAGAAAAAGGACATTAGAGGCCGCGTGAAGCTTTTAAATTAAATCATACATTGTATTGTTATTATACAACAAAGACACACATATTATACATCACAGTAAAGATAAATGAATATAGAGTTAGTATATGAAGGACGTTTAGTGATATTCTACATATAGTAATCAGTGATGAGTAATAATATAAGACCACTTTCAAAGAAAAAAAATAATTTTTAGTCTATTAAAAATGTATTTACCAACCCATGCAATAGACTGAAATATTATCCAGAGTGCTCTAGGGTCTTTTAAAATATCACTAATCCATATATGAATATTATTTACAAGTGTCAGCTTCCTGTGATATTTTGTTAATGTTTTACAGACCATCCAGCGAACCATATAAACATTATACTTACTTACTTACTTACTTAGTCGGTACCCTTCTACCGTGAGGTGTAGAGGTTTGGAAGAGAGAGCGCCAGACTATTCTATCGGCTGTCTTCCTCCTGGCCTGGTTCCATTCTAGTCCTCGGTCCTTCAAAGATTGTCTAATGTTGTCCTCCCAGCGGACTCTGGGTCGTCCTTGGGGTCTGGATCCTTGGCTCTTTGTTTCCCATGCTTGTCGTGGTAGCCGATCTTCTCCCATTCTGCAGACATGGCCAAACCATCTTAGTTGGGACTGTTCTACTTGGGTCTGTAGGGGGTGGCATTTTAGGCCTTGACGTATCGTCTGGTTGCGTACCATGTCTCTTCTTGTTACTTCAACCACCTTCCTCAGATACCTCATTTCTGAGGTTTGGATCTGGCTTTTATGGGTTGTAGTCATTGCCCACGACTCGCATCCATATGTCAAGACTGGGACATAGGTGGAGCGGTATACAGCCATCTTTGTTTTCTTACCAACCTCTCTCTTGCTGAGGAATCCTCGATTTATGGCCTGAAAAAGTCTCCCAGCTGCTGCTTTTCGAGTGGCCAACTCTCTTTGATGCCTCCCTTTCGGTCTATAATAGCTCCGAGGTATTTAAAGTGGTCGACCTGCTCCAGGACCTGTTCTCCCAGCTTAATCTGATGTCTTCTTTCTTCTCGTGATATCACCATGGATTTTGTTTTAGAGCTGCTTATGACCATCCCTCTCTTCTCCAGCTCTTCCTTCCAGACTTGCAGGTTGGATTGGAGATGTGCCCTGATTTAGCAATCAGGGCAACATCATCAGCAAATGCCAGCTCCGAAATATAGACCTGTCTCATCTTCCAGTACCCCACTGAATACTTTCTTGTTCTCTCCTTACATGCCTTGATGACATCGTCCATAAGGAGTATGAAGAGGTAAGGTGATAGGATATCACCTTGTCTTTACACCAGTGGTGGTCCTGAACTCTTCTGACTTATGGTTTGCTGTCCTCACATAATTTCTGCAAGACTTGTAGAAGCTCTGTATAGCATGAATCAGAGGTGCTGGAATATTCTTCCTTGCCAAACAGTCCCAAAGTTTGCTCCAAGGGACCCTGTCAAATGCCTTTTCCAGATCTATGAAACAAAGATGGATCTCACTCTTATACTCAAGGGCCTTTTCACTCAGCTGTCTGAGTGTGAAGATTAGGTCTTGAGTACTTCGGTTTGCTCGGAATCCGCACTGAACCTCATCCAATTGTGGCTCAGCTAGGCGTCGGATGCTCTGCTCTAGGATTCTAGAGTAGATTTTTCCAGGGACACTGAGAAGGGATATGCCTCTATGGTTTCCACACTGTCGATTGTCACCCTTTTTGAAAATTGGTGTTATGATGGCGATCTATAAACATTATAGACATTTGGAAAGAAAAAGGACATTAGAGGCCGCGTGAAGCTTTTAAATTAAATCATACATTGTATTGTTATTATACAACAAAGACACACATATTATACATCACAGTAAAGATAAATGAATATAGAGTTAGTATATGAAGGACGTTTAGTGATATTCTACATATAGTAATCAGTGATGAGTAATAATATAGACCACTTTCAAGAAAAAAATAATTTTAGTCTATTAAAAATGTATTTACCAACCCATGCAATAGACTGAAATATTATCCAGAGTGCTCTAGGGTCTTTTAAAATATCACTAATCCATATATGAATATTATTTACAAGTGTCAGCTTCCTGTGATATTTTGTTAATGTTTTACAGACCATCCAGCGAACCATATAAACATTATACTTACTTACTTACTTACTTAGTCGGTACCCTTCTACCGTGAGGTGTAGAGGTTTGGAAGAGAGAGCGCCAGACTATTCTATCGGCTGTCTTCCTCCTGGCCTGGTTCCATTCTAGTCCTCGGTCCTTCAAAGATTGTCTAATGTTGTCCCCCCAGCGGACTCTGGGTCGTCCTTGGGGTCTGGATCCTTGGCTCTTTGTTTCCCATGCTTGTCGTGGTAGCCGATCTTCTCCCATTCTGCAGACATGGCCAAACCATCTTAGTTGGGACTGTTCTACTTGGGTCTGTAGGGGGTGGCATTTTAGGCCTTGACGTATCGTCTGGTTGCGTACCATGTCTCTTCTTGTTACTTCAACCACCTTCCTCAGATACCTCATTTCTGAGGTTTGGATCTGGCTTTTATGGGTTGTAGTCATTGCCCATGACTCGCATCCATATGTCAAGACTGGGACATAGGTGGAGCGGTATACAGCCATCTTTGTTTTCTTACCAACCTCTCTCTTGCTGAGGAATTCTCGATTTATGGCCTGAAAAAGTCTCCCAGCTGCTGCTTTTCGAGTGGCCAACTCTTCTTTGATGCCTCCCTTTCGGTCTATAATAGCTCCGAGGTATTTAAAGTGGTCGACCTGCTCCAGGACCTGTTCTCCCAGCTTAATCTGATGTCTTCTTTCTTCTCGTGATATCACCATGGATTTTGTTTTAGAGCTGCTTATGACCATCCCTCTCTTCTCCAGCTCTTCCTTCCAGACTTGCAGGTTGGATTGGAGATGTGCCTCTGATTTAGCAATCAGGGCAACATCATCAGCAAATGCCAGCTCTGAAATACAGACCTGTCTCATCTTCCAGTACCCCACTGAATACTTTCTTGTTCTCTCCTTACATGCCTTGATGACATCGTCCATAAGGAGTATGAAGAGGTAAGGTGATAGGATATCACCTTGTCTTACACCAGTGGTGGTCCTGAACTCTTCTGACTTATGGTTTGCTGTCCACACATAATTTCTGCAAGACTTGTAGAAGCTCTGTATAGCATGAATCAGAGGTGCTGGAATATTCTTCCTTGCCAAACAGTCCCAAAGTTTGCTCCAAGGGACCCTGTCAAATGCCTTTTCCAGATCTATGAAACAAAGATGGATCTCACTCTTATACTCAAGGGCCTTTTCACTCAGCTGTCTGAGTGTGAAGATTAGGTCTTGAGTACTTCGGTTTGCTCAGAATCCGCACTGGACCTCATCCAATTGTGGCTCAGCTAGGCGTCGGAGTCTCTGCTCTAGGATTCTAGAGTAGATTTTTCCAGGGACACTGAGAAGGGATATGCCTCTATGGTTTCCACACTGTCGATTGTCACCCTTTTTGAAAATTGGTGTTATGATGGCGATCTATAAACATTATAGACATTTGGAAAGAAAAAGGACATTAGAGGCCGCGTGAAGCTTTTAAATTAAATCATACATTGTATTGTTATTATACAACAAAGACACACATATTATACATCACAGTAAAGATAAATGAATATAGAGTTAGTATATGAAAGACTTTTAGAGATATTCTACATATAGTAATCAGTGATGAGTAATAATATAGACCACTTTCAAGAAAGAAATAATTTTAGTCTATTAAAAATGTATTTACCAACCCATGCAATGGACTGAAATATTATCCCTAGTGCTCTAGGGTCTTTTAAAATATCACTAATCCATATATGAATAGTATTTACAAGTGTCAGCTTCCTGTGATATTTTGTTAATGTTTTACAGACCATCCAGCGAACCATATAAACATTATAGACATTTGGACAGAAAAAGGACATTAGAGGCCGTGTGAAGCTTTTAAATTAAATCATACATTGTATTGTTATTATACAACAAAGACACACATATTATACATCACAGTAAAGATAAATGAATGTAGGGTTAGTATATGAAGGACTTTTAGTGATATTCTATATATAGTAATCAGTTATGAGTAATAATATAGACCACTTTCAAGAAAAAAATAATTTTAGTCTATCAAAAATGTATTTACCAACCCATGCAATGGACTGAAATATTATCCAGAGTGCTCTAGGGTCTTTTAAAATATCACTAATCCATACATGAATATTATTTACAAGTGTCAGCTTCCTGTGATATTTTGTTAATGATTTACAGACCATCCAGCGAACCATAAAAACCTTATAGACATTTGGAAAGAAAAAGGACATTATAGGCCACGTGAAGCTTTTAAATTAAATCATATATTGTAATGTTTTTATACAACACACATATTATACATCACAGTAAAGATAAATGAATGTAGAATTAGAATATGAAGGATGTTAGTGATATTCTACATATTTTATAGACTACTTTTAAATAAAAATTCATTTTAGTGAATGAAAAATGTACTCACCAACCCAAGCATAAAAACTGAAACATTATCTAGAGTGCTCCAGCATCTTTTAGAATAACACTAATCCATATATGAATATTATTTACAAGTGTCATTTTCCTGTGATATTTTGTTAATATTTTACAGACCATCCAGCAGACCGTACTATCATCATTAAAATAAAAAAGAAGATATTCAAGGCCGCGTGAACTTTTAAATTAAATCATATATTGTGTTGATATTACACAACAAAAGACACACAAATTATGTTTAACAGTAAAGATAAATATATTTAGAATTATAATATTGGGGCTTTTAAGTGCTGTTCTTCACATTATATTCAATTATCAGTAATAATGTAAACAATTTTTTAAAAAAAATTCATTTTAGTGAATGAAAAATGTACCCAACAACCCATGCATAAAGACTGAAATATTATCCAAAGTGCTCCATGATTTTTTTTAAATAACACTAATCCATATATAAATATTAATTACAAGTTTTAGCTTTCTGTGATATTTTGTTAATGTTTTACAGACCATCCAGCAGACCATACCATCATCATTAAAATAAAAAAGAAGATATTCAAGGCTGCGTCAACTTTTAAATTAAATCATACATTGTGTTGATATTACACAACAAAAGAAACACAAATTATGTTTCACAGTAAAGATCAATATATTTAGAATTATAATATTGGGGCTTTTAAGTGCTATTCTTCATATTATATTCAATTATCAGTAATAATGTAAATAATTTTTAAAAAAAATTTCATTTTAGTGAATGAAAAATGTACCCACCAACCCATGCATAAAGACTGAAATATTATCCAAAGTGCTCCATGGTTTTTTTTTTTTTAAAATAACACTAATTCATATATGAACATTAATTACAAGTTTCAGCTTTCTGTGATGTTTTGTTAATGTCATCAGTAAACAATGTCCTATAGCAGTCAAAAGGAGATGATGCCTCACTAAGACCTAAGTCATCCTGTACTCCTGGTTTGCGACCATATTTGGGAAGAAATCTGAATGCGTTTTGGGTCTCTGTAATACTGATGTTTGGTACTGAAATCCATTCATTACTAATTGCCCCTTGTTGCTCCTTGGTACTAATGCTTTTCCCCCTTTTTGTCAATGATTTGGTCAAAACTTGTTGTTGTTTTGTAGCACTAGGGCCTGGCTGTGACCACGCCCCCTCCTCATTAGAACTAGCTTCTTCGTTAAGTTCAAAATCGAAATCATCATTTTCACTTTTGAAATCATCATTCTCGCTAAACTGGTCAAAGATACACAGTTCCCTAGCTTTTTCTACAGATAAAAAAACCTACGTTTTGATAAACATGATGTGGTTGGTTCGCTAGACATTGTCTGTATAAACAACAATAATCACCGATCAAAAGCTGACAGATTTACCGTTTTTTCACAGTGAAATTAGCTAGAACAAGCGTGTTTCCGAATCACAACTCAAAGATAGCGCTCTTCCGAATAAAAAAAGAGTAACTTCCGTTATGTTAAAATACCAAATTACGAAAATACGGAACACATTTCACGGAACACAAAAGTGACGTTGCCATCGTCATTTTGGCTTCTAGGGGTTTTGCGGATGTATGCTACCAGCGTCGTTTTGGCCTCTAAGAGTTAATTTGGTGTAGATGCTAAGAATGGCATTAGTATTTGAATTTGTACCTGATGTGATATGGGAAGAGCAAGTTATAAAAAATGAAAGGATGTACAGGAGAGGAACAAACCAGATGATGTTTATTGCTGTTAATGTTAATATAAACTCTGTGTCACTGAAATGATGTCCTTACTTACTATGATTGTATAACGGTGACATCTGATGACTGACTGGTCTGACATCTGTGCTAGTCAGCTACAAGTCTAGCCAGATACTAGCCAAGGCTCATATGATGTTTCAGGTTCCATGAAATAACTCGAACCAGACTGTCAAGTGTCAGAAGCCGGTGTTGTTCATCAGAGGCAATCCCTCAAAAGTGCAGGACCCCAAAGAGTGAACAACAGCTGGTCATTGATATCCCTAGTGCTGGGTCTACCAATACTGATAGCTACAAAAGACAGTCCCGTGTCAGCAGTGTCAAGATACACAGATAAGTGTCATTTAAGACATTGACCACCCATATATGAAGAAACAGCCAATATCATTCAAACAAATAGATAATTCAGTCAATTGATGACAGTTATGAGGAAAGTCAGAGGACTAAGAACAGTGATACAGTTAAAGTGATTGCAGTTTTCAGTAATTTTCTTATTCAAGATCTTGAAGTCTAAACAGACAATAATAGTAATTGTGTGAATATTTTTTATATATTTAATGCTCTTCTCCAACTAGCAGAAATAGAATATTAGTGTACATATTAAAATATTTTAACTGTACCTGAGGAATTATTCACTTCTTACATTTGTGGTTAAAGTGAATGTTCATTTTATTTATTCCCTAGACATTATTAAGTAATCATAAGATAGTCACAGGGAGGAGACACCCTAAATCCTGGTACAACATCTTACCAACTGGCCAGGGTTTTCACAGTCTGACTATTTCTATGATATCCATACACCAGTGCTTATTTCTAAGACTGGGGTATTACTTGTAAAACCAGAACTCTTTACTGGCATAGTATAATCTTACATAAATAAATACTTTTAAATACCTCCCGCTACAGTGGGGTCTCGTCTGCGGGATATCTTTGATATTCCAGAGCCAACTTTCTATTTCTGCTGTGTAGGAAATTTTTTTTGTAAAATTTTTTGGAAAGAGTAAACAAAGTAGGAAATAAAATATTTTTAGGAGTACCATTGAGTACAGATAAGAAAGCTGTTTCATATATGGTGAAGTCAGTTTAATTAACTTTAATTTTAATTAAGTTAATTATATTGTAGTAATTTAGTTTGAGTAAGACAGCTTGCCCTACTAGACTACAGATACATCATGGCTGACTTGGTCAAGTTTAGGTCTGCCACATTGCAGGTGGGAAAAGAGCTTGGCATGAGTGGTGATGCTCTGGTCCAGTATGTCATGACAGAATGTGAAAAGTTAATGGACAGAGAAGAAAAGAAATTGGAAGCAGAAAGAGCCCAGAAATTTGAAGCAGAGAGAGAAGCTAAGAAATTGGATGCAGAGAGAGAAGCCAAGAAATTGGAAGCAGAGAGAGAAGCCAAGAAATTAGAAGTTGAAGCAGAGAGAGAAGCCAAGAAATTGGAAGCTGAGAGAGAAGAAAGGAGGTTACAAGCAGAGGCTGAGAGAGAAGAAAGGAGGTTACAAGCAGAGAGAGACCATGAGCTGAAAATGAGACAGATTGAACTTGAACTTCAGGCTGGGACTAGCACCCATGGTAATAGCTCACCTCATTCTGCAAATAGCTCTTTTCAGAACATGGCAAATGGAGCCATGAGTTTCCACCTAGATCCATTTGTTGAAAAGGACGCAATTGAGTCATACCGGGATAGGTATGAAAGGCTAGTGTAGCCTCTACATATGGACTGGAAAAGGAAAAATGGAGTTTAAAGTTATCTCAGGGATTGAGAGGTATTGCATATGATGTGTTTCTGAAACTCCCCAAAGAAGATCAGGAAAATTATGAAATACTAAAGCAAGCCTTACTTATTCGGTATGAAAAGAACTCAGAGGCATATAGGAAGAAATTTAGAACTTCTAAACCTCTGCCTGGAGAAACATATAACCAGTTCTCAGCTAGACTAGAAACGTATTTGTTGAAATGGAGTAGTTTAGGTAAGTATCAGAAAACCTATGAGGATCTGAAAGAAACGGTTATGTTAGAGCAAGTGAAAGATTCCATGCCTCAAGAAATGAGGAAATTCCTTATGGAACAAGGAGCAGAGAGGCTGGAAGACATTTTGAAATGTGCAGAGAGATACCAAGCAGCTCAAGCTGAACTGGTAGGAACGAACAAAAAGCAAGTAGAAGGATATAAGCCACCACCACACAATACCAAGTTTGACCAAAAGGACCAACCGCACAGAAATAAGCCAAGATTTGATAATCAGGACAAAAACCCTCAGACTCAGAAAAAGAAACCCTATAAACAGGGAGATAAGTGGTGCAAAATTTGTAAGATGAGCAACCACAACACTGATGAATGTGGGAGGAAAAATCCCCTTTATCATGCTGCATGTCTACAGGTGAGGACTTCTGATAGGATGGAACTGACTGTGAGTCAGAATAGCCTCCATCACCCACCTACACAGGAGATAGTGACTGTGAATGGCAAACATGTCACAGGAATGTATGACACAGGTTTGTCCTATGATGCAGTCGTGTGTGCATCTCTGGTGCACCCTGAACAAATCACCACAGAAACAGTGGATATTCAAGGGCCACTCAAGGGAGCACTACCCCTAACTTTACTCATAGCAAAGATTCAAGTCAGTTGTCGCTATGGGGACGGGGAAATAAATGCAGCAGTACTAGATGATCCCTTTTACCCCCTGATGTTGGGGCGTAAATATGTTTTCTTGGGAGACCCTGTAAAACCTATAGTTATGACAGGAATCCAGACTAGGTCTGACTCCAGAAACATAGAGAGGGACACCAAATTAAAATTTCATTCGACTAAAATGAAACGGACTCAAGAAGCAGACAGAACATTGAAGCTTTGTTTTTGCAAATTGTCAAAAACACATAACACTCCAAGGAAAGAACATTTCTATTTGGAACATGGACTCTTGCACAGGAAAGCTGGCAGAGGGACGAAACTTATGGTCAAATTGTTGTACCATCCACCTATAGAAATAAGGTTATAGGCTGGGGGCACATAACAACTTTGAGTGAACACCTGGGTAATGGTGCCACAAAACAAAGAATAGCTACCCAGTACTACTGGCCGGGTATTACGGAAGACATTAATCGGTATGTAAATTCCTGTCCAGAGTGCACCCATGTAGATTCAGAAAGTCAACGGAAGAGTCTTCATCAAAAGTCTACAAGAAAATCAGCAATCATGGGTACTTCCGAGATTTGCACTGGAGGGGAAAGGAAACATCCCACACAGGTTAAATTGCAGTCTGAATCCCATGCGCTGGTAAAAACGAACAAATCACGTAGCCAAAATCAAACACCTACGAATTTGCGAGGGAAAACCTCAACCAACTATCAACAAAAAGAGGGCGGTAAACTTCAGGGGAAAGCTACCAACCCTGTTTCACCAGCAGTAAGGGCCTAGATGAAAAGCCAAACTGGAAAACGAGAGATAGTAAAGGATGAATATATTCCTGGAAAACAGAATGTGGGCACAGATTTTCTCAGTCGCCATCCCACAGAGCTAGAGCAAGATAGAAGGAAGGAACACTAACCTCGGAATGGTCGATTTGCAACAGTATTGTACCCAATAGTTAAGCTAGATATCATCCAGCTTAAAATATTGGGGAGCAATGTTGCAAAATTGGTTTCAATACATTGCAAACGCGGCTTTACATAGTTGTATAGACCATTCACCGATCGATTGTCTAGAGCCAGCCGCTTGCAAAATGGCGGTGTATCTGCAAAATGTAGAGAAGACCTCGGCTATCGACAATGATAAATAAGAGCTAAATGGAATCTTTGGGAGAAAGATATCACCTTTTATTCCAGGAGAGGATTGTGTATAACTGTATATAAGGAAAAACAGTAGGAAGTTAACATTTACGGAGATATATGCATATTACGGCTGTCTACAGTTAAGCCGAAAGCCTGTAAACCCACTTCTGTTCTAAATATTTAAATCAATAAATACCAGTTTGGGAAATTACATGGATAGAAAGAAAGAGATATATCGGCTGTATAAAACAAGATAAGATGGAACAGTATGGATAATATATAAGGCGAGGATGAGAGAGGGAAAGTTTCAGTCAACGCACAGATCGGATGAAATCGCTGTTTCGGAAAGAAATTTCAGCCGAGTCTTAAGCTGTGACATCAGAGCTCTCCGATACGTCCGCCATAGTCTTATATATATCGGATCGGTAAACTGGAAGGCGACACAATGAGAAAGGTTTGAGACAGACTGGAGGCAGAGTTTTGCCACTACCCATATACCATATGAATTGTAAGCGGATCGCCAGAACAATTTTTCAGTCCAGTATCTGAAGTCTGAGGGTAAGCGAAATTATGATAACTACCGTGTATAATATTTTTTATTTCAGGTTCATGTAGACTTCACAAAATATGCACGTAGAATATTCTTTGATATAATGTATTGTGATTTTTAATATGATTTAAACATATGCTATGTGGATGATTATGGCTTGTACAAAAACAAATCACAACTAGCCCCACAACCAAATGAAGATAATATTTATCATATTAAATGCTGTATCTCGTACAAAGATAAAGGCAGTCACATGGCAGAGACTGTCATAGGCAAATGAAGTGTTAGAAACTTCATCATGGAATATACCGCTTTTACGAGGTTAGGTGACTAGTTCCCTCCCTCGATGCCTTTTCCTTCCCTAGTTCGAGCGCACAACTGAGTGCCCATTTACAGCTGGTAAACTGGAGTGTTCCACAGCCAGGTTTCAATTCCAAAACTATGTAATTGTACTACCGAAGAAAGCAACTTGATAGCTTGGTCACTCACTTTATCTATTTGTGTATTAATTTGGTGTAGATGCTAAGAATGGCATTAGTATTTGAATTTGTACCTGATGTGATTTGGGAAGAGCAAGTTATAGAAAATGAAAGGATGTACAGGAGAGGAACAAACCAGATGATGTTTATTGCTGTTAATGTTAATATAAACTCTGTGTCACTGAAATGATGTCCTTACTTACTATGATTGTATAACGGTGACATCTGATGACTGACTGGTCTGACATCTGTGCTAGTCAGCTACAAGTCTAGCCAGATACTAGCCAAGGCTCATATGATGTTTCAGGTTCCATGAAATAACTCGAACCAGACTGTCAAGTGTCAGAAGCCGGTGTTGTTCATCAGAGGCAATCCCACAAAAGTGCAGGACCCCAAAGAGTGAACGACAGCTGGTCATTGATATCCCTAGTGCTGGGTCTACCAATACTGATAGCTACAAAAGACAGTCCCGTGTCAGCAGTGTCAAGATACACAGATAAGTGTCATTTAAGACACTGACCACCCATATATGAAGAAACAGCCAATATCATTCAAACAAACAGATAATTCAGTCAATTGATGACAGTTATGAGGAAAGTCAGAGGACTAAGAACAGTGATACAGTTAAAGTGATTGCAGTTTTCAGTAATTTTCTTATTCAAGATCTTGAAGTCTAAACAGACAATAATAGTAATTGAGTGAATATTTTTTACATATTTAATGCTCTTCTCCAACTAGCAGAAATAGAATATTAGTGTACATATTAAACTATTTTAACTGTACCTGAGGAATTATTCACTTCTTACATTTGTGGTTAAAGTGAATGTTCATTTTATTTATTCCCTAGACATTATTAAGTAATCATAAGATAGTCACAGGGAGGAGACACCTTAAATCCTGGTACAACATCTTACCAACTGGCCAGGGTTTTCACAGTCTGACTATTTCTATGATATCCATACACCAGTGCTTATTTCTAAGACTGGGGTATTACTTGTAAAACCAGAACTCTTTACTGACATACTCTTACATAAATAAATACTTTTAAATACCTCTCGCTACAGTGGAGACAACCAAACACAAACCAACAGACAGCAACCAGAAACTAATGTCATAGTATCTCTTGTATAATGATGAAGCAAAACAACTTCCATGTAAAAGACAACAACATTAAGGGGGATACCAGAGGAATCACCTCGTCTAGTTTGGAGCATCATGTGCTACAGGTGATACCCAATCATCATCAAGCTAATGTTAGCAAATTCAGAATAAAGGATAATTAATCATAGCAGCTTGGAATGTCAGGATACTAATGCAAAATTAGTTAACATCAAGATGGAAATGGAAAGAATGAATGTAAATGTATTAGGGCTATGTGAAAAGCAATATACCAGAACAGGTGAAATATATTTTGACAACTACAAAATAACACATGAAAGAGGAGTAGGTATAATATAGGATGCTGAGACAACAAGAACAGTAAAGTGATTTTGGGCAATATCAGATCGAGTCCTGTTAGTTCAAATGAGGAGCACACCAATTGGTATCACTTTGGTACAAATATATGCCCCAATAGCAATTGGCACAGAAAAAGAAATTGACACATTTTACAATGAACTTGATATGGTAATGACTCAGTGTAAATCTCACAACTGTTATACTTGGAGACTTCAATGCAAAAGATGGAAATGAAAAAGTTGATGATGTGACTGGTGGTTATGGTCTGATAAAAATAAATGAGAGAGAGAGAGATGACAAACTGACAGAGTGGGCAAGAATGCATGATATAATAGTAAGAAACACTTGGTTTAAACAGCATCCTAGATGCCTCTGGTTGTGAAAGAATCCAAGGAACAATGCTCATAATCAGATTGACTACATACTAATCTACAGGAGATTTAGAAACAGTTTGAAATCTGCGAAAACTAGGCCAAGAGCAGACTGCAACAGTTACCGTGTACCAGGAATAATAAAACTTAGAACAAAAGTAAAAATGTAAAGCGAGCATCAAACAACATCAAGTTAAACTTAGCCTTAATTAAATCAGATAAGGAAATAAGTAAATACACAACATTACAATATAGAATAGGTACAATGAAATAGAAAAAATACAGAGTATAGATGAACAGTAGAAAATGCTAAAGAAATCAATACATCAAAATAAATAGTACCAGAAGTAATTAGGACTGCAAAGAAGAAGTGGATGGCAAATGAAATTTTAAAACTGATACACATGGAAATAAGGAAATAGTAAACAAATGTAAAACAGCAAAAGAAGCATGGCTAAACCAGAAGTACAGAGAGCTTGAAGTACAACACAGAAATGGGGTAACAGGTGGAAGGACGCATACAGTCACTGGCTGTTTGAAATCAAAAGAAACAGCACTGTTAATGAGTCATGAGAACATGATAGAAAGGTGGACAGGGAGCTGTATGATGATTGTCAGGAAAACTATTTATACTGTGGATTTAACACATGGCACTTATATAATCTTTGGCTCATCATCTAAGGATATGACCACAGCATACAATAGCTGACAATAATCAAACATAACACCTTTAACAGGTAAGTTCCCTTTTAATGGTACACTGCACAAAATGAAGCCCCACGTGGCTCATAATACATATGAAATACACTGACCATAAATGCCAATACAGCTTGCGCTACTAACAACTTAATATATCAGTATCATACCAACTGGTATGGCCATCCTGAATGGACATCACAATGACTTTCACTCACCGGCAAAATTATGTACTATGATCAGGCAAAACTATATCACAAATGACTCAACATCACCGGCCTAAAGAAATGCCACTAGACGATATAATATCACTCTAGAATTATGCAAAATAATCAAAACCGCATGAAGAACAGGCAAGCACTAAATCTGAACAATAATGGCAAACTCATCCCAGCAAAAACACTGATAGGGAACATAAAGACGACCTATCACAGTCGATGGCCAGAAGTCAACTGACTTTTTGCGCCAGAATTGGTTTCTACTTTCCTTCCGGTCAGCTGACCAAATGGGTTTTTCATTATATCAATGTTCCACTCACAGCGTGACCAACCTTATATTTCGGTGAACATCTGTACTGTGACAATGATGAAAGACCAAATTTGAATGACCAGGACAGTTGTGAATGACTTCCAAAACTTGTGACAGTGGTAGAGGATGCCAAGTGCCACATGAAGAAATACAAAGTGCCTGGACCAGATAATGTAACAGTAGAGGAAATGGAAGCTCTGGGAGAAAGTAGAAATGATGATAAAACTCTTAAATGACATCTACAACAGTGGTCAAATACCTGATGATCTGCTAAAATTAATATTCATAGAGAAAAAATTATCAGGAATGGTAGAAATGTGGATGATTATAGTGAATGACAGTCATTTAGTGTTGATAGGGTCGACTTTGCAAGCATAGTGCGGGGCTTTGAGATTAACACAAGGGTCAAGGTTAGTACAATCAGTTGTCTCCCTGGTCAAACATCTGATGCTGGGTGCCTCTAAATCCCAGCATCTGGATGTCCCCAACTCTAATTCACAGGATTTAAGGTGCTTGAAATCCTCCTATTGTGGTGGAGCCCCAGCCCATGTACACTGGTTGAGGATACCAAAGGCCCTCTCCATGTACGGGTGATAACACTGACAATAAGTTAAGTTAGTTGCTTATCCTTTACAGGATGTGGCAATCAACCCCAGCTTTTATTGGCTGTTTGTTTGTGATTTTTCTAGGCAATTTTTTTCATTCAGTAGTTTGCCATTGCTTTCTGAACGGTACGACGCTTATACCATTGTTAAAAATCCACACAAAGTGATTTGCTACCAAACCGCCTGCAGCAGGTTTCGAACCTGGTATATCTGGATTATGAAGTTGCGTTCATATCCATTAGGCCACAGACACCGACACACTGACAATATTAATAATAATGACAATCTTGGTACTACTTAAGAAAAAAAAAAAATAAACAAAAATAATAATTAATAAACAAAAAAATAACAAACCATAAAAAAATAAAGAACCACACATTAAGAAAAAATATTCAATAAAGTAACAAAAAAACTGGCCTTAAAAAACAACAAATTCTAATATAATTTGACACCAGCAATAGCAAACTATTATAAATGACAATAGAAAACTCATTATAGCACAAAACTGAAAATAAAATGACATTAAATACTCTAATTATAACCAACAATTAGGTTGAACAGAGTAGACCAAGATGGTGTACAAGCAGAAGCAATAAGGTCAGCTGTTACTAGCACCCTCTCCACTCATCACCTAAAAAACAATTTATTCTCCCAGCATAATATGATGCCATTTTCCTACTCTTGAGATCACCATGGTTTTAGGTTTTGGGCTGCTGATAACCATCCCTCTCTTTTCCAGTTCTTCCTTCCAGACTCACAGGTTGGATTAACTCCAACAGTCTCAGCCATGTTGATTCATCCATTGTAGTGTCATTATCTAGCAGGTGATCATTAATTGCCCTTAGTATCTCTCTCTTATCCATGTCCAGTGTCCTCACTATGGATGCTTTCAAAGTCAGTCTGTCAGCTCTCTCATTGCCACATACACCTGCATGACTAGTTCTAAACTAATTTTATTGTAATTTTTTTTTAATTGGTATGTTCTGAATCTGGAAGTAGGTAATGGCAAATGGAACTGTTATATTACTGACTGTGCATCAGTAAAGAAAGCACTTTGTCTCTCTGTGTTTTCTTCTGTCATTATAATGTTTGCTGCAGTTTTCAAGGCCTCTGCCTCTGCTATGAAGTTACTTGAGAATTGCCCTGTTGCCACTGACAGCTTTTTCTATGCATCAGAACTTTAGGTCAGATAGACACTTCCACCTCCATTTTCTGTTGCATTTGTTGCTAATCTATCAGTGTATGCATGTGTCCAGGTGTTGGGTGGGTATTGTTTCTCTATGTATTTTGTCACTATCTACTTTCTCTCTGATGCAAGCCAGCTCTTTTTTCTTTCAATTCCAGGAATGTTTTCTATCAGTTCAGGAAAACGATGTTGTTTCCAAACTGAAAGCTTGTGTGCAGTGTAGATAATATATAATAGTTAATAGCTGATATTGCATTTTTGGAAACTGCTCTCTGTTACCAACAGATTACTGGTGACAATGTATATAGTTATTATAATATTTATCTGTCTGAGGGAAGATATTTGTTTTTAGAATCAGGATGTTTTCCTGGCCAAAGATATATCACCCATGATTGATTGATACTTTTGTTATATGGGTTATCTCCCCTGGAGATCGAAATTGGCATATGAATCCAGATTTCGTTAGTCTGTGCCTTGTTAACCCAGAAAACAGATTGTTCTTGCTTAGGTTTATGCAGGAATGTTTATGGTCCGAGTCTATGTTTACTTGTTTACTCTGTGTCTATTTCAGACGATTCGGTCTTATATCGTGTTATCTTTGTATGTCTGTGTCGGACTATTTTCCTTGT
This sequence comes from Oreohelix idahoensis, assembly GCA_024509875.1. Taxonomy (NCBI): domain Eukaryota; kingdom Metazoa; phylum Mollusca; class Gastropoda; order Stylommatophora; family Oreohelicidae; genus Oreohelix; species Oreohelix idahoensis. The sequence continues at coordinate 9,025 of JAMPIV010001765.1, read as the reverse complement.
ACTGTACTTTGGGGTCAGGCACTTTCGGCGCATGAAGATACGTTAGGGAGTTCTTCCGTGATGAAGGAGCCTGGCGGGATGTCATGTCTTTAGACCTGTCCAAAGTTTGTGATCTCTTCGATTTATTATGGGGACGAAGATAGTTTCTTCTAGGATTGTTAAGTCTATGAGTTCCCCAGTGTTGATTCAGTAACGCCAGGAGAGCGTTTGTGTTTGCTAGTGTATTTCCTATGCCAAGGTAAAAGAACTGTTCACTGAACTTGATAAGAATAGAACTGGTGTAAGGGACGTAAATCTGGGTATATTAGTAACCAAGATAGATTCTGAGTTGGAGCACTTGTTTGCTTGTAGCTATTGAATTGTTTTGAAAATATCTCATGGTAGTTTCGAGAGACAGATTACAGATAGCGTGGAAAAACGCTGATCATCTCAAAGTGTGAGATATATTTAAAACAATACTGGCCACCACTGTTGCACCCCCGTAACTTTTGGTGAAAACCCGGGGCATCATGCGTGAAGATGATGATCATAATATATGGCCTAGAGTACTCATATTAAACTCAGCGCTATAAAGAATCCTGCACTCAGCAGCTATCATGATTCATGGCCTAAAGTACTCTTATTAAACTCAGCACTATAAAGAATCCTGCACTCAGCAGTTATCATGATTCATGGCCTAAAGTACTCTTATTAAACTCAGCACTATAAAGAATACTGCACTCAGCAGTTATCATGATTCATGGCCTAAAGTACTCTTATTAAACTCAGCACTATAAAGAATCCTGCACTCAGCAGCTATCATGATTCATGGCCTAAAGTACTCTTATTAAACTCAGCACTATAAAGAATCCTGCACTCAGCAGCTATCATGATTCATGGCCTAAAGTACTCTTATTAAACTCAGCACTATAAAGAATCCTGCACTCAGCAGCTATCATGATTCATGGCCTTTAAAGATTGCACACTGCAGTTATAAACATTTCCACAATAATTCCAAACTGCAGTTTCATACTACGCTGTACCCACAGCGAAAAATCCGTCGACATTTTAAATTCAGCACTGTACAGGCATTTCACACTTCCCAAAAACACTGTCTTGACCTTACCCGGTCAAAACACCCGGAACACTCTCCCCAGATAACACAATCGTTCCGCTCAAAAGCAGTCACGAGACTTCCTCACGGTCAACACAACTCAGTCAATCAATCATCTGCGGCCTAGCCGCGAGCTATTCTCACTCCGCTCAAACATTACAGAATAAATATATCTCACACTTTGAGATGATCAGCGTTTTTCCACGCTATCTGTAATCTGTCTCTCGAAACTACCATGAGATATTTTCAAAACAATTCAATAGCTACAAGCAAACAAGTGCTCCAACTCAGAATCTATCTTGGTTACTAATATACCCAGATTTACGTCCCTTACACCAGTTCTATTCTTATCAGAACTCTTTCATTCCTAGGCTCAAATGGGCAGACGTCTATATGAATTTACCTATGTCTATATGTCGGGACGACATGTTATCTAGCAGCACTGAATATGTTTATATGCAGCAATTATGAGGACAGAATATGCTGATACTTGTAGAAAATATTTGTGTTCATGAACTGAACCTTTATTGAAGCTTCATTATGCATCGTTATCGTGAGTGATGCTCACAGGACCAGAAGCCATTTTGGAATCCTATTTATTGTCGATCATCAATCAGAGAACAGGGATGCCCCCTTATTATCAGGTGATGATAAAGAGATCACACTTATGAAAGGAAAACTTACTATTGGTGATTTAACCTTTTCTCAGGAAATATTTGCTGAACTTTTCCTAAAGGAATCTTTGCTAGAAAAAGGTTCGGTCTAGGAGTCATATATGAACATTGTTTATTAACTGACATGATCGGTCAGTAAGGCCTGATGAATATATGTATAAATTATGGAACTCTGAATGCTTGTCTACTGGCGTTCCATTGTGATTTTCTTCAACATGAATGCCAACTTATTATTTTAGACCATTGATCAACAGTATGACGATATGTGTCAACATGTTTTTCCAGTAACTGTACCTGTACTGTCCAATTGTGTGCGTCAAATTAAACTGATGAAACATCCACAGTAGTCTGCATCAGTAACTTCTAGATACGTATGAATGAGTGTTTGAACCTTCAGTCAACTCCACAGAACAGTCCACACATTCGCGTATTGACATTCACTTTAACACTCATGATCAACATTACATCCTTGTCGGGGCCTCAATACGTTTGGAACAAGGTGACCTGTATACCTGACACTGTGCCCGGTTATTAGAGTTGATCAGTTACACCAATATACTTGTATCAACATGGTGTTCAAGATAAACAGTCCAAATACACCTTTACAACGTGCACTGATAAAATACACAGTTACAGTGTGATGGCCAGATTTCTGGGTTTAACCTGCACAGTGGTCATTGTCAGAAGTTAACAGCTACTGATACCAGTTCGTTTCCCTGACGCCTGATACAACACACCAGCAGTGGTAGTCTACACTTGATTGACAGTTCCTCACATGACCTATGAAGCGAATACTGAATCTAGGTCAACGCTTGTTGACATTTTTCGTTGGACATCACAGCAAGTTTCTAACATACGTTTAACTTTTTTGGAAAAATGCAGTGCAAGTAGGAAGTCCTGCATGTGTTAGTTAATAGAACCATCAACGTTGGAGCTTCTTGAACTCTATATATTGAACTTTGTAATAAGTTTAGTGCAAAACTTTAGTATTTATTAAAGTGGCAGTTTATTTTTAGTACAGTAGAAACTTTGCCATTACAGCTGAACCTTCTGAACAACACATTCCATTTATATGATGATATGTATTTATGTTTAAATGTTATATATTATTTGTGTGTCTATATTGTGGGCGGTTGGTGAGGTGACTAATATAGGGTATACCAAGTCATATAGGTCCTATATTAGTGTTCTGTAGGGAGCAATTTTCTTAATTGAAAATTTGCACGCTATATCTGTTGCTATTTTTGTTAGCTGTGATGATCTGTCCCATCGTTGTTTTTGTAATATTTTTTCTGTTCTTTAGTTTTGTTTTGATTTGTTTGTATTTGTAGGTCTACCCTTTCCTAAAATTTAGTTCTATACACCTTTATATTTATACACTGTGACGTCATTTGTGTTGTTTATTTCATCGTGGTTGTCATCACAGGTTCTGTGATTATTTTCTTCAGTTTTTCAATTTAACTTAGTTGATTTCTGCGAATGTTTTCATGTTGTCTTTTATAATTATTTTGTTGTGTTCTTGATCGACATACACTATATGAAATATATTTGATCATACACTACTAGCTGTGTAGTGAACTTATGAGAAATAATCAACTGATGATTAATTGCTATTATTAGAGGTACACAGTTGATTATACAAGACCTTATTTAAAGGCTTGTTTCCCACAGAGATTGTGATAAAGGGAGCTGGTTATTCAAGCTATTAAGAGCTTGTTTCCATTTATTTGGAGATAGATTTCATTATTGCTATTTCACATATCTAGTCACATATTGGTATACATTATGTCGACTTTAGATTACTTCATTGAGTTAGGGAAATCCCTAGGCAAGACTGGAGATAAGTTAGAGGAGTATGCTACCAGTCAATATGAAAAAGCACAAAAGGCGGAAGAGAGAAAACAAAAAGCCGAGGATAAAAGAATGGAATTAGAATTTGAGCAAAAGAAATTGCAGATGCAAGTAGACGAAAGGAGATTCCAAATGGAAATGGAAAAACAAAATAAAGAAGCTGAGGCTGAACAAAAGAGATTAGACAGAGAAGCTGAGGCTGAACAAAAGAGATTAGACAAAGAAGCTGAACAAAAGAGATTAGACAGAGAAGCTGAGGCTGAACAAAAGAGATTAGACAGAGAAGCTGAAGCCGAGGAGAGAAAGGCAAAAAGAGAACATGAGAAAAAACTGTTAGCATTTGAGTTAGAAAAATTTAAATTAACAAACATGGGTAATATGAATCAGTCATCTGGTGGTAATGGTAAACCCTTTACTTACAAGGTCAACGTACCAGCGTTTAATCCTTCCAGTGATGACATAACATTCTGGCTGGATAGATTTGAACGCTCTTGTCGAGCTCATAATGTGGATAAATCACAATATGCTAACCAGTTATCAGAAAATTTGAAAGGTGATTCTCTGACTAGTTTAAGTTTGGTTGAAGAGACTGACAAGGATAATTATGATGTTATTAGGGCAGCTTTATTGAAAAAATATCAATTAACAGAGGAAGGTTACCGACTTTTGTTTAAGAAAATGGTACCTGAATCAGGGGTAGAATTCTCAGAATTCATTGCAAGGACACGTCTTACATTTAATCGTTGGATTGAGCTGTCCAAAACAGAAAAGACATATGAAGCACTTATGGACTTGTTGCTCACTCAGAGACAAGATTATGTCAAGTGTAAATAAACCATTCCTTGAATTTCTACATGAGCGTAAACCCAAGACACTAAAAGAAATGGAAGAATATTGTACCCAATACGTCACGGCACATCCGGACGTAGCTTTTAGCAATGCTAAGGTTAAGGAAAGTATGCCAGTTGCTTCAGCAACACCACACAACCCTAATTATTCACACAAATTTCAGGGACCACAAAACAGGTTTGATAAAAAGGGTAACCATAATAGTTATCAAAACCAAGGTAACCAATCATTTCAGGGTTCTTCTGCAAAGTACTGGAGACGAGCCGACAGCCCTCGATTCAGGGGTGGTCATAATTATAGGAATTTCCGCAGAGGAAGTCATTATAGAAACTATCCAAGTCATCCATCATGGAGACAACAAGATCATAATTATAGAGATACTCATTATAATGAATATGATAATGGTAACCATGAGAACTATGACTCAAACCCAAATAAGGGTTACAATAGAGGAAACAATAATGATTACAGAGGCAATAATAATCGAGGTAGATCACAATACAAAAAACATAAATCACATTATCAGGCAAACTCTGCACAGCAAGAGTCACATGAAGCCTATAAACAGACTAAAGATAATAATGACGCTGATAATAATGACGCTAATAATATGGCATGTTCCGCTTTTGATTTTGGGAGAGCATCTCAGTGCCCCAATGCAAAACATTATTTGAACCAACTACGGTGTCCACTTTAAGTTGTGGCCATCCTCTTCCCGCTCTTCCTGCATCAGTCGCGCATGATGGAAGAGGTTCTCTTGTCTTACATAAAGGTTTAGTAAATGACAATCCAGTCTCAGTTCTTTTTGATTCTGGATGCACCACAATTGGTGTTAGGCAGTCACTTGTAGATCCTTCTCGTGCCACTGGAAACGTAGTCAAATGTGTAACAATTGGCGGCACCTTAGAGAAATACTCTACTGCTATCATTAGGATTGCTACTCCTTTCTTTACAGGAGATGTACACGCATGTCTTCTGCTGAATCCGATCGCTATCTTATCATCGGTCATATTCACGAAGTCAAAGAATGCACTCCACAACAAATTTCCGTTTGGGAAAAACAAAATATGCAAATTGCTAATGCTGTAGTCACTAGAGCGCAAGCTCTTAATATGCCTCAAACTTCATCTACTGAAGTGCATAACCAAGATGATCACTCGGTAATTTCTTGTGACTCGTTTATAAAACAGCAAGAAGATGATCCAACTCTAAAGAAATTATTCACTCTTGCAATAGAAGGTGATCCGAATAAAGATACAAAGCATAAATCTTGGATTACAATGAAGAATGGCGTACTTGTACGTATGGTGCAAGACTCCACTAAGTCAAGTCATTCTCAGATTCTTGTGCCCAAGAATTTAAGAGTTAAAATTTTGCAGCACGCACATGACTCTCAGTGTGCTGGACATATGGGTTTTTCCTGTACTAAGTCAAGAGTTCTTGCGGCTTTCTTTTGGCCTTTTGTGAACAAAGACATTTGGATTTATTGTCGATCTTGTAAAGTATGTCAAGAGGTCAAATCCAAAGGTCCATGCGATGCTGCACCTATTCAGGCTGCAGACATTCCTATTCGACCATTTCAGAAAATGGCGATAGACATCATTGGTCCATTTAAGATCAAATCTGCTAGAGGACATCAGTTTATCTTGGCGTGTGTTGATATGTGCACACGTTGGCCAGAGGCTATTCCTCTGAAGAGCATTACTACTGCTGACATTGCAGATGCTCTTTGGTTTATATTTTCTCATCTGGGATTCCCCGGAGAGATATTATCAGACCATGGCACCCAACTAATATCCAATACCATGTCTCAAGTAATGTCTACTCTGCAGATAGAGAGATGTTTGAGTAGTATCTATCATCCTATGTCCAATGGGATGGTCGAACGGCTAAATAGAACACTCAAAAACTTACTAGGGAAGATAACTGAGGATCATCCTCAAGATTGGGACAGGGTTTTACCCGTGGCTCTCTTCGCTTACAGAGAGGTCCCCAATGAACATACAGGATTTTCTGCCTTTGAACTTGTCTTTGGCGCGCGACCGCGCGACCCTATGTCTTTGCTTCATGATCTCATAACCGCTGATAATATTACTGATGACACAAAATCTTCTTACGAATATGTCATCGCGCTGAGACAAAAGATTATCGAAGCATGCAAATTGGCAACTTCTTCTGAATTTGCTAAACAGAAGGCAAGACAATTTGCCAATAAGAAAAGAACCTTTCGACAACTTTGTCCTGGTGACAAAGCATTTGTTTTGCTACCTTGTAGGGAAAACAGACTTCTTATTTCTTGGAAAGGTCTGTACGATATAATCTCGAAAATTTCCGATGTTGACTACATTGTCGATATTGATGGAAAGCATAAAACCTTCCACATCAATATGCTTACGGAATTCCATGAATGTCCGGATTATTTACAGCCTATTTTCCAGGCAACAGATGATTCACCAGTCCAACATGGCCATTACTCATCACTGTCCGTAATACAGGATGAGGAAACAAGTTTTTCGGATGATAATCTTCCGCTTCTGATGATTCCACTTCATTCTAGTGAATCATGGAAAAATGTTACTGTCTCTCCTGATTTATCTCTAGGAGAACAGCGACAAGTTTTGGCTATGTTACAAACATTTCAGGATGTCCTTACTGACATCCCTGGACAAACTCATGTCATTGAACATGACATTATTCTAACTGACCATAATCCTATTAGGGTCAGACCTTATCCTATCCCTATACATTTTCAAGCACAGGTTGAGAAGGAGTTGGATGAGATGATAGATTTAAAAATAATTGAACCATCCACTTCTGCATATTCTTCGCCGATGGTTATTGTTTGAAAAAAAGACAATAACATACGTCTTTGCGTTGACTATCGCAAATTGAATCAAGTTACAAAGTTTGATGCTGAACCTATGCCTTTACTAGAAGAGCTACTTACTAGGCTTTCTAAATCTCATTTTTTCACTAAACTAGATTTGTCTAGAGAATATTGGCAAGTTCCTTTATCTGAATGCGCCAAACCAATTACGGCTTTTTCTACACCTAGAGGCCTTTTTCAGTGGAATTTCATGCCTTTCGGCCTGATGAATGCACCGGCTACATTCGTACGCATGATGCGTCGAATCCTATCTTATTGGTCAGATGTCATTGCGTACCTAGACAACATCTGTCTTTTCAGCGATACTTGGGAAGATCACTATTCGGGGTTAGTTGAATTACTGTCTGCTCTACGCGAGTATAACCTGACAGCGAAACCCTCTAAAGCCTGCATTGGTTTTAGCGAAATTTCTTTCCTAGGCCATCAAATTGGTCATGGTTTCCTAAAGACAGAGGACCATAATATCACTAAGATACTTAACATCTCTATTCCTAAGACTAAAAAGCAAGTGCGAAGTCTCTTAGGTCTTATTCAATTTTATGGAAGATTCATTCCGAATCTATCCTCTATCATGGCACCTCTTTCTACACTACTAAAGAAAGGGTCGCCTAATATGGTCCACTGGTCACAGGAATGCCAATCCTCTTTGGATAAGATTAAAAATTTGTTTTCAACACCACCTATTTTAGTGTTACCTACTACAGAAAACAGATAAGACATTTGTTCTTCGTAGTGACGCTTCATCCACTGGGATTGGAGCGGCACTAATGCAAGAGTACTCTGGAACTCTGCATCCTGTAATGTATATCTCCAGAAAACTTAATGCTGCAGAAAGGAATTATTCGGTTTTAGACCGTGAACTATTGGCTATGGTTTGGTCAATTCTCAAACTACAAAGATTCCTTCTAGGCGCACATTTCATAGTAGAAACCGATCAGAAAGCTCTTACGGCTATACAGAGTAAAAATTTGAAGAGCTCAAGGTCTACTGGATATGCAATTGCTCTTCAACCTTTTCATTTTTCGGTACGAGCTATCCGTGGATCAGATAATGTGATGGCAGACATTTTGTCTAGATGCCCACATAATTCCACCTAACTGTTGGGTCTTGTACTTCTTAACACATCCAACTCTACAACAGTTTTTCTTTTCTATATCACGATAGATACACATTGTAATTTGTAATATAGTGATTGTATCACTACTATCACTACGTTCATTGATATATATTCACCGCTACTCTTTAATGATTTTTCTTCTTTGTCAATCATGTACTTATAGTGCTTAAATATGAAATTGTTATATGCATTGTGTCACTGCCAGCATTGTAGTATACGTTGGTGGCACCTCCCTGGAAACATTTATGCTTAAGAGAAATGCTTTCTCTGAGATGTTGAGATGTATTCTCACAAGTCGATCTATGCTTCGACTTTACCTTAATTTGAAATTATAAACTGCTCTTATTAGTCATCTGCGCATTATTCGTGCATTGTGAGCCTATTGTATGTTGCTCTCGGATTTTTAAAAAAAATTTCATTTTTTTTTCCCGGGGGTTGCGGTAGTCTGTTACCAACAGATTACTGGTGACAATGTATATAGTTATTATAATATTTATCTGTCTGAGGGAAGGTAATTGTTTTTAGAATCAGGATGTTTTCCTGGCCAAAGGATA